>VDFB02358162.1:0-43638 GCA_007258455.2 Sequoia sempervirens
TGAGAATGCCCAAAGCAATCAAGTATATTAATTTACAGGTTGATTAATGTATGTCAAATAACTCGTGTTGGGTAAATGGCAATTCATTTCAAGAATAGCATGAGAGCTGCATTAATCACAATTAAAAAATTCCAATCTGAAATGTGTAATGTCCCCATTTTTTATAAATCAGCATTGTAGTCAAATAATTAATTTAATGATGTCAAAAAAGGCTAAATTAAAAAGAGACAACTTAAATTAATTATTTAATTGGCAAAATAACTTAAGTTAGAAAAAAAGTTAAATAAATTTAAATAAGTTACTTTGAATTTCAGAAGGGAAATAAATTAAAAGTGAGTCAAAAAAGAACGAATTCAAGAAGACAACAGGAGGAGTTACGAAGTGAAAAGAATAAAAGAATTGTGGAGTTCATTGCTATCAGGCTGGATTTTGGGATTTTGGAATTTTGGAACAGGTTCTTGTTGGTGAACGTAGTTCACAGCCCTGCTGAGGTGGGGTGACTTCTGAGAGAGGATTGGCTTTGGCAGTGAAAGATCTGCCCTGGCTAATAGCTGGAGAAGACATTCAGTTTTCTCATCTGGTATTAACGATTTAAGTTTGATTAAATTTGTTAGTCTTTAATGAACACAAATTGCAGCTTTTGGTTAATATTTTCAAGATTGGAATATGGTATGAAGCAATTTGTTTCTCGGTTTAATTTCAATGGGGAATTATGATTGTATCTTTGTTTGAATAAGGTGGCTATAACAATTCATATTTTTGTATAAGTGTTAAAGCTGAGATGACAGGCACGAGAAACTAATATGCAATAGAAGTTATCTGCCAATTGGTAAAATTGAAGATTAAGGAGAACGTGCCAGTCTTATTAAATTTTCAAACTGCCGAAAATAAGAGTTGTGAAGAATAAAGAGTTCTGAAGGAGCTGCTTGAATTGGACGGACATTGCTAGGAAACCAATTATAATTTCTTCTAAGTGATTTCCAGTGCAGAATTTAAGATTACATGTGTTTATCGCAGTAGTGGAGCTATCAAGGAGTTAACATTGTTGTTCATTGCCAAGAATGAGACGAGGCTACAGATATAGGGAAGTTCTCTGTGTGAAGAGGAAGATTTGATTATTATCGAATGAAGATCTGTACATTGGCTAAGAAGTTGCCGCTGGGACCAAGGAAACCGCTCCAAGATATCGGAATATTATATTTGAAGATGAAACACCCTGCTTAGAAAGAGAAGTAAATAAGAGTCGCGGCCCTGAGTTTATTGTAGAAGTCGGGATTCATCAATGTTGTAGGAGTCTTTAGGGAGACTCCAGCTGTGTGCAGCTGTGTGCAGGCTTTCAGCAAATTCCTCTGTTCAAAGGAATCCGTGGCCTTGAGATACGTGTTAGTGTTATTCTTGCCGCTATGTTAAATGTTAATTTGTTGATGCCGTTACAATCATTATGAAGAAGATGGGTTTCGATATTCCAGAGGAGCTAAGAAACGTATGAGAAGCTGCCGATTATATCTTCTTAGCATCACGGGCCAAGTATTAGACATTGTGGAGATAAATTTATCAAAGAATTGTAACGTTTCTTGAAAGCCGTCGTTGAATAAAGGAGATGATATATTATATTAAGTTTTAGTGGACTCTGTGGCAATTAATAGGGGAGAAACGTGGAGATTGGTTTAGATAGCTACGTTGATACAAGGAAGTCGAGTTAAGAATAAATCGTGGTGCACTCCTGATTATTGAGACCGGCATTTCAAATACTTCCTACTGTCGGTAATATGACTACTTGGTTTATTATTTGGAAGCGTATGTCTTCTGAAAGGATTGCGGGTGTCTAAACAAGGCATGTGTAGTGAAAGACGTGGAGGAACTTTGTGAATCCACGGGTCAAGAGTAGGAGTCGACGCAATGAAGCTATAAGGCATTCATCGTATCCTTCAGCAACGAAAAGCATATTCTAAGAAAATTACATGCTCAACTCTCAATGCTGCGTCAATGTAAGGAAGTTAGAAAGTTCGGGAGCTGCTTGGTTGGGAATCGCGCTTTGAGAAAAAAGATTGGGCACGAAGTTGTGGAATGAGGAGTCGTGGCTGGGTATACTTGGCAACTTAGTTGGATCACAAGACAGTATTGGTGATTGGTAAGAAATTAGCCACTTGTGTAATTTTCCAAGACAGATTTATTTGTGACTGAGTTTTGAGTGAATTTTGTGTACAGCTGAGTGTTATTTTTAATTGGTAATGAAATGGCAAATTGTGAGTGAGCTTTGAAAAAAATGGAATCCTATGTGTAAATTTAATGCTGTTAAATGGTAAAGGGAATACGCATTGTGAATAATTGCTCAAGTCAATCATTCTGATGAAAACAAACTGAACATACACTTGGCGTAGTGAAAGGGTTGTTGTTTAGAAGAAATGACCAGGTACTTTGAGTAAAGCAAATAAAAAAAAATTATATACAAATTGGGGTAGACTACTACAAAATGGGATCACTTTAGTTAGCTAGCCAATTTGGTAACGTAAAAAAGGTTGAAGTTAACCCTTTATGTTACACTCCTGAAGGTTCATCTTAAAATGGAAACCTCAAGTTGATTTCAAAAGTTGAGAAGATGCGTTCAAGAACCTGACCACTTGAGTGGTTGGATCTGACAAACAAATATGTAGTAGTGATGGGTTCGACTAAGCTAAATTTGAAAATTTATCGGTGAAAAGAAAAAAGAGAGGAAGATGCATTTAAAATTTTGATCATTTGAGTGATATGGGTTGATAGAGAAAGTAGGTGGTAGTGACAGCTTCAACCAAGGCTGAACATGTATCATTAGTTTGATTGTGGTTGAACTATGTCTTTGATAGAATTCGGAATTCAGTAAGATTCCGATTGTGGATGAACACCTTAGAAAATAATATATAGATAGGATCTCTAGGGTTTGGAGGGTTTAAGACATAACAAAAAGTTCATTTTCAGTTACGGGGATGTTTGGGCTTTTTCTATGACTCTTCTTGTTAAAAACTGCTTAAGATTGATCATTGTAAGTAGGTAGTAAATAGTGTTCTAATAGCAATTTGGTTGTAAAGGTTTATGTTGCTTCATTCCATGTCTTATGATATAGCAGGATTTTGGGAGTGTGAGAGCGTTGGAAAGCTTATATGGTGTTTGGATGTTGCTGTTTTCTGCAAAAAAAAATTGTTATAGGCCTATGAAAGGCCATTAAATTATTAGAACAATTCATGAGATAGTGGCTTGAGGAGGAGCCCCATATTATCCAGGGTTTTTTCTCTATTATTGTGTTTCTTCAATTCATATCATTGTTATCTTTCATGTTTGTTGCTGTTTGTATGTTTTCACCCGCATTGTTACATGATTATTTTTATTGCACATTGTTCTCATCCACTATAAACATAATAGATAGTGTCTGTATTTCATATCTTCGTATGTAGAACAACTTATGCAATCAGTTTACATTCAGGATGAATATGTTCTGTTTTGGTGAATTATATAGTGAATTCTCGACACTAATTACAGATCAGATTGGCATCAGAGCAAGCTTTTTTTGAATTTAGTAGTTTGTGTGATCATTTTCGCAGGTTAATGTCTATTACGAGAGCAACTAATTCAAATGGAAAAATGTAGTTCTGTTGGAGCAATATATAATTAAGAGATTGGAAAGGATAGTGAACAACATGGCATATCATGATGCAAAATCATAGATAGTATTTTCAAGTTATAAGATGTGGCAAGTGTTTCTAGGTATACAAGGAAATTAGAATGTATCATGGTGGTAGTCATGGATTCCTTGAGGATCTTGTAGTGCTTGAAACATTTCTCACCTTCCAAAGTTGATGGACCTTGTATGCATATATATATATATATATATATATATATATATATAAAGTGAGGACCTTAACTCTTAGGCAATTCCCATCTCTGTTGACTTTTGATTTCAATTCGATTTAAACCCAAAGGTTCTTGCAGCTTTGATCATAAAAGAATAATATATATCACATCCTCTTTTCCTAGTTGTCAAATCAATAACAATATAGTGGATGGCATTAAGTAGACAATTGACAAGAGTTAAGACATTTCGAGATGATGCATGAGTCATTGTTACTTTTTCATTTGAAGAAGTTGATGCGAAAATCCATCCTCAAAGATCAGTTAAATAGATAGTGACCCTTTTCTTGTGGACATCATCATCCTTTTACATCGTCGTAACAAGTGCCAAGTCATGTAATCAAATGGATTATGTAACCTTTTTGGATTCTCCCTTCAAAGAAGTTAGAGAGGTTTCATGCCATTGGTCAACAGGTGGCAATGTGGTGAAAGCCTTAAAAGCATAAAAGTTTAGGGCCTAGAGAAGTAAGGTCCATGGACTATTGAACTTGATGTTGTGGCATTCGACCTTGTGGTCGACATGACTATTGCTTTTAAAGGGAAAGGAAAAGTTGCATGTAGAAATCATGCTAGAGGATAAAGATTGTTCCAATGGAATGATTAATCAAGAAAGGTAGACATACACCTATAGGGTATGGAAGCATGACAAAATTCAATTGATTTATGCGGCTACATGCAAAATACTAAAAAAGACTCACCACAATAATTACATGGGGAGTTAGTTTTGGAAACAACAATTAGGCAATGGCCATCCATATTCCTAGGCCATGTGAATTTGAAAGGATGATTTGTAGGGAAGATAAATGTCCCCTTTATATGGTCTGGGAAGCCATTGTTTTGGAGGCTTGGTTGAGTTTGATGGGGCAATGTTGGTTTTTCCTTTAGGCCATGATTGTTTATCCATAGCCACAATGACTCATATGTTAGTTGAGATTGGTTAGTCATGAGGGTGTTGGAGAAAGGAGAGAAAGCTTGCTGCTGCAAGTGTGGATTAGCTTCCCTTCAAGCATCCTAGTGAGTGGCCATTATTGTCTTGTTGAGCAATGGTAACAACTCATTTTAGTAGACTACATATTGAGCCATTAGGGCTAATGTAACAAGTTGTTAGGTTGTGACACGTGTGAACTAGTAAATTCTTTGTTATATAGATTGGTAGTAAAAGCCCATCTTTGTCATTACAAAGGTTGTAATCCTTCATTCACACTGTTGTGATTGTATTCGTAAGTCATGTTTCTTTAGAATGACATGCAGGTGGATTTGAAAGCCAATGGGGCAATGCGACACTTATATGATTGTGGATTAGTGGCATGGGGAGCATTGTTCAGTCTTCTTGGTTTTTTCTTCCCATTGGAAGGTTTCTCCAGGTTTAAACTTCTTCCATTGTGTTTGTGATTGCAAGGTTATTTATGTCTGCATTTTGAAGTTCTTCATTTTATTCCTCATTTGCACATTGTTTACAACCATTATAGGTGGTATTGGTGCATGCTGAGGTAGTTTGAAGGCTTTACATTTTATTTATATTGCTAGTGTGCCAAAGTGACATAGTTGCCTTGAATTATAGGCCTAGTGGTATTAGTGTTAATCTTCCTATTGGGGAAGTGGTACCAAAGCAACTCCTTCCATCATGCTTGAGTTTGTTAACATCTCATGCTGTGGTGGTTTTCTGATCAACTGCAAAGTGCATGGTTGGAGAAGAAGTTGAAGCACCTTAGGTTTAGAGAGCCAAGGGCCAAGTGAGAGCTAGAGCTCGAGTTAGAGTTGAACCATTGAAGAGGTGTATAAGCTATATGGGTTCGTTGGGACGTACAATTTGAATTGTCTATGTAGAAGGTACACACTCATTTAGGGAGAGTTGCACATTGAATCAACAAGATTGATGCAACCAAAGCTCACTTCATTCTAGAGGGATTGGGGGTTTCTATTAGTTGAGCTAGGCATGATGCTAGTGGTTGATATTGTGGTCTCACTCCTACATTGGTTTCATTACATCGAAAGGAGGGCCAAGTAGAGGTTTTCTTATCCCACAACAATTTTTTGTCCATTAGAGGGTTTGTTGCAAGCGAGCTCTAATTGATCCCTTCATAGAGAGAGATGCCATAGGTGTATAATCTACCAACCATTTGAGTAGGGCTTATTGATTGTATGAGGACAATGATACATCTATAATTGTAAGATCCCTAGGGTTTACAAACTATTTAACCATTTTCATATCTTTGATTACAAGTTATATCCTATATTAACTCACAAACAATAATGCTCAGTTTGTCCAAAATTCAGAAAAGAATTTAATTTCAAATTAGAAAGTCTAGTCATAGAATGGATGCCCAACCAGTTAAAAATAAAAGAGCTATTAATAAACCTCCTAAAATCCTAGTTTCCCCAGTGATAAATTTTGATTAGATCTAGGGTTGGTTAATGAAATGCTTGATGTTTGATGCAACTCTACCTCAAGGAATGGTACCCTTAACACTCTATCTCATGGATTGATGCACAATGATTTGTTTTAGGGGAAATGCAATCTTCCTATTTGAATTCTTCTATATGGTTTAGGTCTAAAATCACCACTCTATTTGTTGTTGTAGGTAATCAAGACTTACAAATGTGTGAATCTCTACTCTACTATTGGATACAACTCCTTAGATCTAGGGTAATGGCATCCTTCCTGTGACTGATGCTTGGCAGTGATCATCAATTCAATTTGATGGATGATTATGCCTTAGTGATGACAATTGCAATCACTAGGGTTCCGAAGGATATCTCTCAACAAACCTATGTAAGTCACGCAACACTCCACCTTATGGCCCAACAACAATTGGAAATGTTTAGACCAACAATCAAATGACTTGTGGCTTGGTATAAAATTGGCCAAAATTTGATGGTCATATGTAGATTAGGCTTGTTTTAGGTTAACACTCCAGATAGGGTTTGAAAATACATGATTTGTGTAGAAAAATTGATTAGATAAGGCTAGGGTTCACATCCCAACTTATAGGGCAATTGAGGGTTTTGTCCCAGCTAATCAACTTAGGATTAAAGCCAAATCTCTAATCAAATTTTCCATATCTTGGCACCTTGCATTCAAAACAAAATATTCAACTATTTGGGATAAGGGTGCTAGGGCCCAAAAGTTGGCACCTTTATTTCAAATTTCAAAATTTGCTTTATTTATTCTTAAATATATATTAAATAGTATGGTGTTAAAAACCCACTTTAATTAATTGCTGGCTGACCTAGCTAAGGGACGTAACAACCATGGAGATACGTTGCACTCACTTTGTATAGAGGATAAGGGAGTTCTCACTTTTCCTTATGGTCTTGTATAATTTTGGGGACCAAAAGCTCCCTAGTTCATGAGGTGTGATCTAAAAAGTGGGCTAGCTGAAGTGGACAAAAGAGGTCAAGTTGGAGGACATCCATAACAATTTGCAAGCGCGTAGTGAAGCTACTAGCTCACTTGCAGTAGATGCCACAAGCATCTAGATTGCTACAAGAATCACTTGTAGTAGCAGGGTGATCCCACAATAGTGGTTTACAATTTTTGGCCAAACTGGACACTGAAATAATTTTTTTTTAACTAAATCTTCACTTTCGGGCACCTATAAGCTATTAAACCATGAGAAATTTAGATGATGCAAACCTAGAGTTTCGCTGACATTTTGTCTATAGATTCTAAATATCTTTTTTCAATTTTTTGGAATCGGTGCACTTCTATTTCATCTCCCTCAAAGCTAGTTTTTTTTAAGAAACAACATTTAAAAAGGCCAAAGCTCACCATGTAATGCATAGCTTTTTTCCATGAAGGATAAAATTCTAATTACGTCTAATTTAGATTCCATTAACTCCTAATATCTAGTGCTTCCACTTGGTTAGATAGTTTTTAGTTGGGAATTTTTTTTTTTCTTTAATCAACTTTTGAATTCAAACCAATTATAATTAAGACATGTAGCGACCATATAGCACAACTTTTTTTTTGTATGTATCAAAATTCAATTTTTTTCTTTGTTGGATCAAGGACTTCAATATCACGGTGCACTAATATTTTTAATGTTTTTAAATAGCTTGCTATTTTTCCCATATTATTAGAACAAGAGCTTGATTTACTTGATTGAAAAACCTACATTAAGGAGAATAAAAATAAATATAATAATAAAATCAAATTTATTTAAAATTATACTTTTTTGGGAAAGCTTATAATAAGGACTACATGCAAAAATAAATTTTAAATGAATTCATTTGATCCCCAAAAGGTAAATCAAAAGTGGTTTTATGACATTTTGATAGGTGTAAGGGCAGCTTTTGTTATGGGTATGGTTTAAAACTAGCAGGGTTCTATCCAAGGGGGTTTGATTTAAGGTAGTTTGATCAAACCCTCTTCAATTGGAATTCTTTAAATTGAACCTTTTAAGGTTTAAATCATTATATTTTCTAAAAATATGTGATTTCAGCAAAAATTAGTTCCTCCCAATAATTGTAAACCAGCTTTGTGGGATCACCCAACATTAAGAATGTGTTTATTCTACTAGGTAGTAATTTACCTAGTGGTGCATTTGTTTTTATACTTGCTTGCAAGAATACATGTGTGGCTGAATGGTAAGGGCATTTACTTGAGCATTGTGGTAGTGTCCAATAGTTCATAAATATAATAAAATGCCATGTGGGTGTTTGTTGGTGACAACAAAGTTTGAAGTAGTTGAGGGGTAGTCTAAGGGATAACTTATTTGAGTTGTAACATGTTTACTCTTTATGAGCAACAATTGTTTTCTTGACATTGATAACATCTTTTCAATTATTGGCATAACTATTCATTTATCCTTGGCAATGATTGATTCCTCTCCTTTGATGACAAATTTTCATGATTGACAATGCCTATTTCTATTCTGGATGACAATAACATTTTTTGATGATTGGGTGTGGTTGTTCACTCTTTTATAATGTGTTTTCCCTTCGGGCATGTGACTATTTAGTTTTCCAATAATTTATTTTCCCTTTGGGTACTTGTGATTGTTGGTAGTGGTTGCTGGTTTGCTTACCCTACATGGGTGGCCACACATTCCATCTTTCTAGGGGCACTAGTTTTCCATTATGGTGGGCATGCATTTCATCTGTTTGTAAGCAACCATTTTCCTTGCTAGTGGCGCCATTTGTGATAGATGAAGAAGAGGACAAAATTGACATAGTTGTAGAAATAATTGTACCAATTATCATCCCCTCTAATGAACAATTTTCTTGAAATCTTATTTTTATTTTTAACAATTCTAATTAACCAAGGTTTTGGTGGAATATTAGAATTTAGTTATGAGGAGACCCATCTTTATTTACCTAGCAATTGCATAATTATAAACTCTAATGGCTTACGAGAATAATCTAAATTAGGTATGTACATTAAACAATTTGTCAATGTGTGCAATAGACCATGGTTAATACCTCTATCATCTATGCACTAGCCTATATACTCCTCTCTCATCTAAAGCACAATTACAAAGTTTGAAACCTTTGTTGCTATTACGTGTTGTTAAATTAAGATTATACAATATTAATATTAGCAAATGACATGTAATAGAACTTTTTATGCTATAATTACAATAGTATGGTTTTATAGGTGCTTCACTATAATGAATTCAAATATGCACGCCTTTTATTGAGTAACCATCTTACAACATTGAAGTGTGTGTGTACTCTAGTTAATAGACTACAAATATATGCACATAGTTATTTCACATATAACTATACTTTGTTCTAGTTTACTTATGGTGGTATGATGCAAATAGAAGGGTTGCATAGTGCCAACATCCTTTCAATGCAAACTTGTGTTCAATCATTCAAGCATATATCAAAATCAAAACACAAACCTAAAGCATGTTCTTGAAGATGGTGGGGTACAGAGGAAAACTTTCGGCACAACTACGAGGATATGCATCTTCAAAATATTTTGCCATCTAGCACGCACAAGAATATACTGTGGAGAAAAGTCATTAGTACTAGCAAGGAAATCTTTCATTGGAATCTTATCATCATTGACCAAAATATTACATGGATCCAACAAGATTTAAAATTGGGCATACAAATTTTATGATGTTTCTAGCATATGTTGTAGATATATTTAGACAAGTTTGGAAAACTTACTAAAGGATGTTAAAAAGGAGGTGCAATTTTATTCAATTGTGGTGAGGTTGATCTTTCATCTATGTGTTGACAAAGTCCACATTAGTTGGGATCAAATTCTCTTGTTCAAACTCTTTTTGGAGCATGGCCAACACAATTATTTCTAGGGACAAGCATGTGTAATTAGAGTGACATTTGATTGCCACAAGAAGGATTAATTGTATTGAGATAGGTCTTTGTCAAAATCACCACAATTGACTCAGATGGGCCCCAAAAATCTAACAAGGATGCTTCTTAGAGTAGTCAAATGTTGTGCATACCATGCAGTGGTGGCATGAACTTCATCCACTAAAGGTGTTGTTGACGATTCAGTATTTTCATTAGGTGGAGAAGTTGTGGCAAGAGTAGAGATTAAAAGTGCATGGACCAAAGTGTCTAGATATTCAACATGCTTTTGCAAATATTTTGGAGTTGGTGACTATGTATCTAGGATAAGAAAGTTTGAGCATGAGCTTAAGATAACACTTTGAAGAACATGGCGTGTCATGCAACCTTGTTTATGTTCTCAAGGGCTAATCCTTAAGATAACATATGAGCATATTTTCCTATGATAATGTGTTGATGCACTTTTGTGTGATCCCTTGGTGACATTTGCTTGGTCCCTAGGGCCATTCATATATGTAAAGTCAAAAATTTCATACCCTTGCAATTTCATTCTATGTTATGTGTCCACTTTGGTGTACATCTCCTTAGTGTTTTTGTAGGCTCATTTCAGCCCTTGCATCAACCTTTCTCCTTCTCAAGGTGCTTAGGACTTGTTTCTTCTAATGGTGGCCAATAATATTCAAGCATATGAAGAATCAAGAGCATGTCATACTAGAATTACACACTATTGTCCCTAGCTTCGTATTCATTAAAAATAAAATCATTAGAAAGAGAACCAAAGTAGTCATAAAATACTCCATTACACATGCTTGGTAATTGACATAGGATGCAAAAGTTGTAATTTTGTGTTGTGCGATTTGTGCAACTTCTTGCTAATGAGGCTGCAAGCATTATATAATAAACCTCATCCTTTTCATATTTTTCCTTGAGTACCTTCATAAGGTTGACACATTCTCTAGTGGCGTCTTCCCATGCTTGGACATATTGTAATAATATAAGCTCAAAAATAAAGAGAAGAATGGTGGAAGTAAACATTTTGTTGAGATACAACACTCCATTCTGAAAGCGATTTGAGAAAAAGTAAGCTACCATCTCAAGTGCGCTAAAAAATGAGAGCTTGTGAATTTGCAAGACATTGAAATCAAGAGGAGTGCAATCAACTAAATTCCATTTATGCTTTGTGTTTCTAGTTACCCAGACTACTAGTTCTCATCCTAGCTCATTTATGAATGGCTAATCAAATTTATCACAATGATTTGTGTCCTTAATTTTATGGTATTTAAGTGCAACTCACAAGTCAATTTTGATGTTACGACCTAGTGTTGCCTACATAAGATCAAATCGAATTTTAGTGGCAATTTGAGTGCCATTCGGTTTGCAATGTCCAATATTACTTGTATTTATTTTGTGTGATTGCAACTTGAAACTCATGAATTCATGGATGTAATGTTTTGCTTGCAAGGATGATTCAATTTTTCAAGTGTTGGTGCATTAGAAAAATCAATAGAGCTTCATTTTTGTCAAGGGCTTGAAGATTTTGTCATTTTTTTGGTGCTCAAAATCACATCTTGCAACTCTAGAACATTGACCTTGGTCACTTGACAAAAAAGTAAGATTCATGATTAAAATACACGTGGCTTTGATCAACTAATAAGAATGAGATAACACTTCTACTCATATAGATTTTCTCAAGCCAAGGAGGTTGTTTCTAGAGATCTTTGTAGGATATATGGAAATAAACTGTTGTTACATGAAACCGCACCCTACTAAACATAGGGTTCAACATTTTAATGACACAATGGAAATGACCTCAAGGTGTGGGACCTTGCACATATGAGGTCAAATCTTTGGAGAAGGATAACTTCCTCTTTTGATCCAAGTGCAATGTGTTGGTTCAACCTAGCACATGAAATCCTACCACTACCCTACTCTAACAACTCACAGGTGAAAAGGGGAAGAAGGAAATCATTAAAGGGAAATGGGAGGTGGAACACCAAGATGGAAAAGTTATTTCTTCTTGAACGAGATTGCACAACAACACTGATGAAAAGGGACCAAGGGACTCACACAACTCTATTTGGTTGATTCCCAAAGGAAAACGTGGAGGTTAGGGTTTGACAAGGTGCTGGAAGGAAAGGGATATTCTCAAGTAGCAACTGTAAACAATTTAACTCAAACATATATGCATGGAAAGAGAAAAAAAAAAATATGCAGGTAATGAACTTGCACAAACATAAACAAGCTGAGAAGAGGCAAGCTTAATTGATTTCATTGATGTAGAGGCAATGACCAATCTTTATAGTTGCAAAGATGAAAAATGCATAAGCTTGCCAAAGAAAAACTTTGGAGGAGCCAGAGGAAGAACCCTTATAAAGAAAAAAAATCTTGCCTTTATAGATTAGGCATAACTTGGAACCACAAACTAAACCCTAACCCTAACTAGGGTTAACAATGAAATCTGTGCATGAAAGGATGGAGCCATGGATTAAGGCATGGATCCATCAAAATTCATGATTAAGGCATGGATGCATCAGAATGGTCAACAAAAACAATACATGAGAATGAACACCCATAAAATCTACTTGCAAAAGTCAAGGGGATCAAAATGTTATCCTTGAAGTCCAAAAACTAAAACAGGCCACTCAAAAAGGTATCTCAAGCATTAATGGCATCATTGTGCAAAAACACATCAAATTTGCTTAGTATCAAGGTTTCGGGTCCAAAAGGATATCTTTGCTATGCATTAAATGGTTTGGAGTTGTGAAAGAGCATCTTCATTGGGGATTAGGCGTAAGGCCTACTTCATACCTTATGTTTCATTGGCATTAGACTGTTGGAAATTGAGCTTTGAGCATTTTCCATATCGCTTACAAAAGAAGGGAGAGGGAAGAAAGTAGAAAGAGTGAACCATGAAGTCCAAAAGGTTGCCTATTGTTGGGAATTGGAGGTTGGGAGAAGGCTTATGCCTTATTAGAAAGAAGGGAAGAGGGAAGAGGGAAGACCGATGCCCAAAGTCCAAAAGGTTCTATTGGATGTCGGGGGTTGGAAGGGAGGATTACCTCTTACCTAAAGGAAGTAAGAGGTAGCGGAGGAAGTCGACACTCAAAAGTCCAAAACCTTGACACTTAGTCAATTTTTTGAAGGGAGTGAAGGTGAGAAGGAAGAAAGGTGGAAGACAAAATTTTGATGCTCAAAAGGCGAAAAGATATTTCAAGGATCGAGGATTAGGAGAAAGGCTTAATGCCTACGATGAAAAGACGAAATGAAAAAGAGGGAAGCCCGACCCCCGAAGTTCAACAAATCAAGACTTAGATAAATATTGAAAAGCCTCTTTGGGACTTCAGTGTTTGAAGATAAGGCTTAAGGCTTACAAAGAGAGAGTGATAAGGGTTAAAGGGTAAGGTTGGCGATTGAAACCCGAAACACAACAAAAAATAGAAAGAAGCAAAAGAGAAGGAAGATTGGGGGTGATGGAGAAGGTATGCTAGAAGAGAGGTATGCGAAAACTTGAAAGCTCGAAAACCTAGGACTTAGTCAATTTTAGGAACCTCCTCAAGTAAAATTCATGCAAGAAGACCCATGTAGGATATCTTAGACCGGTTATCAATGATGGGTCATCCAAGGGTAGTATGAAATGTCAACATAAACTAATCACACAACTTAGGAAAACCCTATGCATAAAGACACTCCAAGAGGTAGTCGCTACATGTAATGAAATAACTTGCACAATATAAGATATAACATGAAATTTGTTGCAAGTACTTGATAATCATTGAGAATAACAAGCCACTTCAAAGGAGAAAATCTCCAAATATTTCCAATGAGAACACAATTCACAATTTAATGAACAAATAGGACTCACTAACTCCTATATATAACCTACTTATGCCTAGGATATCACCCAAGACAACCTGAATAATCCTATATAAGACTTAGGCCAACCTAAATAACTAAATAACAATATAGTACTAATAATATGACTTAGTTAAGAGTTAAGGTAGCCACAAGTTGACTACTCATAACCTTATGTGTACTCTAATATTAATTCTATAACATGCCCCTTTCTTTAGAGAAGCATTGTCCTCAATGCAAATCAAATGTGGATGCTTCTGAATGAATTCTTCATTCTCCCATGTGACATCTTCAACTGAAAAATTCTTCCATTGGATAAGATACTCAACAAGTGTTCTAGTCCTTAACTTATTTGTGTGTGTTTGACGAATAAATGCTGGTTTCAATATGATTCTTCCTTCATCAAGCTCTAGTAATATTGTCCGAGTAGAGATATTATGCCCAATTACCTTCTTCAAACAAGAAACATTAAAAATTGGATGTATCTTTGTTGTTGGAAGCAAATCAATCTTTTAGAAAACACTACCTATCTTTTGCATGATTTGGTATGGGCCATAATATTTTAGGGACAATTTGTTGTTCTTTCTCTAATGATTCAATGACATTTTCTTGTAAGACTACAATCTCAAGAAAATCCGTTCCCCAACATAAAAATTATGATGTTGGTCCACCTACCACTTCATTTTATTTTGTGTCATTGCTAGATTTTCCTTGAGTCTTGAAAGTACTTATTGCTAATGAAGCATGTGGTCCTCCATGACCTTAACTCTTGGTGACACCATCAATTATGATGTGATGGAAGGAGGATGTAAGGCCCCACCTTTTGTGTGACCAATAATACAACTCTATTTTCCTTATTTTATTTCGTTAATTATTAGTTAGATATATCAAAGTGATAAATGAAGTGACTATGTGTTTCCATGTGGAGGACATCATTGGTCACATTGGTAAACCTTATGGTAAACTCTCACTCTCAAAACACTAGAACATGGATGTGTTAAATAACAAAAGGAATTGAATATTGTATTATGAATTGTCTCTATTAGGGGATTGTTAACTCTTATATACCTTATTGTGTGTTTTAAATATCCAACTTCTTAAATGCATCTTATATATCTAAGATGAATTATTTGGCAATATTGAAATTATAATAATGACTTTTTAGTCTAGCTAGAGTTAATGTGTTATGATGAAGTTGATTGTGATTCATGAGACACCATACAACTAAACGGTTAATTAAACACGTTATAATTAGATTTAGTTTGATGAATTACTAATAAGTTTTATGTCTCCTAAGGTGGATACTAGTAGTAAGTGTGACTAGGATCTTAATAGCTTTTGAGTGATGGTATAGGATGTATTGACAATCACAGTTGGGTGATCCCACAAAACTGGTTTACAATTCCGTTGAGGAAGGAAAATTGCAAAAATGCTCCCATGAAAATTTCAAGTTTTTGGGGGTTCGCACAAAGGGGGTGTTCACTCTAACCCAAAAGGGGTTTGCTCTAATCCCCCTTCAAACAAACCCCCTTTTTGTGATGTGACCATTTTTTGCATGCTTTTTAAAATGAAATCAAAGGGACAACCAAGACAAAGGGGGGTTCTCTCAAACCTCCCTTCGAGCGAACCCCCTTCACTCGAAAGGGACAAGGGGAGTTCACTTGAAGGGGGGTTCGAGTGAACCTCCTTTTTTTGCCCTTCTCCCCCTCTTCTACCAAATTTCTACAAAATTTTTCCTTTCGAAGCTCGGGTTGAGATGAAAATCGAGGAAACTTCAGAGACCCAATTAGATGATGGTAGTCCTCAAAATGAGTTATCCATCGAATATACTTTTAATATATTTTGATTTTATTATGTATTTTTTTACTTTAATTAAACATAGGGTTTTCACCGAAAAATCAAGCTCTTTATTCTACACATGTGGAAAAATAGTAGATTATAAAAAAAAATTCTAAAATGTTTGGGCTAGGTATTGATGTCCTTGATCCAATAATTTTTTTTTTGAATTTTGATACATACAAAAAAATTTATGTTGTTTATAGTCTGCCTATGTCTAAATTGTAATTGGTTTGACTTCAAAACTTGATTAAGAAAAAATGTTCAATAAAAAACCATGAAACCAAATGAATGTGCTAGATATTGTAGTTACAAAGCTAAATTCAAAAAAATATAATTTTATCCTTCATAGAAAAAAAGTTATGGTTTTACGGTGAACATCACTCTTTAAAAATGGTGTTTATTGATAAAAACTAGTTTTAGAAGGAGATGGAAAAAGAAATGCAATCTGATTCATTTAAAAAAAATAAAAAAATTTAGAATTTACAAACAAAATGTCACAAATCACTAGTTTGCATCATCTTCAAATTCCTCATGGTTTAGTAGCTATAGGTGCCCAAAAGTGAAAATTCAGTTAAAAAAATTCAGTTCAATGTCTAGTTTGGCCAAAAATTGTAAACCAGTATTGTGGGATCACCTAGTCAGGTGCGCATGGATGTAACACTAGTCAAACTAAAGGTAAAACTATAGGCGATTAGAAGGGGTGAGATAAATATATTAATATCTAGGTGAATAGTAATAATCAATATTAAAAATTGGTTACTAGTGAATTAGGTTGAATAGATAAATAATACATTCAAATTGTGGTATCATTCTACTTAAAGGTAAATTTAGATTTAATTACTAAAATTGAAATACATAGGACATTAATTAGATAAATTACCAATAATTAAAATCATGGAATTAGACTAACCAATATTGATAATTATTATGGTATAACCATGTTTTTATATTGGACCTGCATATTATTGTGATGACTAATCTGCAGGGAAATAATGCCAATAGGGATAAAGAGAGAATCATCTAGAACCCTAATAAATACTTCATTTGTGTAGTTCTTAATTGTAATTATGTGGCCTAAAGATTATTATGTGATTTAATGTTATGGGTTGTGTAATTGTGTTATATGGTTTGTTAATTGTGGACTCATGATTAGGTGGTGTAAGTGTGATTAGGGGATAAGGACCCTTGATTGTGGGTGATCCCACAATACTGGTTTACAATTTTTGGTCAAACTGGACACTGAAATAATTTTTTCTAACTAAATCTTCACTTTCGGACACCTAGAGCGGCTAAACCGTGAAGAATTTGAAGATGATGAAAACTAGTGATTTGTCACATTTTGTTTGTAGATTCTAAATATATTTTTTTCAAAATTTTTGGAATCAAGTGCACTTATTTTCCATCTCCTCGAAAACTAGTTTTCAATAAAAACATTTTAAGGTGATGCTCAGCATTAGTAACAAATTTTTCCATGAAGGATGGAAATTCTTTTTTTGAATTTAGATTTGTAACTATGATATCTAGTGCTTCCAATTGGTTAGATAGTGTTTTATTGAATATTTTCCTTAATCGAGGGAATTTGCAAGTCATTGGAAACCAATTACAATTAGGACATTATTGGACTATATAGCATAACATTTTTTGTATGCATCGAAATTCAATTTTTTTTTTGTTGGATCAAGGACTTCAATATTTGGTACTTATTTTCATTTTTTGGTTGATAATCTTCTATTTTTGCGTCTGGTGAAAGAGCTTGATTTTTAGTGAAAAACCTATGTTTAATAAAACTAAAAAATAAATACATGATAAAACCAAAACATATTAAAATTATATTTGTTAGGATGCTGGGTTTTGAGGACTACCATCATCAATTGGGTTTTGTAAAGTATCCTCCATTTTTCATCCCTCAACCGAGGCACCTAAATGCAAAATTTTGGACATTTTAGCACTAAGAGGTGAGAAAGGTGAGGAAAGGGGGAGTTCGAGGCTGACTCCCACGAGATTGGCGACTGAGTTAACGAGCAGGAGGATTTCAAATTTGAACTCCACCGAAATTTTCTTTGTGTTTTGGTGAGATAAGTGGGATCTTGCATTGATTCATGGTTACATGAACCAAGGTTCATTTGAACTATGGTTCATTCGAACGGGGTTCGATCAAACCCCAAAAGTGGTACTGCATGGTCATTTTTTGCAACTTTTCCTTACTCGAATTGTAAACCACTTTTGTGGGTTTACCATTGTGTTTTAAATTTCAATTTTTTTTTGAGTGGGCTCTTAAAGGGGTTTGATTGGTTAATTTTATTTGTTTATGGGTAGAAATAGACCCCTTTAGTGAGTACCTATGGGGTGGGGGCTTATTGGACACATAACATGTAGTCCTTTGGTCATGATTTGACCCTTCAAAAGGTTACTTGAAAGAAAGTCACAAATTTGAAAAGAGGAAGCTTGGAAAAGTGACTTGCCCCACTTTCCAAAGTTCATTAATTTATTTGGTTAGAAAAAGGCTTTCACGTAAAACTTTAATTGGATGGAAATTGAGCAAGATAAATGAACCTCCTGATGCAAATCAAACCATGTATAGATCTATGATAGGTAGCTTGCTATACCTAACTACATCAATACTAGATATCATGCAAGCAGTGTGCATGGTTGCAAGATTTCAAGCTACCCCTAAAGAGTCTCATGTCAATGCAGTGAAAAGAATTTTTAGATATATCAAAAGTACCATTGATTATGGACTATGGTATCCCAAAGGTGAAGACTTCACTTTGACAACATATATAGATGTTGATAGGGCAGGAAATGTGGATGATAGAAGGAGCACTAGTGGTGGTGTGTTCTTCCTTGGAAACAAACTTGTTTCATGGTTGAGCAAGAAGCAAGGGTCAGTTACTCTTTCAACAATTGAAGTAGAGTATGTGGCAACAATGGCATGTTGTACTCAAGTGTTATGGATGAAACAAACATTAAAAGACATCAAGATAGAGGACAAAAAACCTTTCTCTATTCTTTGTGACAATCAAAATGCCATAAATGTATCAAAGAATCCAATGATGCATCCTAAAACTAAGAACATCTCAATCAAATATCACTTTTTAAGAGAAAAGGTAGCAAATCAAGAAGTCAACATAGAAAATTTGCCAACGAAGGAACAAGTTGCAAACATATTCACTAAACCTCTTCCCAAAGAGAAATTTGAGTACTTGAGGCATAAATTAGGAGTGGTTTCTCTTGCCTCACATCACTAGATTCTAGTGATAGGGCATGAGTCCAAGGGGAGATACATTGAAGATTTACTTATCCGTGGAAGAGAAGGAGAAGTCAAGTTAGGTATGCGTGGTTTTGCAAATTTCTAATGAATTGGTTGCAGATATCATGGACACACTCCTTTATATGCAAATGGGGGAGAAAAGGTTGGTTAAAGGGGAAGAAAATTGAAGTCCCTCACAAATTGGTATCAAACAAAGGGGGATAGAACTTTTGGTATCAATAGAAGTATGGTGTCCATAAAATGTCCCTTTACCATTGATGTCAAAGGGGGAGAGAGTTGTAGAAATGCTCTACATGTTCAGGGAAAAAGAGATATGCCTAAGGGGGAGAATGGTGTTGCAAGTATGAGTAGTTGGTGTTGTCATTGATTTCAACAAGCTCGAGTTGTCGTTGATGTCTGTAGTTTCAAGTGAGATTGTTGCACGAATGTGAGCAGTTGATGCTTTGATTAGTTATATTATGTTGTCATTAGTAAAGTATTGGTGTCAACCTCTAGCATTTCTTTGATAAGCTTCTATCTATGGATGTGGAAATGTTGAAGATGATGAGTATGTGCCTTTGGTGCTTGGTTTCCAAGTGATTTTGAGAAAATTTGATAAAAAGAGGAAATAGTGTGTTGCAGTGGTGTTCTGGGTAACAGATTTGTGTTCTACTTTTGCTCCACATTTCTTTTGGGTTGAAGATCTACATGTGTGATTCAAATATTTTAGTGAGAGGTGTTATATTTAAGAGTTGATGTGTTGGATTGTTGTACAGAAGAGGTTGTGTTCACCAGTGTGTGACTGTATATTGCAGAGGTGTCTTGGAGAAATGGTTCTACTCCGCATTTCTCCATAGTTGTGTTTCATGTCTTGCAATTATGAAAGTGTGTTGATGGTTTTGGTAGTTTACCTTAATCAAGAGGGTTTGAGTTTTGGTGCTTAGGACGACGATTTTTCAAGAGTGTATGATAGAGTTGTTTGAGTGTATTGGATGTGTACATTCTTTAGGTGTAAGTTATTGTGAAGAATTTTATTGGATTTTAGGGTGTTTGAGGAATATTCTGGATCATGTTCAAGCATGGAGTGTGATTCACAAGTCATCCTTGGGTTTGAGGAAGCGTGTACTTAAAATTTTAATGGTTTTTTCACAGGTAACGACTGGCCTGGTGTTTACACTACATGTGAAGGATAAATATTGTTTGTGGTAGTGTGTGGTTGAGTGGTGTTGATTTGGGTCCCAATTAAGTTTTGATGTAGTTTTCATTCACTTATATCTACCACGAAAGTGTTTTGGCACCAACCTAATTTGAATTTGCATGTTTGAGGTGCATAGCCAACCTTGAAGAAGGTTTCAAGGTTGAAGACGATATAAGTATGAGTTGAGTTGTTGAAAGCTGTCAAGATAGATGTGGGAGATGCGAATGATGTGAAGTTCAGTGTGTTCTAGTGTGAAATTGAGAAGTGAAGTGCGATATTTCATGTGTTAATTTACTGGATGCAGTGAGCAAAAGGCGG
Source organism: Sequoia sempervirens (assembly GCA_007258455.2). Classification (NCBI taxonomy): domain Eukaryota; kingdom Viridiplantae; phylum Streptophyta; class Pinopsida; order Cupressales; family Cupressaceae; genus Sequoia; species Sequoia sempervirens. The sequence continues at coordinate 20,607 of VDFB02358162.1, forward strand.
TTACAATTCTTCAATCAGACTGCCAAGGTGTTGAAGTCATTTTGGTGGATTCCTTGTTGCATTGAGATTCTTTTCTCTATGTAACATTATTTCTCTATCTTCTTTTCTATTCTGGTAGTAAGGCTTTTGGAAGTAAGCCTTTCTTCTTTGGGAAGTGAGCCCTACCAGTTGTGAGCCCTATTGTATTCAGTGTTGATATTACTTATATTGTGAGCTACTTCTCATCGTGGTTTTTCCCTTCTTGGGTTTTCCATGTAAATTTGGTGTTCTCTTATGTATGGTGTTAAATTGTTTTAATTTTTGTTATTTATTTTTCATGCTAATCCATCATAATATATTTAAGGGTTTAATGAATGAAAGTGGATTTGGATGTTAATGAGGGTTTTGAAGTTTTAAGGTACAATTGATTCACCCCCCTCTCAGTTGTCTTGTGCATTCAACAATTGGTATTAGAGATTGGTTCTTTGGAAGAGAGATTAACCGCTTAAGGTAGATATAGGATGGAACACAAGAAGGAGATCCCTATGTTTGATGGAACAAACTATGCATTCTGGAAGACAAGGATGGAAGACTTTCTGGAATATCTGGGATATGATGTCTGAAAATCAGTTAAGGATGGATACACTATACTTGAAAATGGTTTGAGCACTGAAACTAAACTCAAATCCTATGAAACCAATAGTAAAGAAAGATATGATCTCTTAAGTAGTCTTACAAATTTTGAATTGGTGAAAGTTATGAATCTAAAAATTGGTAAAGAAATTTGGGATAAGTTGGAATGTATTTATGAAGGAGATGATATAATCAAGCAAGCTAAGATGTAGAATTTAAAGACCACATTTGAGAACTTGCGAATGTTTGAAGATGAAAACATTACAAGCTACATGCAAAGGGTAGATGAAGTGGTCAAATCCATCAGAGGTCTTGGAGGTAAAGTCAAGGAATCAAAAGTGGCAAAGAAAATTCTTAGAACCCTACCTAAAGCTTACAGTCACAAAGTTTCTACTATTGAGGAGTTTGCAAATCTAGACTAGTATTCTAGAGATCAATTGTATGGTTCTTTAACTGCATTTGAAATGGGAGAATTTGGTCCAAATAATGGTGCAAAAATTGAGTATGCTTTTAAGGCTACAAAAACAAAGAAGATTGAAGAATTGGATTAGGAAGATCTTGATGATGTGGAAGCTAACTTTGTGACAAGAATGAGAAGGGGTATTGGTAAGCACAAAGGTAAGTTTCCTTTCAAATGTTTCAATTGTGGAAAGATAGGTCAATATTCTTCAAGATATCCAAATAGAGTTGTGAATGACAAAAGCAACGGGCAAAAAGTTAATATGATTAATAAAAACTACTATGTTAGAGAATATGCAATTATTTTTGATAATGAATTTGAAAAGATTGCTAGAGGCAATAATTATGGTTACTAGAGGCATGAGGCTACAATTGTCATGCCTGGGAAAAAAGTGAGATTGAAAATATTATTTAGGAGATGCTAGAGGAAAGAATTATCAGGAAAAGCTAAAGTGCTTACTCCTCACCCATGGTGGTGGTGCTTAAGAAGGATGAAACTTGGTACATGTTCCCAAACTATAGAGTGTTCAACATGTACACCATCAAATATTATAAGTTTCCTATTCCAGTCATTGATGATTTGCTAGTTGAATTGAATGGAGATATGATTCTTACAAAGTTAGATCTTAGATCAGGTTATCATCAAATTTGAATTAAGGAAAAAAATATTTCTAAGACAATATTTAGGAATCATGAGGGTCATTATGAGTTTTTGGTGATGCAATTTGGTCTTACTAGTGCACCATCTAAAATTCAAAGTTTGATGATAATTCTTCTTTAAGAATTTTTTGAGGAAGTTTTTATTAGTGTTCTTTGATGGTATATTGATTTATAACAAGACATGGGAGGAACATTTGTAGGATGTAGATCAAGCATTAAAAGTTGTCAAAGATCATCAACTCTATGCTAAGCCATTCAAGTGTGCTTTTGATCTCAAAGAGGTGGAGTACTTAGGACACATAGATTTGCATGAAGAAGTAAAGGTGGATCCTAAAAAAATAAGGCTATCATGGAATGACATTTTCCCAAACCATTAAGGGTAGATGATCATACCCAGAGCTAGAACTCTACCATGATGATAATTCTTTCTCTAGCTACACCAAGATCTTTCATTTCAAATTTAGCTACAAGTTGAGATTTCAGTTCCGAAATCATACCTTTTCCTTTACCAATAAATAACATATCATCAACATATAATGCAATACATAGGAAATGATCACAATCAGTTTTATAATAAACACAATGATATGATTTAGAACACTCAAATCTCAAACTCAACACATATTTATCAAATTTATGGTACCACATCTTAGGACTCTATTTTAGGCTATACACAAATTTCTTCAATTTGTAAACTAGTTTAATTTCATCTTTCACCATAGTGCTCTAGTTGTGTCATATAAATATCCTCCCCCAAGTCACCATGAATGAAAGCAATTTTCACATCCATTTTCTCAACCTCTAAATCATAAGCAACAACAATAGAAAGAAAAAATATAATGGATGTCATTTTTGAAACTAGTTTAATTTTATTTTTATCAACTTGAGAATAAATTTTGGCAACCAACCTTGCTTTGTACTTCTCTATACCTCCATCTGAACCAATCTTTTTCTTGAATATCCATTTGCAACTAATAGATTTTCTTCCTTCAAGAAATATTCAAGATCCCATGTATCATCCTTTTTCAAAGTTTCCATTTCTTCATCCATAGAAATCTTTGAGGATTCTATATCATTCACACCTAATGCCTCTTCTACTGGTCCAGGTTCATCCATGTGAGTATTGAAATAAAAAATATATCTCCAATCATCAGGTGAATACCTTTCAGGTGGTTGCCTATGCCTTGTATACCTACGAACAAGTTGAGTTGGAGTTTCTTCCTTCTTTTCTAAAGATTCAAAACTAGATGAGCTCTCCTCAACTTATTGTCTATCCATGGGCCTCAATTCAACTTTCTTAAGTGTAGAATGAAATTGAATCACATCTTCCTATTTACTTTATTTTGGATACAATGTAACAAAAGAAGTCTTAGTTTATCTAAAATTAACACTTCTACTATATATTACCTTTTGTGCAACAGGTTCCCAAAGCTTGTATCCTTTCACACCATAATTGTATTCGATGAAGATACATTTCACAACTCCTTACTCTCCAAATTTTTTTGCTTCTCCTTTGGCACATGTGCATATGCCTCACAACCAAAAACTCTAAGATGTCTTAATGAAGGCTTGTAATCTGACCATACCTCTATAGGCATCTTATCAATAAGAGCTAATGTAGGAGACCTATTAATTAGGTAACGTAGTGGCAACATCTTCAAACCAAAACCCTTGTTTTAGGCTCACACCACTCAACATACTCTTAGCCTTCTCCATCAGTTTTGCGTTCATTATTTTTGCAAATCCATTCTATTGTGGAGAATATAGAGTTGTCTTTTGCCTATAAATGCCACAATCTTTAAAAAATCTATCAAAATCATTCAAGAAAAATTCACTGCCATTATTAGTCCTTAAACATTTTATTTTCTTTTTAGTCCAGAACTCAGCCATTGCTTTAAAATCTATAAATTGATTGAAAAATTTAAATTTACTCTTTATAAAGTATACCCACGTCCTACTATAATCATTAATAAATGAAACATAATGTGTGGATTTTTCAATTGAAGGAACATCTGGGAGACCAAACACATCAGAATGAATAAGATCCAACAGACCACAAGATTTATGAGAATTCAAGTAAAACTAAACACAATTTTCTTTTCCATAAATGCAATGCTCACAGAAATCAAATTCAGGATTACAATCAGACAACCTTTCAACAAGGATTTTTATTTTTCAAGGTCCTTAGACCCTTTTCTCCAATGTGGCCAAGTGTATAGTTCCATAACATAGTTTTCTCTACAGGTAACTTTGATTCAGAAGAAAGAGCACCCTTGGGTACCCATAAGCCATGATCATCCGCTAAAGATGAAATGATCACCTCTTCCACATACTTGCTTTTCATAGAAGTACTATTGTACTCAACAGTGCATGCATCAAGCTTATTCAATGTGCCATATATGACACCTCTACCAATCACCATAGCATCTCTAACCACCTTGCATCATGCTTCAAAAATACTACTTGCACACTTGCATCTATTAGTTTTCCCACATATAACAGTTTTCGTGCTAATCCAGTTATATGCAACACACTATTAATCCTTTTTATTCTACCATCAGGAAACCTAATTCTAAATTTACCACAACCAACACTAGATTTAAATAAGAATCATCACCCAAGAAAACCTTACCTCCATCAAATTATTCATAATAAAAAAACCAATCTCTATTAGAGGTCATATGGAAAGATGCACCTGAGTCAATTAACCATGCATTGTTACCTACACAAGTTGCCAAAAGCTATAATGAATCCATCACCATCTTCCTTCTTGGACTCAAAATTAGAATCAAATCTCTTCCTTTTCTTCTTATTTTCTTCTTTGCAGTCCTTACGAATATGTCCAGTCTCACTGCAGTTCCAAAAAATAACTTTGGACTTTCTAAGAGATTTGGATCTCCCCTTGGACTTGGATTTATCACACTTCTCATTCTTCTTTCCTTTTTCCTTAGGTCTTCCATGAATATGTAGGGCCTGCTTGGCACTGATGAATACCTTCCTCATCTCTTCAAAAAGAAAATAGCCCACCACATCTTTAGTCTTCAATATAATAGAAGTTCTCCCAATAGCCATAACAAGAGAATCCCATGAATTAGGCAAAGAACAAAGTAAGATTTTACATTTCCACACCTCATCCATTTTGACACCAATTAATGCTAATTAAGCCACCAACATATTGAATTCTTCCAAATGGTCTATAACTTGTCCACCCTCTTGCATTCTCAAGGAATATAATTTATTCCTCAAGAAAATCTTGTTCACTAAAGATTTGGCTTGATACATCTCACCAAGTTTCTTCCATAGTTTTTGTGCAAATGTCTCTTCATGGAAATTGATTAAAATAGAGTCTTCCAAGCACAATTTGATTAAACCCTTGGATTTACGGTCCATAACATCATATTGAGCAACCAAAGTAGGATCTGTATGCCTTAAAACATTCTCATCAACAACATCCCATAGATCTTGATCTATCAATAGATCCTCTATCTTCAACTTTCACATTTCAAAATTATTTATAGAAAATTTATCCACCTCTATTCTCCTTGATGAACATGCCATCTCAAAATTCCTACAACAAGATCACAAAGTATCTTCTGCACAAGCTCCTACTCAAATCTGGATTAGTTCAAAAAACCCAACAACCCAGAACTGAAACCAAAGATAATCAAGCTCTGATACCACTTGTAAGGAAGCTGAGGTAGCATAACAACTTCCTATACTAATCTTGCACGGAGGATAATGCAAAAAATTATAGATCTTTATAACAGTTACAAAAAATTAAACAAAAATAAACACAAATATCATGCATGCCACAACACAATGATTTACACGTGAGGAAAACCTTTTCAGGAGAAAAATACCACACTCCAAAAGCTGCCCAATATATTATTTAGAAATCAAAAAGATTACAATATACTTGCAAATCAATCCTTTCACAAGAGTATCACCAACCAAAGATCCCAGGCAATACAACCGCTATTAGACTCTTAGAATACATCACAATACACATCCGTAATACAACACCCTCATAAAATAGGGCTGCCTTCTAGGGAAAGTCAAGCTAACAAAATATTGATTGTCAGATCTAAGACCTAATGATGAGCAGTACAGATTTAAAAATAATAAAAAATACATAATATTTGGATTTCTACATCCCCCCGCATTTACTTATCAACAATACCTTATGTAATTGCAAGGTTTAGACACATTTTCTCAATAGTAACTTCCTTGTTTGGAGGACTAGGAGTTGCATGTACTTTCTAGCACAAAGCATTGCATTCATCCATGAGTTGGTGATGTAGCTCTACCCAAGAAGACCTTTGGCTAATAACTTCTTGTGACCTCACCAAAAACTGTCGTAACATCTAGGAATTCTAAAGACAGGTTATTCGTACAGACTCTTTATGAATCACTAACTTCTATTGTTGCTCCAGATTCTCATTATCTATCTTATCAGAAGCATTTATTTACACTGTTGTCATTTCTTGCAAAAAATGGTCACAAGTCACTAAAACCTCATTGATCTGATCAACAACACCTTTTACTTTAGGTTCAACTTGGATCATGATCTCCTTTTAGAAATTAAGTGCATGCAACCAATAGTGTGGTTCTTTTATGAGCTCTTTCTAAAAAATTCCTTCTCAACAATTAATTCAATGGGAAGTTTCTTTACTACCTCAAGCTTGGGAGATACTAATCCATAATATTTATGGAAGCCTTAACAATATTCAATTATCTTATTGGCTTCTTCCTTCAAAATCAAAAAGTTATTATGAGCCTGAACAACCATCCCAATTGCTTTGCTACCTATCTCAAAAATGTTCTTGATCCAGTCTTGTGTAGATTGAGCCCATGCTTTTATTTGCTCCATCTTATCTACTTCATCCTTGGATAAAAAATAGGTGTTGTTACCTTCCTTGGGGTGCTCTGAATTGGAGTGACTAAATGTTGGATGAATTCCATCAACTTTGCAATCCATGTCTTGAACTCAGCTTTTGTGGCTTCATCCTTATTCATTCTTTTCAAAATATTAGATACAAACACTTGAAATTCATTAGTCTCCTGCACTCTATTTTTTGGGCCAATTTTTATTAAGGAGACATTGAATTCCTTAGGAAAAATAGTGTCATTTTTCTTATCAACAGTTAGAGTAGCCATGTGAAAAATTCAAGATCTAGAGGAATCCCTGGTCATATGCAACCTCATCCTTTCCTTTTTCTTCTCCTTGGGCTTCTCAATTTGGCTCAAAATATCCTCTAGACTCACTTGGGGAGTCTCCATTATTGATCTCTTACTCTTTAATTTCTCTTCCAATCAAGCTGGAGTGGGAGTCTTCTCAGTTTGATGAGGAGAGGAAGGAATTTTAGTTGAAATATTTTATATTACAACTTCTTCCTTATGAACCTTATCTAGTTGATCTCCAATATCCTCTACTAACTTGTCTTCCTCTTTCTCATGAAGTTGTGTAGGATCATCCTAAATAACCTCCTTGAATGACTTTTCTTGATGTTTTGAGGCAATTGAAGCTTCCTCCACTATTGAGAGTCCTGCCATGTCCTCTCTTTCTTGTCTCTGCATCTCCTCCAAAATTTGATCTACACTCTCCATAATAGGAGGCTCCAAAAATATTTGGGAAGAGGAAGGATGAGTATCCTATGCCACTTGATTTATTAGGGCCATGTTGACCTCAGAGAGTAGGGTGGCAGTCACCTCTTGGGGGAAATTGGAAAGATGAGACATAAAAGTCTCAAAAAGATTGAGAGAAGTAGGAGGAGAAGTGGAAGGAATGGTAGGAGGTAGGGTGGACATGAAAAATTGTGGAAATAGGTGGAGGAGAATATAATGGACCATAAGATGAAGGAGGTGGAGGGGGTGATGATTTGATCTTCTCCTCTTAAATAGGCTCCATGCATACCATCTCAACTCTTCTAGTCCTTTTTGGCTGAGGATTACTAGCCTCTCCAGTTTTTTTTATATAACTGAGGTTTAGTAGTAGGATGCCTCTCCTCTACTATTTTATTTTCTTTTCCTTTGGTTTTAGGAGTGGCAACCTCCTTCTCAGCAGACGCTTCACTAACACCTACTTTCTCTTTAGGCTCCTCTTCCTCACTAGAAGAAACTTAGTCCTGCATTTTATCGTATGTGAACTCAACCTCCTACTCTAAAAGAGTAGAATACTGATCTTCCACCCACTTCTTCATTATCCTTAGCATTGCCCAGGTGATAACATCGATGTTAATTTCTTCCCGTTCAATCCAATCTAGAAGAGGGATAGGAAAATTGACCACTTGATTGTATGCCTCTTCATCCAATACTTGGCCATCTTCCTGAAGATGATCAAGAATACAAATTAGTTGAAGTGTTCTCACAAAATCAAGTGTCATCTTGGAGTATGATAGCCTCCTAACCTCAAAGTCATCTTTTCAATTGGCCCAATCGTTCTCAATATGTATTTGGTGGGCATATTGATTCCCCACTTGTTTCTTCATTTTTTCATAAGGGTCAAAGTTATCCCTTTTGTTATGAAAATTAAATCTAAAGGTTTGTATCTCTGCATTAGAAAATTCAGATCCAAAGGGTCTAAAGGACACACATACAATCCTCTCCCAAAATACAAGGGATAAGGAACTCTAGATCTATGCTTACTATGCAACAAATGGTGGGACATGCACAATTTCCTTGTCACTTCTAATATTATTAGGGTACTTAAGAAGCTTATAGGGAGCTCCTAAAAATCCTTCAATTTTGAAATATGTAAATTTTGGGAACTGGATAAACCAATACTTGAACCTCTTGATCACCTCCATGTCAAAAGAGGCGAGTCTTCTATTTAGATCCCCTTGCAATGTTCTAATGATGAACATTATAGATGCATAATTTACCCTCTTGTAATGATTCTTCACATTTTGGGCTTGCAATTGAGGGTAACAATCATACTATATACTCATTTGGACCTATGCCCACAATACCCTTACAAGTCAATCCTCAGTATTTGTAGTTTGGAGTGAGGAGGTAGATGATATAAGATGTCATATTGAAGATGCATGACTTCTTCACCAAAGAAAACTGATTATGGAGATTGTCACTGATAATCTTGGTCCATTTGAACTTAGTAGGGCCCCTCAATATTTCCTCCAAGAAAAATAACATCAATGTCTCAAAAGTTGATACATAATGAATCCCCATTACTCTTCTTAGAAGAGTAACTAAATCATTTAAAAAGTTACTCTGATATAGGTTCTTAGAAAGTTTGTTTGTGCTTTCTCTTGATTTCTTTATCCTAATGTCATTAACTACCATCATGCTAGCCTCTAGGTTAGCTTTGAATAATCCCTCAACATACTCCTTGGTTGTAGTTCTGCCATTTTGGAGGAGGGGATTCCAAATGTGCAAGTAATAGAATCAAGATAAATCAACTAACACTCTCCCATCAACAGAGAATATCTTCCTTGAGTCCTTGTGGTAATGCTACCTAGCCTCCATGTTTAGTTCTAGGCATTAAACAGTAGCGGGGAATTCAACAACTTGGGCAATTCTGCTCTGCTTGATTTTGGTAGCAATCTTAGTTCTTTTGTCATTGAAGATCCTTTCTATGAATTCCTCTATGTCAATGTGCCCCAAATTGGTGTCACCAGCCAAGATCTAGTCTATTGTGATCTTTGAGGGTGAATCAACTCCTTTAAACTCAAACTTCATTTTTGATATTCTATTTTTCTTTTCCATAAAACTTGCAATACTCATCACATAATAATAAATTCAGTAATTTTAACAAATTTGATTTTGTCAAAAATGCATTACTTTAATCCCCAAAAGAGACAACCTATCCATATTTCTCTAAAATTCATAATTAATATTATGAAAAAACCACTTTAATAAATATGAAAGATGATCCATAATTCATCATGTTAGGAAATCCCATTAAAATGATTATAATTTCAAATTTGTGGGTTTTGAAGGGGTATCAAAATATTTTAGGAAAATGAGACTTGTCTTTCTATAGACATTCTACCTTTGTAAACCTTGTTGAAAAATGCCCCTAATAAAACCTGCACCAAAATCCCCACAAATGAGAATTTGTTGGAATTTGGGTAATGTTAGCCTATGCGAAAAAAATTTCTGTGAAAATCCTCATCTGATGAGCTTTGCAAGGATTTCAAAATTATGAGATTTTGGAACTTGTGGGAAATTAAGGTCAATATGTCATTGCATGAAACCAAAATTCCCAAATTTTTTTGTAGGCTTCAGCTTTGCAAATTTTCGATATTGTGGACCTTTTTCCATTACAGACTTATGGAGGTAATTTTTTTTTATATTTGGAAGGCTATGAAATTTCCACACTACCAAAATATCGTAATATGAAAATTTGTGCATATTTTATCATGTTCCTAGAAAAATTAACTTCAAGGATCCTTTAAATGATAGACACTTTTAAACTAAACAATCCATGACTTGCTCAAGTAGGTAGCGAGGAATGAGCAGATCTATGCAAACTTCGAAAAAGCAAAAACTTCAAAAACTTGAAAAACTTCGAAGAAGAAAGGATCTTTTGGTTAGACGGATGAGATTTGCTAAATATTTGATTCGAGCAAATGTAGAACCACAATGGATGGTTCTATGCCTATTACCAGTTCTTCCTCCCGACCTGAGGCCAATGTTTCAATTAAATGAAGGTGGAGTTCTTACTTCGGATCTCAATGAACTTTATCTAACAGTTATCCGTCGAAATAATAATCTTTCACATTTAATAAAAGAAAGTCATGGATTTCCGATTCCGGATTTATTGGGTGATCAAAAGAGATTAGTCCAACGAGCCGTAGATGCACTTCTTGATAACAGTATAGGCGCGCAACCGGTGAAAGATAGTCACGACAGACCTTATAAATCGTTCTCAGATTTCATCCAAGGTAAAGAAGGAAGATTTCGTGAAAATTTACTTGGAAAACGGGTGGATTATTCAGGTCGTTCTGTTATTGTCGTAGGTCCCCTTCTCTCGTTGTATCAATGTGGATTGCCCCGAGAAATCGCAATAGAACTTTTTCAAACATTTTTAATTCGTGGGCTGGTTGAAGAACAGATTGCTCCCAATTTAAGAGCTGCTAAATTTTTAATTCGAGATAGGGGACCTATTATATGGAACGTACTTAAACAGATTATGCAAAAACATCCCATATTGTTAAATCGAGCACCCACCTTACACAGATTAGGAATACAAGCGTTTATACCTATTTTAATAGAAGAACGTGCCATTCGGTTGCACCCATTGGTTTGTGCAGGATTTAATGCGGACTTTGATGGAGATCAGATGGCTGTCCACGTACCTTTATCTATGGAAGCTCAAGTAGAAGCTCGTTTACTTATGTTTTCTCATCTCAATCTTATCTCTCCGACTATAGGAGATCCTATTTGTGTACCGACTCAAGATATGCTTCTAGGACTTTATAGATCAACTCTTCAAAAAACCCAGGGTATTTATGAAAATAGGTACCACCCAAATAACTCAAAAAAGAAGATCGTTTCGCCTTCGTTTTATAGCTATGATGATGCACTTAAAGCTTATGAACAAAAACAAATTGATTTAGACAGTCCTTTGTGGCTCCGATGGGGGAGAGAGATAGATACCTCTATTATTAATTCAGTAAACCGAGAACTTCCTATCGAAGTTCAGTATGAATATTTAGGTACCTTCTACGAAATCTATGATCATTTTCGAATAAGAAAAGGTAGAGTGGGGGAAATACTTAATAAATACATTCGAACAACCGTCGGTCGTATTCGTTTTAATCGAGAAATAGAAGAAGCTATAAAAGGCTTGTGGACTTATGATATCCGACAAGAAATGTCACTATTCAGAATTTAATGTTATTAATCTTATGATTCTTTCATTCATGCAGAGATAAAGATCAAGGGAGCCTCCCAGCTTAAACTCATTGCTGAATCCTGCTTCCAAAAATGGTGATATTTTCTTCTTATGGCACAACCTAATTTCGTCAAAGTGTCCTTTCCCTTTGAAGTGCCCTTTTTTAATAAAGGGATGGATAAATTTGTTATGAAGCACCTTATTAGAAGATTCGTAAATCAATTTGGAATGACATATAATAAATTAACTCGAAACCTAAAACCCCGGCTTGAACTCAAACCCTAATTGATCACTCATGGATGAAATATCACAAGTTAAAAGATGAATAAATCCAAAGACATATAATAAACTAACCCGGAAACCTAAAAACCCCTGGCTTGAACTCAAACCCTAATTGATCACTCATGGATGAAATATCACAAGTTAAAAGATGAATAAATCCTAATAATAAAAAATGACTTCAAATAAATATCCTGGAATGGTTGCATGTAACATTAGGGTTGACTTATGAAATAAAATAGGTTTTAACACAAATCCTAACTAGCATTAAATATATAGTGCAATTTATTAAATGTCAAACCTATTTAAAAATGAACATGCACCAAAGGTGAATCCAATTGTTGGCATGAATGGGGTAGACTAAGGGTTCAAATGAACTTTTCATTGGTAATCTATTCTTCATGGGTGACAAATGGAAAAAATAACACCTAAACTTTCTTATATACCCCCTTCTCATATATGGTCATTAATGCCCATAGTTCATAGAGTGTAACACACTTGTATGGGGTATGAATTAGGGTTTTGTAAAATGTTATGAGATTACAATCTTGTAAGGATTTCAATGTTCCCAACTTTGTAGGAAAAGTGAGTTTGCAATCTCATGTGGGAAAATGGGTAGGAACTTTTACATGCATAAAATATCATAAAAAAAATGTTGTGGGGATTCAAATGTGGGATTTTAGCACACCCTTTCCTTTGTGGGTTTTTGGTGTTTGTAGGATTTTAGTCATAGGCGAATCTCATAGGATTTTTTTTTTCCTTAGATAAATCCCTACAAATGGGTTTCCCTTCAAATCTCTCTTGACTTGTGAAATGCCACCAAAATTCCTAAATCAAACAATCAAGGAACTGAAAGAAGACTAACTGAACATGACCTAACCTAAAACCAAAACCAAAAAGGAAAAAAAAAGAGAGGGAAGGTCCTTGTTTTCAATGGGGCATGTGTGAAAGGAACAACATGAACTTTGCACACAACCCTCTTAGCTCCATTGTCTTTCCTTCTAATTGAAATACCATGAATGGCTCTTGGAAGATCATCTCAATTATTCCCAGAGTAGTAAGCCATTGTACTCCCAAAAAAATATCTATTGCACCAATGGAGATAAAAAACATTGGGATATAAAAATGATAATCTCTCATGGATAATTTAATGCTATGGCTTTTATTAGAACAACTAATAGTACTGCCATTTGCTATCAAGACCTGAAACTCTAGAGATGGATATATAAAACAATTTAGATGAGTATCCAACCCTTTTTTGATAAAAATATGAGTACTACCCGAGTCTATTAACACTATTACTCTTTGCTTCTTTAAGGATCCCACTACCTTGAGAGTTTGTGGTGTAGTAAAAATTGAGAGTGCATGAAAGTAAATGATTGGTTGGGGATCTTGTGATTCCTCATTTGACTACCTATCACCGTCTAATATTGGATCCTCCTCTTCTTCCTCACTCAGACCTTCAATAAAAATATTTTAATTGCATTTATGTCCTCAACTATATTTGCTATCACAATTGAAACATATTTTTTTCTCACTTCTCATTTTACTATCGTATTAATATAGTAGGTTGAGGAAGAGAAGGTGTTGAGTATCCTTTCTCCCTTATCTCATTAGCCCCTTGCTTTCTAGGGATAAAATAATTCTCCTCTATCCTATGCTAAGATAAAAGACTTAGATACAGAGCTAGGACTAAATATGTGTACCTCATGTTGAATGTGATCCTTGATACCGCCAAAAAATAAATCATTCAAGTTCTCCTCTATAATTGTATCCAAAATTAAGGAAAGATTTTAAAATTTCTAAATATACTCCTTGATTAATCCTATTTTTTGAAGTTTAGCTAGCTGGTTAAATAAGTTGTTTGTCACACTATTGCTATACTATGATTGTAGCCCCTCTATACAAAATGACCATGAGATAGTGAGACATTTTTTATTGATGAGTACATAGCCATTAATACTTTACTTTCGTTCTAGATAGAGGGAATCCATTGTGACCTTTTGTCCACTTGTTACTTAATTAACATTAAAAAATTTCTCCATTTGGTTTATCCATGTTAGTGGATCCTTGCCATCAAACTTGTGCATATCCACCTTTGGTATCAAGTTCCTAGATGCCATATGAGTATTAGAATTTGGATCAAGATTAGTTGAAATGGATTATTCACCTTAGTTACTTGAGACATCATTTCTTGGTCCATTTATATAAGCATTTAACATGTTTCATATGTCTAATATATCTCCTCTTAGGAAATGTATATCTCCTTATAATTGATCTATATACCACCTCATCTCCATCTTCACTAATGAAATGTATTCCTTAACCTTTCTGATTTCCTCATTAGGAGTAATATCATCAATTACTACCTCATCCTTATTAGTATATTTTCCAACTACAAAAAACACCCTTTTTGCCTCTTATTTTAGGCCTTGCCATGATGGAATAAATAATTTCACAACAAATCACACAAATAAAATATAAATGATCTAAATTTTTTATTGTAACTTATTAGGTCCAAAATAACACTTACCCAAAAAATATTGAATAAATTATTTGATTTGTAGCCTTGAGAGTAATTTTTTTGGAAACCCTAATTTTAAAATAAGTTGTTTAATTCTACTTTAATTCCTATAATATTTAAAATTTATCTACCTCTATGAATTCATAAAAAATCCTTTAAAAATTAGTTATAAATTCATCCAAATCTAAGAGATATAGTCTTCTAAAAAACAATTGATAGAAACCTTAATTTGATAATAAACCCTTAATATTGCTCCAATTCCTCTAGAAATTAGACTATAGATGCTTCAATATGTCCTTCAAAAAAAGTATCAAAATCAGACTAAAATTAACCAAAATTTGAGATATTTGGGTTTCAAAAAATGACCTCCAAAATTGAAAAAAATGCCTTGCCTTCATGGTGCAAGGATCATGCTCTGATACTTGTAATGAAATAAATTTCATAATAGAAGATAAATATTAAATATTCTAAAAATAATTAATAATCATTGAGAATAAAAATCCACTTCACGGGGGCAAACCTTCAAATATCTCCAATGAGAACACAATTCACAATCTCATGATCAAATACGACTTGCTAACTCTTATATACCCTACTTATGTCTAGGATATCATCTAGGCTGACCTAGATAACATTACATAAAAATTAGGCCAACCTATATAACTAAATAACAATATAATAATGATAGTATGACTTAATCAAGAGTTAAGGTAGCCACAAGTTGAATACTCATAACCCTATGTATACTCTAATATTAAGGGCATAACACTACATGTCCTTCATACTTAGCTTATCAATGTTTTTAGATAATTAATATCAAAAAATTAGATAAATACAAATCAAATGTAATTTTACTTCATATTTCTATATATGAAATTCTTATGATTTCTTAATTCACCTATAACTTGGAACTCAAAAAGATGGACATGTCTCTAAACAAGACTCTTAAGTGCAAACTCTCAAAGGATGTAGTAGTATGTATGTGCAAACTAGTCAAACATAAATGATGAGAAATTCATTTTTTTTGGATAGATGATTTATCATTTTAAAGATTGATCAAATTATTAAGAATATGATTGGTGTTTTGATCCATGGGAAATAGAGTAAAACCTTAAAATAGTGAGAGAATATGTATGTAAATCTAAAAATAGAGAACTAGAAATGCATATGTGACTCTCTAGTCTTGTGCACTTCTACTCAAATACAATTGAAATATTCAAGAATTTCACATGGAAAAACATTTAAATAATAAAAAATGAACAAATATCCCCATATGGTATTAATGACAAACTTGAAAATATTATGAAAATATATTAATCGGAAACAACAAGAAGTCAACAAATATATCCCAAAAGATTTGTCAAACCCCTAAATCATCAAACAATTTTAGAGATATTCACATCATAGAAATGAATTCTACTTACAATCATCATCTTGTGATTTATAAAATAAATAAATACACACTACTAAAATATTTCAACTTAAAATATGACACTCTAAAAAAACTATGAATAAGGGACACTTCAAGTTTTTCTAAGAGACTTGTTTTTAACCAAAAAGACCAACCTTGAGGCCAACCCTTTATCTATAGAGAAAAATTACACACATATCCAATACTTTTGCCTCAATTGTAAATATAATTGACACATGTTTCAATATGAACCATTATACTTCTTTGCAACAAGAAGGAAATCAAATGTATTTCTCTTGTATCTCATTCAAGTGAAATTGCATAACATAAAATATTGTTTCATTTAGCTTTGAATAATCTTCCTACACAAAAATGGATTTCACAAATATCTCCTCTAATATGCCATTCTGTTGAAACTATAGAATACAAAAATATTTTATTGCCTCATTCTAGCTCCAACATTGCCTACAAAATAAAATATCCTTTAAATGCACATCTCCAACAAAATTTCCCATACAAAATTATTTTTTCCAAAGTGAAGAAGAAAACAATAATATTCTTGTGTAAATATTATATCAAAAATTTCTCACATAAACACTAATTCTTCGACACTTCAATTTTGTGGCTCCAAAAGGTTCTAATTTTCTACCTTGATCTTGGAAAAACATACTATTATTTCCTCATGTAAGTGTTTTACCATAAAAGTCAATAAGACAATAAAATATCCTATTGCAAAATTGTCTATAGCTAATTTTTACTTTCTTGCACTCACTTTGAATTTCATGACATAATTATTTAGGGAAAATAAAATGTTTAACTTTAAAACATAGAAGAGTTTCTTGGTGGGGAAGTTTGAGCATTTCCCATTTGATCTTATCACAAGGTTCCTTTTGAGAAATTGAAATATGCATGTTTGGGTAAATTTAGACATATGAACACACAAAGATCAATGATTTAAGGTAAAACATCTAAAAGAAAGAATAAAATACAATATAAGTATTTTAATGTCCATGAGGCCAAATATAGCCTACGGGATAACAAATCTTACCATTTTATCTTTCTAATTTGTTGAGCTTCTACTAAAAATATTGTTGATGAGCTCCCTTATTTTCCCAACCTTCTCATCTTCGAATAAATCATGTAATGAAGTAGTTGTTAATATATTTGTATATTTTCTTGAATGTCCCTACAGACTTTACATCCTAGAATAAAGCATTTTTCTATTTCAACTTCCCTAGTTGTGCAAAATATACCAATATTTTCCTTGCATTCTTCTTTAGGCCTCTTCCACCTACCCATTTTATGTCAAAGATGATATGAGCTAGTTATCAATTTGGCCTCAAGAATCCTTTTCTATCTTATCACAAGATTCATTTTGAGAAGTTGAAATATGCATGCTTGGATAAATTTACACATATGAACATAAAGATCAACAATTCAAGACAAAACAATTGAAAGAAATAATTTTATAGAATACAAGAATTTTATAGTCCATGAGGCCAAAGATGGACTATGGGATAGAAAATCTTTCCATTTTACCTTTCTACTTTGTTGAAGTACTCAAAATCTTGTTGATGAGCTCCCCTATTTTTCAAACCTTCTCTTCGAACAAATCATGTAATGAATTAGCTGTTAATCTATTTACATATTTGGCTTAAATGTCCCTATAAGTTTACATCATAGAACAAAGCTCTTTTTTGTTTCAACTACCTCATATGAGAAAAAGATACATTTTCCTCCCATTCTTCTTTAGGCCTCTTCCACCTACCTATTTTATGTCAAAGATGATGTGAGCTAGTTTTCAGTTTGGCTCCAAGAATCCTTTTGATCTTATACCAATATCCCTTTTGAGAAATTGAAATGTGCATGCTTGGGTACCTTTACACATATGAATACATAAAGATCGATGATTCAAGGGAAAAAACCTAAAAGAAATAATATAATAGAAAAGAAGAATTTTAACATCCATGAGGCCAAAGATAGCATATGGGGTAGCATATCTTGCCATTTTATCTTTATGATTTTTTGAGCTTCTATTGGAAATATTGTTATGAGCTTCCCTATTTCCCCAATCTTCTCCTTTGTGACAAATAATGTAATGAATTAGTTGCTAATCTATTTGAATATTTGTCTTGAATGCCCCTATAGGATCTACATCCTATAATAAAGAACTTTTCTATTTCAATTTCCCCAACCATGAAAAATATACAGTTTTTTTTTTCTAATTATTTTGTAGGCATTTTTAACATACAAATTTTATGTTACGGATGATGTAAGATAGTTCTCAATTTAGCTCCAAGAATCATTTTGATCTTATCACAAGATTCATTTTGAGAAATTGAAATATGTGTGCTTGGGTAACTTTACACATATGGACACAAAAAGATCAACAATTCAAGGTAAAACACCTAAAATAAATAATAGAAAAAAATAGAAGGATTTTAACATCCATGAGGCCAAATATAGCTTATGGGATAAAAAATCCTACCATTTTATCTTTTACGATTTATTGATATTCTACTAAAAATCTTGTTGATGATCTCCCCTATTTTCCCACCCTCTTTGAATAAATCATGTAATGAAGTAATTGTTAATATATTTGCATATTTATCTTGAATGTACCTATAGGATTTACATCCTAGAATAAAGCACTTTTATGTTTCAATTTCCCCAACCATGCAAAAGATACAAATGTTTTCCTCCCATTCTTCTTTAGAGGTTATACTCATCAAGGTAATATTTCCTCTTTCTGCCTAACAAATTTTCCCATATAGCATTATGAAATTTATCCATAACAACTACCTTTATTTCTTTCTTATTATTTGGACACACATTAAGTGTGTGCTCCATTTGTACATCCACTTGAAACTTTATTTCATCTAGCATTTAATTCTCTTTCTCAAGGATTTTTATGATGATGGCCTTATGCCACCTTTGTGCCTCCATTTACTTAATTTTTTAAAGATAATTTAGGAGACAAATTGTGGTAATGGCCCCAATATAGAAGGTGATTGATTTAGCTAGAAGAATATCATAGGGTACTAAAGATTAAAGTTTGAATTTTCTTGTGATCATGCATTTTTGAATCCTCTCTATGTGCTTCAATTTACCTCTAAAATATTGCCAGTCCATAATTAACATTCATAATGAACCTCTAGAATTAATTTACTATTAAAAAGAACTAAAATATTTTTCTAGTCCCTAACTACACATCCTTGCTTCTATTTTTAACACAAAAAACTCTCCATCCTCTCATATTTTTTTTCCTTCTACAATTATCCCAATTGAGCTTGTTGTTGAAATCAATCCCAATATATTTGTACTCTATTACTTCCTCTAGAACATTTACTTCAAATTTGATTGAATTTCTATTTTTCTTATTGATGAAGATCATGGTCTTAGTCTTGATACTTTTGAATTGTATACCTACTTACTTACAAAAATATTATAAGGAATATAAGTTCTCTTGTATCCCTTGAGTGTATCTAACAATAAAGATGAAATTTATTGTGTAAAATAGAAACCTCACAACATACTCTCCTAAAAGAACATGGAATCCTTGTACATTTAGCCATTCTTCTAATTTTTCAATAAATAGGTTGGAGAGTGACATCCTTGTTTGACACTGATGCCACTCATTAAATATTTTGAAATACCCACTTGAGTTATGATTTTTACTTGAACATATTATGAAAAATCCCTCTATAATTTCTAGGATGCCAATATCCTTCATTGTAGGCCATAATTTACTATTGAAAATTGTGACAAAAGATTTCTTCAAATCAAAAAATAATAATATACTTCATCTTTACCATACCCCAGTTTTTCAATGATATGCCTCAAAGTGATGCCATGATCTGTACTTGAGTGTTTTGATTTCAAACATGCTTACCCTTTTTTTCCTTATCTTTTTATTTTCTTCAATAATTTTGTGCTCTACCATGCTTCAAAATAGCTTTATAAACAATGAAATGATTACGGTGGTCCAATAATTAAAGGGCTTTAGTGGTTTCTCTAGTGGAAACTATTCGCCAAATGATAGTGTTGTAAACATCGAGTGCACCCTAGAGGGAGTGACATTTAAACTCTCTTCATAGTTGACAAGTATTGAAACATCTTGGGGCCTGTGGGTTTCCTATAGATTAGGATCAATGTCCAGAGAGGATTGGTTCCCTTAATTTCCCACCTAAACAATCCATCCTACTACTTCACAAGGAAAAAAGAGAGAAAAACCATAAAACTAAAATCTATAGCCTAAAAGAGGTGATACACCAGATATTTATAATTTTTCTTCCTAATTTTATAGTACAAAGAAGAAATTAAAAGATTATAAAAAAACACACAATATTATGTTCTCCTAAACCTTATGAGCTTATGTGAAGGTTAGAATTTGATAGATGTTGGGAGAGAAGAAAAATTCCATAGTTAACACTACAAATAGATACTCACACAACATACAAACCCAAAGAACTAAGAACATATGCTAAAAAATGAAGGCAATTAATATGCATAATAGAAACTGAGTTGAAGAAAGGTTAAAATAGACAAATTTTTATTGATCAAAGACTTGAAGCCTTGTTTATAGTTATAAAAAATGTAAAGAACTGCATGTTTATTAGAGAAATTTAAGAGAATAAAAAATGTAAAGAACTGCATGTCTATTAGAGAAATAAGAGAAGAAACCTTACAAAGAGTACATGAGTTTCTTTTATATTGAAGCATAACATAAAATATTGCAAATTCCTAACCCTAACCACCTGAAGAGAATTTTGCAAGAAATAAAAATTCCTAATAAATCAAATATAATTTGAAAACAAGGGAGGGATATTCCTAATGGCATGGGTATGGATGAAAATTGATGTTGTGAAAGATCCAATGTAAAATTTCCTGTGAAATTCATTGCAAAAGAACCCATGAAATTTTGAGATTACATAAGGTATTATGTAGGAAGCTCAAAGAATAGTCCTATGAGTTTTTGTTTTATGGGGCATGGGTTGTATTGAAGGCACAATCCTTTTACCTAAGGAACCACAAGATAGTTATATAGGAATGAGAAAATGTAGGCAGGAAATTGTTGAGCATTAATAAATCAGCTCTAGACCTTCATGGATAATATCAACTAGTTTTAGAAGTAGGTGAACATTGATAGCGGATCTTGGGCACTATTCCTTTGCAAAAATTAAAAAATGCAGGGATTTGGAGCCATCCGCCTCTCCCTAGAACCTCATGGTAGTATACATGTTTGCTTCTTTAATCAGGCCCTTGGTTTGGTTTGCTGTAGGAAAATGATCGTCATGCGCATTGACTATGGTAGAAAACACACTTCTAATTGAATCATACAGAAGAAACACCTTCATTTGCACCATTCGAAAATATCAGGTTCAGATAGAGATCCCCATAAAAGCACATGGGAATGACCTTTTTACAAAAATAAAAATATTGATCACTATCACAACCAAGTAGAAAGTCTATCGACACTGACAAATTTAGGTTTATTTGGGTTCATGTGGAAAATTTTGCAAAACATCCACTTGCGGGATTTTGGACCCTATCAAAACCTTGTGGAAATTTAGATGGAAATTGCACCCTTGGAAGATGTCCAGTTCGCTAAGAAATTATTGCAAATTCACTTGGGGGAGAAATTCTTGCAAAGTGGAAGATAGTTCTTAACTGCTCTAGGTGGGAAACCCATCGACAATCAGATGGAGAAATTCAGCTCCATTTACCTGTGAAAACCCATACTTAGTCATTTTTTCCTCAACAAGTCTATAAAAATTTTTAGGCTCCATCTACCATGCAAGATTTTGATCTGTATTTGTACTTGAATTATGTCCAGTTCCAAATAGAAAATCTACAAACCACTTGGCCACACAATTCTCATAAATGCAAGAAATCAATCCTCATATTTATGTGGGAAGTTGGCTTCCAACTTTCTACAAAGAAACACTTAGTCAAATTTGTGATCAATTAGAATATGGAAATTTTATCAGCATCCAGACCTTACAGTTTGGGAATCTACATCTGAGCTACCCCTTGTGCTTGACCTGTTCACTTGGAAAGTTTCACAAGACCAGATGCACATGAAATTTCTAAAAACCTATTGTTTGTGGGATTTTAAACTCCATCTATATCTATGTGGGAATATGGCCTCCATCTTCCCTTTGCCGAAAAACCCAAGTGAACTGAACTTGAGGGGAAAAATGTCCAAACTGCACCTACGAGAAAAAGATTGTCATCTGCACCTTTGAAAGATATCTAGTTCAAATGAAAATTCCCATGATAGCTAGATGAAATTACCTTTCATGCAAATATTTTGTAGTAGGTTGAAAACCTGCAAGAGCATAACTTATCCTTTTTTTTTTTTGTCTAAATGTCTTCAAGTTTTGGACCATGGGTAACCATTTGGATTCTTTATAAGATGGAAAGATTAAAAGTTTCTAACCCTTAGTCAAATTTTTGGATTTGAATTTGGGTTGTTTGTTGAACACCTGAAATACTGGGGGGATGAATCAGTATTCCTTTATACCATTCAAACATTAGCTATCCAATTACCAAAACAAATTCAATTGCAATAATGAAACATTTACAAAGTCACATGACACATGGACATCAAGATTTTTATGTGGAAAACCCAAAATGGAAAAAACCACGGTGAAGGTTATCTCACAATATATTATATCTGGATATAGTATATTACAAAAATGTTCACTACTCGTTGACTCACTACTCCATAGAGAATAGGATAGAAGAAGAAAGGGGCGGCTCATAACTTATTGAACTATTTCAAATGCATCTACAATATGTTGGATTATAGTTCTAATGAAGCACAAAACAATCTTTGCATTGATCTAGATCAATGCTCCATTCTGCTATGCTCTGCTTTGAATTCACACACTATGCAATACAATTCACACAAATCTGATCAAATTCATAGCATACATATGTAGGTGGAACACCATACATGTCACTTTTCACACTCACTCACATACCACTTGCATCTATCCATCCAACACTAGAATCAATCTCATATATATCTCATATATCAAGTATAACTTCAATTAGGTCAGCCTAATTAGAAGTAACACACAAAATTAAACTTGTCGTCCTTAAAAAATTTCATCCACATCTTGCACCTTAATTCAAAATTAAATTTACTTTAAGATAGGTTGGGATGGACCCAATATAGGTCTTACATAAGATTGTAACACAGATTAGTCCTTCAAACATGTTA
>VDFB02358162.1:50732-64648 GCA_007258455.2 Sequoia sempervirens
ATTGAGGATCTATTTACAAGCATCATTTCACATCCAAGATCTACATTCTTCATGGCCACTACATGTTAGTTTGTAGATTTATTTCACAAGACATCATCCAAGGTGACATCATTTACAACTTCCATATTTCATGCTTCATTTTCCTTATTTCATCATTTGGTTTAATTACCTACAAGGGTTGGGCTCAATTCAAGGAAAACCACCATTCACTAACAAACAACAAGTTTTTTTCCCTTAAGTGTGCGGTTGCAGATTTATAGGTTGAAGATCAAGTGGAGCAAGTTTGGAGCAAAGTTTCAAAGCTTCAAAAGTTATCATTCAAAATGAAAAATCAAGGAATCAAAGCTACACAATTGCATACAGACTTTCAGAAGTTGATAACTAGGATTTTGAGAGTGTAAACATCAAGGATAGAACCCTTATCTTAGTTTCAAAAACCCTAAAAGGGACCCATTTTCCACTGAAGGCGAATGAGTCCTTTGTAGCTCAAAAACATCAACTTTTTGATCAGGTACACAACTTTTTATGCTCTAAAAACTTCCCCCATATTTTATATAATAGTTAGGTAGCATTTTTGATTGTTATTTTCATCTTAGTTTACACATAATTGTAGTGTTTAGGGTCTTAGAAAAATCAGTGGTTCATCCTCTTGCTTATGCATTTGTCTCTACCCTATTTTTCACCTAAACAATACCCATTTATGTCTTGCACTTGAAGGTGGGTTAATATATCCAATGAAATATAATCCCCACTTCATAAATGGTTTTTCAACTTGAATAGGCTACAAAGGAAAGGATTCTAGCTTCCCTTTACCTGAGAAAAATTCATTTACATTTTCTTACCCATGAATGAGCATATTTGAATAAACTAGGCCAACAATAGCCCACTCTCATTATTTTCACTACTTCATTTATTGGAGTAAAGTGACCTTCTGCTATCCCAACATGTAATTCTTGTAATATTTGATCAACTTGGTTAATATTAATGCATCTCAATAGGACACCTTTAAAATCCATTTTAAACAACACACCATTTAAGAGCATATAAGGGATAGACTAACTACCTTCTCTTTTCCTTGTCTAACCCTTATGGACACTCACCTATTTGGAGGAAGTGTGTCATATCTTGTATCAAACTTGTAGATGAGGAGGGAATTACCAAATGGGGGTCATTTTGGAGAAATAGGAAAACCTCCTCATCACCTTCTTTATCATTTCCCAACCCAACAACTAGATTTTCAAACAAAATTTTACCTCTAACCAACTTGGTCACCTTGATCTCAACATCACATTCCATCACCTTGGATATACAACCAATCCTCTTCTCACTCAAATCCTTGCTTGATGAAAATTCATTAACACTTGGGTGAGCAGCCATTAGATGGATCTTGTTTTTTTAAATCAAGTGTCTAAAATTTCTAAGACATATAATAACAACAATCACATTCTTTTCAAAAAATGAATACCTCTCCTCATAACCTTCCATACCTTAGATGAAGAAGGCTATTGACTACTCCAAAATTTCTTCATTATACTACATGAATGTAGAAAAAATAATATCCATGCTTCCAAAAGTATATAAAATGAAATCCCTAGAAAAATTAGGATTCCAAATTGTGGCTATTGCTGTTATGGCTTCTTTGATGGATTCAAAACTCTTCTTCCCTTCCCCTATTCAATCAAAATATTTTTTATTCTAAACATGGAAGTTAGTGGTCTCAAAAGATTTGTGATGTATGGGGCAAAACTCCTTACAAATTTAATCCTTCCCATAAAACTTTTTAAACCTTTCTTGTGACTTGGTAAAGGCAAAGCTAATATGACACTTACCCTTTTAGGATCAATATCAATTCCATCATTTGACACAACGTGACCAAGGAGCTTACCTTCATGAACAAAAAAATGCAATTTCTTGGATAAATTGAGATTCCAAACTCTCTACACCTATGACCAAGTGCTCTTCATGGATCAAATCATTGTAATGAGACACAAATTCACTTCCATTTGGATCATCATCAATGACTTCCTTCTCCTTTGCAAATTTTTGCTCACCACCTTTTCACTCCATTTTTAAGAAAATAATAACTAAAAGAAATAATTTTATAGTGCATGAGGCCAAAGATAGACTATGGGATATAAAATATTTCCATTTTACCTTTCTACTTTTTTGAGCTACTCAAAAGCTTGTTGATGAGCTCCCCTATTTTTCAAACCTTCTCTTCAAAAAAATCATGTAATGAATTAGCTATTAATCTATCTACATATTTGTCTTAAATGTCCCTATAAGTTTACATCCTAGAACAAAGCTCTTTTTGTTTCAACTACCTCCTATAAGAAAAAGATACATACATTTTCCTCCCATTCTTCTTTAGGACTCTTCCACCTACCTATATTTTATGTCAAATATGATGTGAGCTAGTTTTCAGTTTGGCTGCAAGAATCCTTTTGACCTTATACCAACATCCCTTTTGAGAAATTAAAATGTGCATGCTTGAGTACCTTTACACATATGAATACATAAAGATCGATGATTCAAGGGAAAAAACCTAAAAGAAATAATATAATAGAAAAGAAGAATTTTAACATCCATGAGGCCAAAGATAGCATATGGGGTAGCATATCTTGCCATTTTATCTTTATGATTTTTTGAGCTTCTACTGGAAATATTGTTATGAGCTTCCCTATTTCCCCAATCTTCTCCTTTGCAAAAAATCATGTAATGAATTAGTTGCTAATATATTTGAATATTTTTCTTGAATACCCCTATAGGATCTATATCCTATAATACAATACTTTTCTATTTCAATTTCCCCAACCATGAAAAATATACAAATTTTTGCCTCTAATTATTTTGTAGGAATCTTTAACCTACCCATTTTATGTTAAGGATGATGTAAGCTAGTTATCAATTAAGCTCCAAGAATCATTTTGATCTTATCACAAGATTCATTTTGAGAAATTGAAATATGTGTGCTTGGGTAACTTTACACATATGGACACAAAAAGATCAACAATTCAAGGTAAAACACCTAAAATAAATAATAGAAAAAAATAGAAGGATTTTAACATCCATGAGGCCAAATATAGCTTATGGGATAAAAAATCCTACCATTTTATCTTTTACGATTTATTGATATTCTACTAAAAATCTTGTTGATGATCTCCCCTATTTTCCCACCCTCTTTGAATAAATCATGTAATGAAGTAATTGTTAATATATTTGCATATTTATCTTGAATGTACCTATAGGATTTACATCCTAGAATAAAGCACTTTTATGTTTCAATTTCCCCAACCATGCAAAAGATACAAATGTTTTCCTCCCATTCTTCTTTAGAGGTTATACTCATCAAGGTAATATTTCCTCTTTCTGCCTAACAAATTTTCCCATATAGCATTATGAAATTTATCCATAACAACTACCTTTATTTCTTTCTTATTATTTGGACACACATTAAGTGTGTGCTCCATTTGTACATCCACTTGAAACTTTATTTCATCTAGCATTTAATTCTCTTTCTCAAGGATTTTTATGATGATGGCCTTATGCCACCTTTGTGCCTCCATTTACTTAATTTTTTAAAGATAATTTAGGAGACAAATTGTGGTAATGGCCCCAATATAGAAGGTGATTGATTTAGCTAGAAGAATATCATAGGGTACTAAAGATTAAAGTTTGAATTTTCTTGTGATCATGCATTTTTGAATCCTCTCTATGTGCTTCAATTTACCTCTAAAATATTGCTAGTCCATAAGGGGTAAAAGCACAAAACTATGCCACACTTTAGGTAAAATAAACGTTTGACGAAATATTTTTGGTTGGAAAAGGTTTCTACCATTAGGTTTTGACCGAAACCACATGGCCTATTACGTGGCACATAGGTTTCGGCCGAATAAGTTTCAGCCGAATCCCAAAAAATCAAAATTTTCCTTTTCCCACTTTGAAATTGGCTTTGAAATTGCATTTTTTAATGTGCGAGGTTTCTATAGAAAGGGTTTCAGTAGAAATTGTTTCTATAGAAAGGGTTTCGTCCGAAACCCTTTCTATAGAAACAGTTTCTACCGAAACTGTCTATGTGGCATCCTAGTTGGCAGCCAACTCAACTTTTTTTAGAATTTTCTGAAACTTTCAACTTTAGCTAAGAATTTCTTTAGTCAGAATGATTTTTCTGCAAAAAACAAAAATACCCTTTTGTAGAGCTTAGAGTGCAGAATCCAAATATATAATTTTTTAAATAATTTGATTAGTTTTAATATATTTTATTTTTAAAATAATGCAAGTAGGTTTTTAAAATGAAAAAAGAGGCTGATTACAAATTTAAAAAAAGATAGTAAAACTTATTAAAAAAATTTAAATCTTATATGGTGCAAAAGAGGAGGGAGTCTTCTTCAAAAGGGTATAATTTTTTTTTTGAAAATGATTAAAAAAATTGAAAATAGTTGATGGCCCGTGAAAACTGTCAAATTATGACATGTTTGACTTTAAAACGTTATTACAAGAAAAATATACATCAAAATTTTATTTTTATTTTTCCATGCACAAGATATTGAAGTTACATATTTGGAGAAAAAAAATTAGGGAGAAATGAATTTTTTTTCAATTTTTTTCTTAACGGCCCCTGAAGTCACTCTTTTATGAAATTTTCGGCATTTCAAAATCTGACCTTAAATTGATAAAAACATAATGAAAACATTTTTTTTAAAATTTTAAAAATTACAGCAATAAAATTCATCAAAATTTCTACATTTCATTAGTTTACACCATTTGAAATTCAACACAAAAGACCACTTTTATGTGCTCGAAGTTCATAATTTTTTTTTGTTGTTGGCCGATTCCTTTATAAAGTGTGACACAGGTTTGTCCTTTTACCCATAATTAACATTCATAAAGAACCACTAGAATGAATTAAATATTAAAAAGAACTCAAATATTTTTCTATTCCTTAGTTACATATCCTTGCTTCTATTTTCAACACAAAACACTCTCCACCCTCTCAAATTTCTTTTCCTTCTACAATTATCCCAATTGAGCTTCTTGTTGAAATCAATCCCAAGATATTTGTACTCTATTACTTCCTCTAGAACATTTACTTCAAATTTGTTTGAATTTCTATTTTTCTTATTGATGAAGATCACGGTCTTATTCTTGCTACTTTTGAATTGTATACCTACTTCGTTACAAAAATATTATAAGGCACATAAGTGCTCTTGTATCCCTTGAGTGGATCTAACAATCAAGATGAAATTTATTGTGTAAAATAGAAGCATCACTACATACTCTCACAAAAGAACATGGAATCCTTGTATATTTAGCCATTCTTCTAATTTTTCAATATATAGGTTCGAGAGTGACACCCTTGTTTGACATTGATGCCACTTGTAAAATATTTTGAAATACCCACTTGAGTTATGATTTTTACTTGAACTTAATTGAACATATTATGAACAATCCCTCTATAATTTCTAGGATACCAAGATCCTTCATTGTATGCCATAATTTACTATTGAAAATTGTGATGAAAGATTTATTGAAATCAAAAAATAATAATATACTTCATCTTTACTGTACCCCACTTTTTCAATGATATGCCTCAAAGTGATGCCATGATCTATAATTGTGTGTTTTGGTTTCAAACATGTTTACCTTTTTTACTTATCTTTTTATTTTATTCAATAATTTTGTGCTCTACCATGCTTCAAAATAGCTTTATAAACAATAGATTGATTACAGAGGTCCAATAATTAAAGGAATTTAGTGGTTTTTCTAGTGGAAACTATTCACCAAATGATAGTATTGTAAATATCAAGTGCACCCTAAATGGAGTGACATTTAAACTATCTTCCTAGTTGAAAATCATTAAAACATCTTGAGGCTTTTGGGTTTTCTATAGATTAGGATGAATGTCTAGAGAGGACTAGTTCCCTTAATTTACCACCTAAACAATTCATCCTACTACTTCACATGGAAAAAAGAGATAAACATAAAACTAAAATATATAGCCTAGAAGAGGTGATACACCAAATATTTAGAGTGTTTCTTCCTTATTTTATACTACAAAGAAGAAATTAAAAGATTATAAAAAATCACACAATATTATGTTCTAACCCTTATGAGCTTATGCAAAGGTTAGAATTTGAGAGATGTTGGGAGAAAAGAAAGATTCCATAGTTAACACTGCAAGTAGATAATCACACAACATACAAACCCAAAGAACTAAGAACACATACTCAAAAATGAAGGAAATTAATATGCATAATAGAAACTGAGTTGAAGAGAGATTAAAATAGAAAAAAAAACATTTTAAAGGGTTGAAGCCTTGTTTATAGTTATGTATAGGAGGGAATTTGCACCCCTTAAGCAAATTCCCCTTTCACATACCCTCACCTTTGAAAATCAAATCCAAAGGAAAAATTCCACATCACCCACTTGCCTTCCACCCACTTGGCATTTGTCTTGTGTGTCAGTGAGATAATATTTGTCAGGGATGCGAGTGTGGTGCATGGTTGTCTGCGCGGCACGTTGCCATCCTTGACGGATTCTCA
The DNA here is from genome assembly GCA_007258455.2 of Sequoia sempervirens. NCBI lineage: Eukaryota > Viridiplantae > Streptophyta > Pinopsida > Cupressales > Cupressaceae > Sequoia > Sequoia sempervirens. The sequence continues at coordinate 57,275 of VDFB02358162.1, forward strand.
CATCTAAAGTTGGAAGATGCGTTACACTCCTCATTGGGACAAATTTTAACATCCTTCTATCAACCAAATGACCTAAAAATGGCCTATTCCTTCTCATGCCACCTTTAAATTCATTATATTCACTATCACTTCAACCCTTTTCATCCACATTCAATCTATCAAGCACAATCATTTAATTCAACATTCTAGCACTTCATTGTAAGCATTATAGCAATATTGACACTCCATCAACTCCACATCGTAAGTGTGAGGCCACCATAGAAGTTGTGGGCTTGGAGTCTTGCAAGACCTTCCTTCACCATGGTTGCGGTGGTGGTGACTTTTCCAAGTTCGTAGCTTGCATTCTCCCTTCATTGACCTTGAGAGCCTTTGGGTGGAGGTGGTAATGATTCAATCCTCTCCTTTGTGATTTGATAGAGTAGCATTTTTCTTTTGTAGTGTTCATTGCATTTCCTTTATCTTCTTTATTGCATATTCTACTCCATTAATTTTTGGCTGTCCGTGGAGGTGGAAACACCAAAGGGGGGGTTTGACTGAGGAAAACCCCTATACATCCCCAACAATTTTTCCCTTCTTGCATGTGTGTAGGTGAATGTGCACATGGAGTTAGCTGGTGAACTAGTGTTTAAGTGAGTTAGTTTTCATCACCCTTGTGTTCATTTATTTACTTTATCATTTCCATATTTACATTTTGTATTTCATCATTCTATCTTTTTCATTAAAATCATTTAGCTAAGCTATTTAGTTAGTTTTTGGTGTCCTTTATTACATTTTACGTTTTTTGGCTGTACGGACACCAACATGTTAGAGAGACACAAGTGCACCGCGTTGTCATCCCAAAACCGCGCTACCATCCTCAAACAAAGAGCTATTTGAGGTGTAGTATTAACTCCAAAAACCAGCTTGCCTAGCCCCAACCTGAATTTCAGGTCTGTAAAGTGATAGAAGTACTACATAGTGCTCTTCATTCTCAATCCTCACCTAAAAACACCCTTTAGAGTGAGGCAAGTTATGGCATCCCTCCACTCTTGGCTCTTCATGACTTGGAGCCTTGACGTGGTTGGTCCCCCTCTCTTACATTTTTTGGTGAACCCGACGTGAACCATTTTGGTTCCATTTAGTAGTGTTGAAGACTCCTTTCCTTGTGTTCTAGGAGTGTTGTAGGTGTGAGTGTTGTGAGGCTTTTCACCTTGCAACCCAACCTGGAACCCCTAGTAGGCATAGTTGGAATGTTCTGTAGGTTTTGTAGAATGAATCCTTAGTTGGGTCACTGTCCAATTGTGAACCTTTGGGGGCTTTGTGAAAATATCATTTAGTGTGCATGATGACCTCTTTCCTATTGTTGGACTCAAGGAACACTGAGAGGGGGGTGAATCAGTGTTCAACAATATTTAAATTACAATCTAGATCTTAAACCATTTATAGCATTTCAACATAAGTAAAGATGCAATCACATGAAGGAAACAATCAAAACACCATAACACCAAGATTTTTACATGGAAACCCTATTAGGGGAAAAACCGATTGGCGGTTAATCCACAATTTATACTCTATTAAAAGTATGAAGAAAAAAGGGAATGCTCATGCATTCAGGCACACTGCCTAGAGCTCACTTGCTTAAAATCAGGAAGGCTCACTTCCTTACAACATGTTTGGATTACAACAAAGAGTTGAATTGAAGTAGCATCTACAAATGCGGTTTCAGTTTTGGTGGGGCTCATAGATCAGATTTTTGGATCTTTTGTCTAATTTTTGCGCTTCACTATGCTCTTGCCTTGAATTCCTTCACAACAATCCTCTTTTGGCCCACCAAGTAAAATTTGCTCAACTGATCTTGATGTTGCACACACATCAACACATATCAAAGCGCACAAATCTGCTCTCAAAGAAATGAATTAATGAGTCTCTTACATATATATCGCTACCAAAATTTAGTTCATGTAAACTTTAGAAAAGAAATAAAAATATTTACCAATAGTCAGCTCAATCCACATTTAGTATTCGATGCATACCCATCAAAGTCAGCTAATGCTATGTTGTGGCCCCAAATCAAAATGCTTGAACATAGAAAAATTTAAACAATTACTCCTTATACATCCACAACATGCTACATACATCAAGTCGGCCTTCATGAACAAATAAACAAAAAATCATCCTACGGGATCTCCTAACTTATACACCGATTAATGCAGCACCACAAAACTTAGCAATATGATAATATAGATACTTAAAAAAATTTCCCGAGATCCACAAATCAAAATGATAATCTGGTGAAGCATACATATTGACATACTAACTAGATACACTGTTCTTCATTCTCTCTTCCGGTAATACTCTGTTCTTTACTTTTCCTACTGGTATGAACAAATCCTGATATGCGAACTAGAATAATGACTTAGGTTGCCATCAATGACAACACTAGAAGCCATATGCCAACACCTACATCTTCCTATCCACTCTATGTATCCTATGAGTAGTGGTCTAGGTATAACCTTCACCTCCCAGGACCTGCTGATGGGTTTTAATAGAGAACCTTCTCCTCTTTACATCCTTGTACATATCAATGAAAAAACTATATTAGGTGTTCCTATTGACCCGATGTGCTAAGTGAATATGATTATCAAGGATATTATGTTAATCAAATTCTTGCATAAAGATGGGTATGATGAACCTATAAGTACCATTTGTACGCCTAACTGACTTTTCGTACCTCCCCTCGGTAGCATCGTTCTGTCGGTTCTTGTTGGACCTAAGTCTATGAACCTATTGTTTGACATAATCCCAGGGTTCAAACTCTTCAGAGTGAAGCTAGGTATCCCCTAGTTAGTAGCTATGAACATAGTTCCCTTGGTTGTGTATAAATTTCTGAAGTTTGTTCATGAGGGTTCAGTGCTTTTGATCCACGACACTAGCTATAAACTGTCGGTTGCGTGCGGTAGCTATTCCTTAGATAATTTTTAGCCTGCACCCATTGGTATGCTCCTATGTAGGAAGGACCTCTTGTACTGGACCTATGAGAAGTGCAAGAAAGGGTGCTTAATGCCTAGAGTGAGATACCCTTCATCACCTTATGTTGTTTCACATAGGGTATGTTTAAAAGCTGATAGTGATGCCATCATGGTACATAGAAGGGAAGAGGAGAAGCACTCTTGATTTTCCTCTTCCTCCTCTTCTACTATCTAGCTTGACACTTCATCTTGCCCTGTTGTGGTGCCATCAAATTCTATTTCATATTTGCAGGAGAATCCTATAGTGCCCACTTAGCGAAAGCCCAAGCATCCTACGTTTGAGCTTCCTGTTCTACCCATGGAGCCTAGGCCCATTCAATATGGTAGAAGGAAGGGTCCCCATAATGAATCCTCTATGTATCAGCCTCCATGACCTCCCACCACTCTTGCTTTTAAAGTAGTGAATGGGAAGAGGCCCACCGCCAAGGCGCTAGAGCTGACTTCCCCATTGTCTCTCAACCTCTTCCTCCTGCTCCTATTCAAGAGTCTGTCCCTCCACTAGAAATGACTATGATGGATACCCCTATAGTTGAGAAGGAGATTTCTATCCCTTCATAGCTCCTGACCTCTAGCTCAAAAAGTCATAGAAACTGCCTTACATGTGAACGCAAGCACCAACAAAAGGCTCTAGCGGCTGAGTAGTTCACTTTGCAGAAAAAGGAAGAGGAGTTGATTGCCCCTATTTTGGGGCATCTTGCTATGTCCTCCTCTCTCCCCCCCTCTGATTTTTTTCAATCGAGTTCAACCTCGCTTCTAGCTCCTGTTGTGAGCATGAGTGCACTTGACCCTAAAAGGGTGTAGGTGTTTATTGCCCCTTCTACTGAGCCACCACTTTTGATGTCCATTATGAACATCCCACCATTCCCTAAACTCATGGACATGCCGAATACCTCGGTGGTGTCCTTCACAGTTTTCTCCTCCTCTTCCACACCTTTTTCCTTGTTTGTGGGGAGTTCACATCCTCTGACGAAGCAGAAAGTAGAGGTTGGCCCTTCTAGCAATGAAGGGTGTAAGAGGATCCCACCTTCTTCAAAGGGTGGTCTTGTGCTAGCTTGTTCTATCTTAGTAACAGAGCAAGTTTTGGCTTCCCTTGAGTTTTTCACCACTCTCGAGTCACTCGATGAGCCTAGTGGTGAATATTGGGTGCTGTCCTCCCTGTCCATTAAGGTACCACATGGAACTCCCATAAAGTGCATGTTTAACTCTCTAGATGAAGTCCTAGCCTTGTCGGTGATCTTTGTAAAATCACTGACCATAGCTCCACAAGAGCCGAGCAGAGAAGACCTTGCGGGGCATTCTTCCTTAGCGCTTGTTGTGGGAGGTTTGGAAGCTCATCCCCTTAATATTCCACCACTGTAGGCTCATTTTCCTTCCCCTTATAATGATCTAGATTGGGAAGCAAATGAACTCTTGGTTGATGAGTGTTAGGGGGACCTCTTCTTTACCGTTAGTTAGGTGTGTGTGTGTTGTGATGTGTTCCCCCATGCTTGCATTATGTGTTCTTGGATGACCCTTGTCACCCTTGTTGGTTCTTAGATATACGAGTGATTATGTGTTGTAAAAATTCCTCTATTTGTATCATCATTCTTCCTCTATTATGTGTTTTGGTTTTTGGAAAATTGGGGACGTTGCAAAGTCTTGGGCGCATTTAGGCTTCCCTTCCATGTTGACCCAATTTTTAATTTTTACTTTGTCTTATCATGCATTCTTCACATGGTTTGATATAGTAGGGGGTTGATGCCAGTTCATTTATATACTATTACTATATTTATATATATTTATGAATAGCTCTGACCCCAAAATATTAGATCACTCTTGTGCCCTTTGCTTGTGATTCACACTTTTCTTATCTTTCTCTCTTCTTTTCTTGAGTTTTCCCTCGTATGCATGATAACGTCATTTCCATGATACTCTGATTTTCAGAAAGTGCATTTTTTGCCAATGAATCATTTCTTGAAAACCTTTGCAAGCCTTTTTTCAAAAATTGCATTGTCAACTTGGACCCCTAACAAAACGTGTTTCCTTCATCATGGGTTCACAAAGAAAAGAACTTGAGAACTTTCCTTTGATGATTGAGAAATTTTTTCCTGTGGGAGAAGCCTCGAACTTCCCCTCGCAAGGGGGCTTCTTCCTTTCAAATTCCATGATGAAGTGAACATCTTTCGAAAGGATTCCTTGATGCTGAATTGATTTGAGAAAAAAATGTCTCTTTTACACTTTCAAACAATGCATCCCTTGAGTGGACCCCTCTTCTTTTGAAGGGTTCCTGAGGGACCGCTTTGAAAGCCTTACAATTTGTTGACTATCTATGTAACTATCTATTTGTTTTCTTGCGTGGCTGGTTTGTGTTTTTTGACATGTTTTATTTGTAGATTAACATGTCACTTTGCAGGTGCGAAGCCACTTCCTAGTCTGACTTTGCAGAGTCCCCTTACACTGGGCTTCCTTCATGAGAGAGTACTTGGGGGAATTCCTTCTTGTAGGTCTACAAGCCTATGAGGCACTTACATCTTACACTAGGCTTCCTTCATGAGAGAGTACTTGGGGGATGCCTTCTTGCAGGTTTGTAGGCTTGTAAGGCACTTACATTCTATGGGATTTGTCCATCATTGGTCCTAGGGCCTTAGGTGTACTTTGTGAAACTTATAGTTCTGTAGAGCTATGGAGTCCTTTTGTTCAAAGCTCCTTAGGAGAGAGTATTTGTGGAGTCCTTTTCCTACCTTTCTCTTTCAAGTTCACTAGATTGTGACTTGCTTCCTTGATGGTTTAGGTATACATCTCTACCTCTTCGATCTACTTTACTGAACACTCATCGATACTCATGCTTGCTAAAGTGGGGGAAAAATGTATAGGAGCTAATTTGCACCCTTTAAGAAAATTTTTCACATACCCTCACCTTAGAAAATTAAATATGAAAGAAAAATTCCACATCACCCACCTGCCTTCCACCCACTCGGAGTTTGTCCTATGTGTTAGTGAGAGAATATTTATTGGGGATGCAAGCATAGCATATGGATGTTTGCACAACACATTGTTGTCCCTGACAAATTCCCACATCTGAAGTTGGCAGAGGCATTACATCCCTAATTTGGATGAATTGTAACATCTTTCTGTCGACCAACTGACCTAAAAATGGCATATTCTTTCTCATCCCACCTTTAAATTCATTCTATTCACTATCACTTTAACCCTTTTCATTCACATTCGATCTATCAAGTACATTCTCATTCACTCTAGAATTCTAGCACTTCATTGTGAGCATTTCAACAACATTGACACTCCATCAACTCCACATCGCAAGTGTGATGCCACCATAGAAATTATGGGCTTGGAGTCTTGCAAGACCTCCCTTCACCACAGTTGCAGTGGTGGTGAATTTTCCAAGTTCGTAGCTTGCATTCTCCATTCATTGGCCTTGAGAGCCTCTGGGTGGAGGTGGTAATGCTTCACTCCTCTACTTTGTGATTTGATAGAGTAGCATTTGTCTTTTGTAGTTTTCATTGCATTTCCTTTATCTTCTTTATCACATATTCTACTCCATTGCTTTCTGGCTGTTTGTGGAGGTGGAAACACCAAAGTGGGCGTATGACTGAGGCATGCCCCTATACAACCTCAATAATTTTCCCCTTCTTGCTTGTGTGTAGGTGAACATGCACATGGAGTTAGCCGGCGAACTGGTGTTTAAGTGAGTTAGTTTTCATCACCCTTATGTTCATTTATTTACTTTATCATTTGGACATATTTACTTTCTGTATTTCATCATTTTGTCTTTTTCATTAAAATCATTTAGCTAGGCTGTTTAGTCAGTTTCTAGTGTCCTTTATTGAATTTTACATTTTTTGGTTGTACGGATGCCAGTATACTAGAGAGATGCTAGCGTGCCATGTTGTTTTCCTAGAATCGTGCTGCCATCCTCAAACAAAGAGCTATCTAAGGTGCAGTATTGACTCCAAAAACTAGCTTTCCTAGCCCCAACCTAAATTTTAGGTTTGTAGAATGATAGAAGTAATACTTAGTGCTCTTAATTCTTGATCCTCACCCCAAAACACCCTTTAGAGTGAGGTAATTTACGGTATCCCTCCACTCTTGGCTCTCCGTGACCTGGAGCCTTAACATGGTTGGTCTCGCTCTCTTACAAGTTATAAAAAATGTGAAGAACTACATGTCTATTAGAGAAATAAGAGAATAATTTTTTTAAAGAATTGCATGTCTATTAGAGAAATAAGAGAAGAAATATTACAAAGAGTATATGAGTTTCTTTTATATTGAAGCATAACATAAAATATTTTAAATTCCTAACCCTAACCGCCTAAAGAGGATTTGCAAGAAATAAATTCCTAGTAAATCAAATACAATTTGAAAGCAA
>VDFB02358162.1:64748-237744 GCA_007258455.2 Sequoia sempervirens
TTGGCGTAGTGAAAGGGTTGTTGTTTAGAAGAAATGACCAGGTACTTTGAGTAAAGGAAATAAAAAAAAATTATATACAAATTGGGGTAGACTACTACAAAATGGGATCACTTTAGTTAGCTAGCCAATTTGGTAACGTAAAAAAGGTTGAAGTTAACCCTTTATGTTACACTCCTGAAGGTTCATCTTAAAATGGAAACCTCAAGTTGATTTCAAAAGTTGAGAAGATGCGTTCAAGAACCTGACCACTTGAGTGGTTGGATCTGACAAACAAATATGTAGTATTGATGGGTTCGACTAAGCTAAATTTGAAAATTTATCGGTGAAAAGAAAAAAGAGAGGAAGATGCATTTAAAATTTTGATCATTTGAGTGATATGGGTTGATAGAGAAAGTAGGTGGTAGTGACAGCTTCAACCAAGGCTGAACATGTATCATTAGTTTGATTGTGGTTGAACTATGTCTTTGATAGAATTCGGAATTCAGTAAGATTCCGATTGTGGATGAACACCTTAGAAAATAATATATAGATAGGATCTCTAGGGTTTGGAGGGTTTAAGACATAACAAAAAGTTCATTTTCAGTTACGGGGATGTTTGGGCTTTTTCTATGACTCTTCTTGTTAAAAACTGCTTAAGATTGATCATTGTAAGTAGGTAGTAAATAGTGTTCTAATAGCAATTTGGTTGTAAAGGTTTATGTTGCTTCATTCCATGTCTTATGATATAGCAGGATTTTGGGAGTGTGAGAGCGTTGGAAAGCTTATATGGTGTTTGGATGTTGCTGTTTTCTGCAAAAAAAAATTGTTATAGGCCTATGAAAGGCCATTAAATTATTAGAACAATTCATGAGATAGTGGCTTGAGGAGGAGCCCCATATTATCCAGGGTTTTTTCTCTATTATTGTGTTTCTTCAATTCATATCATTGTTATCTTTCATGTTTGTTGCTGTTTGTATGTTTTCACCCGCATTGTTACATGATTATTTTTATTGCACATTGTTCTCATCCACTATAAACATAATAGATAGTGTCTGTATTTCATATCTTCGTATGTAGAACAACTTATGCAATCAGTTTACATTCAGGATGAATATGTTCTGTTTTGGTGAATTATATAGTGAATTCTCGACACTAATTACAGATCAGATTGGCATCAGAGCAAGCTTTTTTTGAATTTAGTAGTTTGTGTGATCATTTTCGCAGGTTAATGTCTATTACGAGAGCAACTAATTCAAATGGAAAAATGTAGTTCTGTTGGAGCAATATATAATTAAGAGATTGGAAAGGATAGTGAACAACATGGCATATCATGATGCAAAATCATAGATAGTATTTTCAAGTTATAAGATGTGGCAAGTGTTTCTAGGTATACAAGGAAATTAGAATGTATCATGGTGGTAGTCATGGATTCCTTGAGGATCTTGTAGTGCTTGAAACATTTCTCACCTTCCAAAGTTGATGGACCTTGTATGCATATATATATATATATATATATATATATATATAAAGTGAGGACCTTAACTCTTAGGCAATTCCCATCTCTGTTGACTTTTGATTTCAATTCGATTTAAACCCAAAGGTTCTTGCAGCTTTGATCATAAAAGAATAATATATATCACATCCTCTTTTCCTAGTTGTCAAATCAATAACAATATAGTGGATGGCATTAAGTAGACAATTGACAAGAGTTAAGACATTTCGAGATGATGCATGAGTCATTGTTACTTTTTCATTTGAAGAAGTTGATGCGAAAATCCATCCTCAAAGATCAGTTAAATAGATAGTGACCCTTTTCTTGTGGACATCATCATCCTTTTACATCGTCGTAACAAGTGCCAAGTCATGTAATCAAATGGATTATGTAACCTTTTTGGATTCTCCCTTCAAAGAAGTTAGAGAGGTTTCATGCCATTGGTCAACAGGTGGCAATGTGGTGAAAGCCTTAAAAGCATAAAAGTTTAGGGCCTAGAGAAGTGAGGTCCATGGACTATTGAACTTGATGTTGTGGCATTCGACCTTGTGGTCGACACGACTATTGCTTTTAAAGGGAAAGGAAAAGTTGCATGTAGAAATCATGCTAGAGGATAAAGATTGTTCCAATGGAATGATTAATCAAGAAAGGTAGACATACACCTATAGGGTATGGAAGCATGACAAAATTCAATTGATTTATGCGGCTACATGCAAAATACTAAAAAAGACTCACCACAATAATTACATGGGGAGTTAGTTTTGGAAACAACAATTAGGCAATGGCCATCCATATTCCTAGGCCATGTGAATTTGAAAGGATGATTTGTAGGGAAGATAAACGTCCCCTTTATATGGTCTGGGAAGCCATTGTTTTGGAGGCTTGGCTGAGTTTGATGGGGCAATGTTGGTTTTTCCTTTAGGCCATGATTGTTTATCCATAGCCACAATGACTCATATGTTAGCTGAGATTGGTTAGTCATGAGGGTGTTGGAGAAAGGAGAGAAAGCTTGCTGCTGCAAGTGTGGATTAGCTTCCCTTCAAGCATCCTAGTGAGTGGCCATTATTGTCTTGTTGAGCAATGGTAACAACTCATTTTAGTAGACTACATATTGAGCCATTAGGGCTAATGTAACAAGTTGTTAGGTTGTGACACGTGTGAACTAGTAAATTCTTTGTTATATAGATTGGTAGTAAAAGCCCATCTTTGTCATTACAAAGGTTGTAATCCTTCATTCACACTGTTGTGATTGTATTTGTAAGTCATGTTTCTTTAGAATGACATGCAGGTGGATTTGAAAGCCAATGGGGCAATGCGACACTTATATGATTGTGGATTAGTGGCATGGGGAACATTGTTCAGTCTTCTTGGTGTTTTCTTCCCATTGGAAGGTTTCTCCAGGTTTAAACTTCTTCCATTGTGTTTGTGATTGCAAGGTTATTTATGTCTGCATTTTGAAGTTCTTCATTTTTATTCCTCATTTGCACATTGTTTACAACCATTATAGGTGGTATTGGTGCATGCTGAGGTAGTTTGAAGGCTTTACATTTTATTTATATTGCTAGTGTGCCAAAGTGACATAGTTGCCTTGAATTATAGGCCTAGTGGTATTAGTGTTAATCTTCCTATTGGGGAAGTGGTACCAAAGCAACTCCTTCCATCATGCTTGAGTTTGTTAACATCTCATGCTGTGGTGGTTTTCTGATCAACTGCAAAGTGCATGGTTGGAGAAGAAGTTGAAGCACCTTAGGTTTAGAGAGCCAAGGGCCAAGTGAGAGCTAGAGCTCGAGTTAGAGTTGAACCATTGAAGAGGTGTATAAGCTATATGGGTTCGTTGGGACGTACAATTTGAATTGTCTATGTAGAAGGTACACACTCATTTAGGGAGAGTTGCACATTGAATCAACAAGATTGATGCAACCAAAGCTCACTTCATTCTAGAGGGATTGGGGGTTTCTATTAGTTGAGCTAGGCATGATGCTAGTGGTTGATATTGTGGTCTCACTCCTACATTGGTTTCATTACATCGAAAGGAGGGCCAAGTAGAGGTTTTCTTATCCCACAACAATTTTTTGTCCATTAGAGGGTTTGTTGCAAGCGAGCTCTAATTGATCCCTTCATAGAGAGAGATGCCATAGGTGTATAATCTACCAACCATTTGAGTAGGGCTTATTGATTGTATGAGGACAATGATACATCTATAATTGTAAGATCCCTAGGGTTTACAAACTATTTAACCATTTTCATATCTTTGATTACAAGTTATATCCTATATTAACTCACAAACAATAATGCTCAGTTTGTCCAAAATTCAGAAAAGAATTTAATTTCAAATTAGAAAGTCTAGTCATAGAATGGATGCCCAACCAGTTAAAAATAAAAGAGCTATTAATAAACCTCCTAAAATCCTAGTTTCCCCAGTGATAAATTTTGATTAGATCTAGGGTTGGTTAATGAAATGCTTGATGTTTGATGCAACTCTACCTCAAGGAATGGTACCCTTAACACTCTATCTCATGGATTGATGCACAATGATTTGTTTTAGGGGAAATGCAATCTTCCTATTTGAATTCTTCTATATGGTTTAGGTCTAAAATCACCACTCTATTTGTTGTTGTAGGTAATCAAGACTTACAAATGTGTGAATCTCTACTCTACTATTGGATACAACTCCTTAGATCTAGGGTAATGGCATCCTTCCTGTGACTGATGCTTGGCAGTGATCATCAATTCAATTTGATGGATGATTATGCCTTAGTGATGACAATTGCAATCACTAGGGTTCCGAAGGATATCTCTCAACAAACCTATGTAAGTCACGCAACACTCCACCTTATGGCCCAACAACAATTGGAAATGTTTAGACCAACAATCAAATGACTTGTGGCTTGGTATAAAATTGGCCAAAATTTGATGGTCATATGTAGATTAGGCTTGTTTTAGGTTAACACTCCAGATAGGGTTTGAAAATACATGATTTGTGTAGAAAAATTGATTAGATAAGGCTAGGGTTCACATCCCAACTTATAGGGCAATTGAGGGTTTTGTCCCAGCTAATCAACTTAGGATTAAAGCCAAATCTCTAATCAAATTTTCCATATCTTGGCACCTTGCATTCAAAACAAAATATTCAACTATTTGGGATAAGGGTGCTAGGGCCCAAAAGTTGGCACCTTTATTTCAAATTTCAAAATTTGCTTTATTTATTCTTAAATATATATTAAATAGTATGGTGTTAAAAACCCTCTTTAATTAATTGCTGGCTGACCTAGCTAAGGGACGTAACAACCATGGAGATACGTTGCACTCACTTTGTATAGAGGATAAGGGAGTTCTCACTTTTCCTTATGGTCTTGTATAATTTTGGGGACCAAAAGCTCCCTAGTTCATGAGGTGTGATCTAAAAAGTGGGCTAGCTGAAGTGGACAAAAGAGGTCAAGTTGGAGGACATCCATAACAATTTGCAAGCGCATAGTGAAACTACTAGCTCACTTGTAGTAGATGCCACAAGCATCTAGATTGCTACAAGAATCACTTGTAGTAGCATTAAGAATGTGTTTATTCTACTAGGTAGTTCATTACCTAGTGGTGCATTTGTTTCTATAATTGCTTGCAAGAATACATGTGTGGCTGAATGGTAAGGGCATTTACTTGAGCATTGTGGTAGTGTCCAATAGTTCATAAATATAATAAAATGCCATGTGGGTGTTTGTTGGTGACAACAGAGTTTGAAGCAGTTGAGGGGTAGTCTGTGGGATAACTTATTTGAGTTGTAACAAGTTTACCCTTTATGAGCAACAATTGTTTTCTTGACATTGATAACATCTTTTCAATTATTGGCATAACTATTCATTTATCCTTGGCAATGATTGATTCCTCTCCTTTGATGACAAATTTTCATGATTGACAATGCCTATTTCTATTCTGGATGACAATAACATTTTTTGATGTTTGGGTGTGGTTGTTCACTCTTTTATAATGTGTTTTCCCTTCGGGCATGTGACTATTTAGTTTTCCAATAATTTATTTTCCCTTTGGGTACTTGTGATTGTTGGTAGTGGTTGCTGGTTTGCTTACCCTACATGGGTGGCGGGTCCTACCACAATAGTGGTTTACAATTTCCGAGATCTTGATTTTTGCTGAAATCACATAATTTTGAAAATATAATGATTTAAGCCTTGAAATGTTCCATTTAAAAAGGATTCCAATTGAAGAGGGTTTGATCAAAGCACCTTAGACCAAGCCCCTTGGATAGAACCCGCTAGTTTTAAACCATACCTATATAATAGAGTCTCCTTTACACCTATCAAAATCGATAAAACCACTTTTGATTTAACTTTGGGAGATCAAATGAATTCATTTAAAATTTATTTTTGTAAGTTTGTAGTCCTTATTATAAGCTTCCAAAAAAGTATAATTTTAATAAAATTTAATTTGATTATTATATTTATTTTTTATTTTTTGTGAATGTAGGTTTTTCACCTAAAATAAAGCTCTTTGTCTCTACACATGTGGGAAAATAGCAAATTATCATTTTTTTTTTGAAAAATATATGAGTGCACCAGATATTGAAGTCCTTCATCCAACAAAAAATAAAATTGAATTTCATACATACAAAAGGTTAAGTAATTTACATGCTTAGCTATCAATTGTATTTGGTTTGACTAAACTTGATTAGAGAAAATATATTCAATAAAAACTATCTAACCAAGTGGAAGCACTAGATATCGAGAGTTAGAAATCTAAATTAAAGAATTATAATTTTATCCTTCATGAATTTTTATTATGCTATGATGGCGCCACTTTTAAAAATGTTGTTTTATGAAAAACTAGTTTTTGAGGAGATGGAAAAGAAGTGCAATCGATTCCAAAATTTTGTAGGCTCATTTCAGCCCTTGCATCAACCTTTCTCCTTCTCAAGGTGCTTAGGACTTGTTTCTTCTAATGGTGGCCAATAATATTCAAGCATATGAAGAATCAAGAGCATGTCATACTAGAATTACACACTATTGTCCCTAGCTTCGTATTCATTAAAAATAAAATCATTAGAAAGAGAACCAAAGTAGTCATAAAATACTCCATTACACATGCTTGGTAATTGACATAGGATGCAAAAGTTGTAATTTTGTGTTGTGCGATTTGTGCAACTTCTTGCTAATGAGGCTGCAAGCATTATATAATAAACCTCATCCTTTTCATATTTTTCCTTGAGTACCTTCATAAGGTTGACACATTCTCTAGTGGCGTCTTCCCATGCTTGGACATATTGTAATAATATAAGCTCAAAAATAAAGAGAAGAATGGTGGAAGTAAACATTTTGTTGAGATACAACACTCCATTCTGAAAGCGATTTGAGAAAAAGTAAGCTACCATCTCAAGTGCGCTAAAAAATGAGAGCTTGTGAATTTGCAAGACATTGAAATCAAGAGGAGTGCAATCAACTAAATTCCATTTATGCTTTGTGTTTCTAGTTACCCAGACTACTAGTTCTCATCCTAGCTCATTTATGAATGGCTAATCAAATTTATCACAATGATTTGTGTCCTTAATTTTATGGTATTTAAGTGCAACTCACAAGTCAATTTTGATGTTACGACCTAGTGTTGCCTACATAAGATCAAATCGAATTTTAGTGGCAATTTGAGTGCCATTCGGTTTGCAATGTCCAATATTACTTGTATTTATTTTGTGTGATTGCAACTTGAAACTCATGAATTCATGGATGTAATGTTTTGCTTGCAAGGATGATTCAATTTTTCAAGTGTTGGTGCATTAGAAAAATCAATAGAGCTTCATTTTTGTCAAGGGCTTGAAGATTTTGTCATTTTTTTGGTGCTCAAAATCACATCTTGCAACTCTAGAACATTGACCTTGGTCACTTGACAAAAAAGTAAGATTCATGATTAAAATACACGTGGCTTTGATCAACTAATAAGAATGAGATAACACTTCTACTCATATAGATTTTCTCAAGCCAAGGAGGTTGTTTCTAGAGATCTTTGTAGGATATATGGAAATAAACTGTTGTTACATGAAACCGCACCCTACTAAACATAGGGTTCAACATTTTAATGACACAATGGAAATGACCTCAAGGTGTGGGACCTTGCACATATGAGGTCAAATCTTTGGAGAAGGATAACTTCCTCTTTTGATCCAAGTGCAATGTGTTGGTTCAACCTAGCACATGAAATCCTACCACTACCCTACTCTAACAACTCACAGGTGAAAAGGGGAAGAAGGAAATCATTAAAGGGAAATGGGAGGTGGAACACCAAGATGGAAAAGTTATTTCTTCTTGAACGAGATTGCACAACACTGATGAAAAGGGACCAAGGGACTCACACAACTCTATTTGGTTGATTCCCAAAGGAAAACGTGGAGGTTAGGGTTTGACAAGGTGCTGGAAGGAAAGGGATATTCTCAAGTAGCAACTGTAAACAATTTAACTCAAACATATATGCATGGAAAGAGAAAAAAAAAAATATGCAGGTAATGAACTTGCACAAACATAAACAAGCTGAGAAGAGGCAAGCTTAATTGATTTCATTGATGTAGAGGCAATGACCAATCTTTATAGTTGCAAAGATGAAAAATGCATAAGCTTGCCAAAGAAAAACTTTGGAGGAGCCAGAGGAAGAACCCTTATAAAGAAAAAAAATCTTGCCTTTATAGATTAGGCATAACTTGGAACCACAAACTAAACCCTAACCCTAACTAGGGTTAACAATGAAATCTGTGCATGAAAGGATGGAGCCATGGATTAAGGCATGGATCCATCAAAATTCATGATTAAGGCATGGATGCATCAGAATGGTCAACAAAAACAATACATGAGAATGAACACCCATAAAATCTACTTGCAAAAGTCAAGGGGATCAAAATGTTATCCTTGAAGTCCAAAAACTAAAACAGGCCACTCAAAAAGGTATCTCAAGCATTAATGGCATCATTGTGCAAAAACACATCAAATTTGCTTAGTATCAAGGTTTCGGGTCCAAAAGGATATCTTTGCTATGCATTAAATGGTTTGGAGTTGTGAAAGAGCATCTTCATTGGGGATTAGGCGTAAGGCCTACTTCATACCTTATGTTTCATTGGCATTAGACTGTTGGAAATTGAGCTTTGAGCATTTTCCATATCGCTTACAAAAGAAGGGAGAGGGAAGAAAGTAGAAAGAGTGAACCATGAAGTCCAAAAGGTTGCCTATTGTTGGGAATTGGAGGTTGGGAGAAGGCTTATGCCTTATTAGAAAGAAGGGAAGAGGGAAGAGGGAAGACCGATGCCCGAAGTCCAAAAGGTTCTATTGGATGTCGGGGGTTGGAAGGGAGGATTACCTCTTACCTAAAGGAAGTAAGAGGTAGCGGAGGAAGTCGACACTCAAAAGTCCAAAACCTTGACACTTAGTCAATTTTTTGAAGGGAGTGAAGGTGAGAAGGAAGAAAGGTGGAAGACAAAATTTTGATGCTCAAAAGGCGAAAAGATATTTCAAGGATCGAGGATTAGGAGAAAGGCTTAATGCCTACGATGAAAAGACGAAATGAAAAAGAGGGAAGCCCGACCCCCGAAGTTCAACAAATCAAGACTTAGATAAATATTGAAAAGCCTCTTTGGGACTTCAGTGTTTGAAGATAAGGCTTAAGGCTTACAAAGAGAGAGTGATAAGGGTTAAAGGGTAAGGTTGGCGATTGAAACCCGAAACACAACAAAAAATAGAAAGAAGCAAAAGAGAAGGAAGATTGGGGGTGATGGAGAAGGTATGCTAGAAGAGAGGTATGCGAAAACTTGAAAGCTCGAAAACCTAGGACTTAGTCAATTTTAGGAACCTCCTCAAGTAAAATTCATGCAAGAAGACCCATGTAGGATATCTTAGACCGGTTATCAATGATGGGTCATCCAAGGGTAGTATGAAATGTCAACATAAACTAATCACACAACTTAGGAAAACCCTATGCATAAAGACACTCCAAGAGGTAGTCGCTACATGTAATGAAATAACTTGCACAATATAAGATATAACATGAAATTTGTTGCAAGTACTTGATAATCATTGAGAATAACAAGCCACTTCAAAGGAGAAAATCTCCAAATATTTCCAATGAGAACACAATTCACAATTTAATGAACAAATAGGACTCACTAACTCCTATATATAACCTACTTATGCCTAGGATATCACCCAAGACAACCTGAATAATCCTATATAAGACTTAGGCCAACCTAAATAACTAAATAACAATATAGTACTAATAATATGACTTAGTTAAGAGTTAAGGTAGCCACAAGTTGACTACTCATAACCTTATGTGTACTCTAATATTAATTCTATAACATGCCCCTTTCTTTAGAGAAGCATTGTCCTCAATGCAAATCAAATGTGGATGCTTCTGAATGAATTCTTCATTCTCCCATGTGACATCTTCAACTGAAAAATTCTTCCATTGGATAAGATACTCAACAAGTGTTCTAGTCCTTAACTTATTTGTGTGTGTTTGACGAATAAATGCTGGTTTCAATATGATTCTTCCTTCATCAAGCTCTAGTAATATTGTCCGAGTAGAGATATTATGCCCAATTACCTTCTTCAAACAAGAAACATTAAAAATTGGATGTATCTTTGTTGTTGGAAGCAAATCAATCTTTTAGAAAACACTACCTATCTTTTGCATGATTTGGTATGGGCCATAATATTTTAGGGACAATTTGTTGTTCTTTCTCTAATGATTCAATGACATTTTCTTGTAAGACTACAATCTCAAGAAAATCCGTTCCCCAACATAAAAAATTATGATGTTGGTCCACCTACCACTTCATTTTATTTTGTGTCATTGCTAGATTTTCCTTGAGTCTTGAAAGTACTTATTGCTAATGAAGCATGTGGTCCTCCATGACCTTAACTCTTGGTGACACCATCAATTATGATGTGATGGAAGGAGGATGTAAGGCCCCACCTTTTGTGTGACCAATAATACAACTCTATTTTCCTTATTTTATTTCGTTAATTATTAGTTAGATATATCAAAGTGATAAATGAAGTGACTATGTGTTTCCATGTGGAGGACATCATTGGTCACATTGGTAAACCTTATGGTAAACTCTCACTCTCAAAACACTAGAACATGGATGTGTTAAATAACAAAAGGAATTGAATATTGTATTATGAATTGTCTCTATTAGGGGATTGTTAACTCTTATATACCTTATTGTGTGTTTTAAATATCCAACTTCTTAAATGCATCTTATATATCTAAGATGAATTATTTGGCAATATTGAAATTATAATAATGACTTTTTAGTCTAGCTAGAGTTAATGTGTTATGATGAAGTTGATTGTGATTCATGAGACACCATACAACTAAACGGTTAATTAAACACGTTATAATTAGATTTAGTTTGATGAATTACTAATAAGTTTTATGTCTCCTAAGGTGGATACTAGTAGTAAGTGTGACTAGGATCTTAATAGCTTTTGAGTGATGGTATAGGATGTATTGACAATCACAGTTGGGTGATCCCACAAAACTGGTTTACAATTCCGTTGAGGAAGGAAAATTGCAAAAATGCTCCCATGAAAATTTCAAGTTTTTGGGGGTTCGCACAAAGGGGGTGTTCACTCTAACCCAAAAGGGGTTTGCTCTAATCCCCCTTCAAACAAACCCCCTTTTTGTGATGTGACCATTTTTTGCATGCTTTTTAAAATGAAATCAAAGGGACAACCAAGACAAAGGGGGGTTCTCTCAAACCTCCCTTCGAGCGAACCCCCTTCACTCGAAAGGGACAAGGGGAGTTCACTTGAAGGGGGGTTCGAGTGAACCTCCTTTTTTTGCCCTTCTCCCCCTCTTCTACCAAATTTCTACAAAATTTTTCCTTTCGAAGCTCGGGTTGAGATGAAAATCGAGGAAACTTCAGAGACCCAATTAGATGATGGTAGTCCTCAAAATGAGTTATCCATCGAATATACTTTTAATATATTTTGATTTTATTATGTATTTTTTTTACTTTAATTAAACATAGGGTTTTCACCAAAAAATAAGCTCTTTATTCTACACATGTGGAAAAATAGTAGATTATCAAAAAAAAATTCTAAAATGTTTGGGCTAGGTATTGATGTCCTTGATCCAATAATTTTTTTTTTGAATTTTGATACATACAAAAAATTTATGTTGTTTACAGTCTGCCTATGTCTAAATTGTAATTGGTTTGACTTCAAAACTTGATTAAGAAAAAATGTTCAATAAAAAACTATGAAACCAAATGAATGTGCTAGATATTGTAGTTACAAAGCTAAATTCAAAAAAATAGAATTTTATCCTTCATAGAAAAAAAGTTATGGTTTTACGGTGAACATCACTCTTTAAAAATGGTGTTTATTGATAAAAACTAGTTTTAGAAGGAGATGGAAAAAGAAATGCAATCTGATTCATTTAAAAAAAAAAAATATTTAGAATCCACAAACAAAATGTCACAAATCACTAGTTTGCATCATCTTCAAATTCCTCATGGTTTAGCAGCTATAGGTACCCAAAAGTGAAAATTTAGTTAAAAAAATTCAATTCAATATCCAGTTTGGCCAAAAATTGTAAACCAGTATTGTGGGATCACCTAGTGAGGGGCGCATGGATGTAACACTAGTCAAACTAAAGGTAAAACTATAGGAAAGTAGAAGGGGTGGGATAAATATATTAATATCTAGGTGAATAGTAATAATCAATATTAAAAATTGGTTACTAGTGAATTAGGTTGAATAGATAAATAATACATTCAAATTGTGGTATCATTCTACTTAAAGGTAAATTTAGATTTAATTACTAAAATTGAAATACATAGGACATTAATTAGATAAATTACCAATAATTAAAATCATGGAATTAGACTAACCAATATTGATAATTATTATGGTATAACCATGTTTTTATATTGGACCTGTATATTATTGTGATGATTAATCTGTAGGGAAATAATGCCAATAGGGATAAAGAGAGAATCATCTAGAACCCTAATAAATACTTCATTTGTGAAGTTCTTAATTGTAATTATGTGGCCTAGAGATTATTATGTGATTTAATGTTATGGGTCATGTAATTGTGTTATATGGTGTGTTAATTGTGGACTCATGATTAGGTGGTGTAAGTGTGATTAGGGGATAAGAACCCTTGATTGTGGGTGATCCCACAATACTGGTTTACAATTTTTGGTCAAACTGGACACTGAAATAATTTTTTCTAACTAAATCTTCACTTTCGGGCACCTATAGTGGCTAAACCGTGAAGAATTTGAAGATGATGAAAAATAGTGATTTGTCACATTTTGTTTGTAGATTCTAAATATATTTTTTCAAAATTTTTGGAATCAAATTGCACTTGTTTTTCCATCTCCTCCAAAAACTAGTTTTTTTCAATAAACATTTTTAAGGAGTGATCATGTGTAACAATTTTTTTTTCCATGAAGGATAAAATTTATTTTTTCAATTTAGATTTGTAACTATGATATCTAGTGCCAATTGTTAGATAGTGTTTTATTGAATATTTTTTCCTTAATCAAGTTTCAAAGTCAAACCAATTACAATTTAGACATAGGAGAATCTATAATGCATAACTTTTTGTATGTATCAAAATCTTTTTTTGGTTGGATCAAGGACTTCAATATTTGGTGCACTCATTTTTT
Organism: Sequoia sempervirens; assembly: GCA_007258455.2. Lineage (NCBI taxonomy): Eukaryota > Viridiplantae > Streptophyta > Pinopsida > Cupressales > Cupressaceae > Sequoia > Sequoia sempervirens. The sequence continues at coordinate 77,885 of VDFB02358162.1, forward strand.
AAATTTTTTTGTTGATAATCTTCTATTTTTCCACATGTAAAACAAAAAGCTTGATTTTTATGAAAAACCTATGTTTAATAAAACTAAAAAAACAAATACATAATAAAACCAAAACATATTAAAATTATATTTGTTGGATAGCTCTTTTGAGGACTACCATCATCCAATTGGGTTTGTGAATTATCCTCCATTTTCATCCTCAACCCAAGCTTCAAATGCAAAATTTTGGACATTTTTGGTGCTAGAGGTAGAAGGTGGGAAAAGGGGGTTCAAAGAACTGGGGTTCGAGCGACTCAAAGGGTTCACTTGAACTAGGGTTCATTAACATCCTTTCAAAAGAATTTTCTTTGTGTTTTTGGTGGAATGGGGATCTTGCATTTAATTCATGGTTCGGGCTTGAACCCCAAAACCAATTTTTTTGCATGGGGTCATTTTTTGCAACTTTTCCTTACTCGAATTGTAAACCACTTTTGTGGGTTTACCATTGTGTTTTAAATTTCAATTTTTTTTTGAGTGGGCTCTTAAAGGGGTTTGATTGGTTAATTTTATTTGTTTATGGGTAGAAATAGACCCCTTTAGTGAGTACCTATGGGGTGGGGGCTTATTGGACACATAACATGTAGTCCTTTGGTCATGATTTGACCCTTCAAAAGGTTACTTGAAAGAAAGTCACAAATTTGAAAAGAGGAAGCTTGGAAAAGTGACTTGCCCCACTTTCCAAAGTTCATTAATTTATTTGGTTAGAAAAAGGCTTTCACGTAAAACTTTAATTGGATGGAAATTGAGCAAGATAAATGAACCTCCTGATGCAAATCAAACCATGTATAGATCTATGATAGGTAGCTTGCTATACCTAACTACATCAATACTAGATATCATGCAAGCAGTGTGCATGGTTGCAAGATTTCAAGCTACCCCTAAAGAGTCTCATGTCAATGCAGTGAAAAGAATTTTTAGATATATCAAAAGTACCATTGATTATGGACTATGGTATCCCAAAGGTGAAGACTTCACTTTGACAACATATATAGATGTTGATAGGGCAGGAAATGTGGATGATAGAAGGAGCACTAGTGGTGGTGTGTTCTTCCTTGGAAACAAACTTGTTTCATGGTTGAGCAAGAAGCAAGGGTCAGTTACTCTTTCAACAATTGAAGTAGAGTATGTGGCAACAATGGCATGTTGTACTCAAGTGTTATGGATGAAACAAACATTAAAAGACATCAAGATAGAGGACAAAAAACCTTTCTCTATTCTTTGTGACAATCAAAATGCCATAAATGTATCAAAGAATCCAATGATGCATCCTAAAACTAAGAACATCTCAATCAAATATCACTTTTTAAGAGAAAAGGTAGCAAATCAAGAAGTCAACATAGAAAATTTGCCAACGAAGGAACAAGTTGCAAACATATTCACTAAACCTCTTCCCAAAGAGAAATTTGAGTACTTGAGGCATAAATTAGGAGTGGTTTCTCTTGCCTCACATCACTAGATTCTAGTGATAGGGCATGAGTCCAAGGGGAGATACATTGAAGATTTACTTATCCGTGGAAGAGAAGGAGAAGTCAAGTTAGGTATGCGTGGTTTTGCAAATTTCTAATGAATTGGTTGCAGATATCATGGACACACTCCTTTATATGCAAATGGGGGAGAAAAGGTTGGTTAAAGGGGAAGAAAATTGAAGTCCCTCACAAATTGGTATCAAACAAAGGGGGATAGAACTTTTGGTATCAATAGAAGTATGGTGTCCATAAAATGTCCCTTTACCATTGATGTCAAAGGGGGAGAGAGTTGTAGAAATGCTCTACATGTTCAGGGAAAAAGAGATATGCCTAAGGGGGAGAATGGTGTTGCAAGTATGAGTAGTTGGTGTTGTCATTGATTTCAACAAGCTCGAGTTGTCGTTGATGTCTGTAGTTTCAAGTGAGATTGTTGCACGAATGTGAGCAGTTGATGCTTTGATTAGTTATATTATGTTGTCATTAGTAAAGTATTGGTGTCAACCTCTAGCATTTCTTTGATAAGCTTCTATCTATGGATGTGGAAATGTTGAAGATGATGAGTATGTGCCTTTGGTGCTTGGTTTCCAAGTGATTTTGAGAAAATTTGATAAAAAGAGGAAATAGTGTGTTGCAGTGGTGTTCTGGGTAACAGATTTGTGTTCTACTTTTGCTCCACATTTCTTTTGGGTTGAAGATCTACATGTGTGATTCAAATATTTTAGTGAGAGGTGTTATATTTAAGAGTTGATGTGTTGGATTGTTGTACAGAAGAGGTTGTGTTCACCAGTGTGTGACTGTATATTGCAGAGGTGTCTTGGAGAAATGGTTCTACTCCGCATTTCTCCATAGTTGTGTTTCATGTCTTGCAATTATGAAAGTGTGTTGATGGTTTTGGTAGTTTACCTTAATCAAGAGGGTTTGAGTTTTGGTGCTTAGGACGACGATTTTTCAAGAGTGTATGATAGAGTTGTTTGAGTGTATTGGATGTGTACATTCTTTAGGTGTAAGTTATTGTGAAGAATTTTATTGGATTTTAGGGTGTTTGAGGAATATTCTGGATCATGTTCAAGCATGGAGTGTGATTCACAAGTCATCCTTGGGTTTGAGGAAGCGTGTACTTAAAATTTTAATGGTTTTTTCACAGGTAACGACTGGCCTGGTGTTTACACTACATGTGAAGGATAAATATTGTTTGTGGTAGTGTGTGGTTGAGTGGTGTTGATTTGGGTCCCAATTAAGTTTTGATGTAGTTTTCATTCACTTATATCTACCACGAAAGTGTTTTGGCACCAACCTAATTTGAATTTGCATGTTTGAGGTGCATAGCCAACCTTGAAGAAGGTTTCAAGGTTGAAGACGATATAAGTATGAGTTGAGTTGTTGAAAGCTGTCAAGATAGATGTGGGAGATGCGAATGATGTGAAGTTCAGTGTGTTCTAGTGTGAAATTGAGAAGTGAAGTGCGATATTTCATGTGTTAATTTACTGGATGCAGTGAGCAAAAGGCGGTTACAATTCTTCAATCAGACTGCCAAGGTGTTGAAGTCATTTTGGTGGATTCCTTGTTGCATTGAGATTCTTTTCTCTATGTAACATTATTTCTCTATCTTCTTTTCTATTCTGGTAGTAAGGCTTTTGGAAGTAAGCCTTTCTTCTTTGGGAAGTGAGCCCTACCAGTTGTGAGCCCTATTGTATTCAGTGTTGATATTACTTATATTGTGAGCTACTTCTCATCGTGGTTTTTCCCTTCTTGGGTTTTCCATGTAAATTTGGTGTTCTCTTATGTATGGTGTTAAATTGTTTTAATTTTTGTTATTTATTTTTCATGCTAATCCATCATAATATATTTAAGGGTTTAATGAATGAAAGTGGATTTGGATGTTAATGAGGGTTTTGAAGTTTTAAGGTACAATTGATTCACCCCCCTCTCAGTTGTCTTGTGCATTCAACAATTGGTATTAGAGATTGGTTCTTTGGAAGAGAGATTAACCGCTTAAGGTAGATATAGGATGGAACACAAGAAGGAGATCCCTATGTTTGATGGAACAAACTATGCATTCTGGAAGACAAGGATGGAAGACTTTCTGGAATATCTGGGATATGATGTCTGAAAATCAGTTAAGGATGGATACACTATACTTGAAAATGGTTTGAGCACTGAAACTAAACTCAAATCCTATGAAACCAATAGTAAAGAAAGATATGATCTCTTAAGTAGTCTTACAAATTTTGAATTGGTGAAAGTTATGAATCTAAAAATTGGTAAAGAAATTTGGGATAAGTTGGAATGTATTTATGAAGGAGATGATATAATCAAGCAAGCTAAGATGTAGAATTTAAAGACCACATTTGAGAACTTGCGAATGTTTGAAGATGAAAACATTACAAGCTACATGCAAAGGGTAGATGAAGTGGTCAAATCCATCAGAGGTCTTGGAGGTAAAGTCAAGGAATCAAAAGTGGCAAAGAAAATTCTTAGAACCCTACCTAAAGCTTACAGTCACAAAGTTTCTACTATTGAGGAGTTTGCAAATCTAGACTAGTATTCTAGAGATCAATTGTATGGTTCTTTAACTGCATTTGAAATGGGAGAATTTGGTCCAAATAATGGTGCAAAAATTGAGTATGCTTTTAAGGCTACAAAAACAAAGAAGATTGAAGAATTGGATTAGGAAGATCTTGATGATGTGGAAGCTAACTTTGTGACAAGAATGAGAAGGGGTATTGGTAAGCACAAAGGTAAGTTTCCTTTCAAATGTTTCAATTGTGGAAAGATAGGTCAATATTCTTCAAGATATCCAAATAGAGTTGTGAATGACAAAAGCAACGGGCAAAAAGTTAATATGATTAATAAAAACTACTATGTTAGAGAATATGCAATTATTTTTGATAATGAATTTGAAAAGATTGCTAGAGGCAATAATTATGGTTACTAGAGGCATGAGGCTACAATTGTCATGCCTGGGAAAAAAGTGAGATTGAAAATATTATTTAGGAGATGCTAGAGGAAAGAATTATCAGGAAAAGCTAAAGTGCTTACTCCTCACCCATGGTGGTGGTGCTTAAGAAGGATGAAACTTGGTACATGTTCCCAAACTATAGAGTGTTCAACATGTACACCATCAAATATTATAAGTTTCCTATTCCAGTCATTGATGATTTGCTAGTTGAATTGAATGGAGATATGATTCTTACAAAGTTAGATCTTAGATCAGGTTATCATCAAATTTGAATTAAGGAAAAAAATATTTCTAAGACAATATTTAGGAATCATGAGGGTCATTATGAGTTTTTGGTGATGCAATTTGGTCTTACTAGTGCACCATCTAAAATTCAAAGTTTGATGATAATTCTTCTTTAAGAATTTTTTGAGGAAGTTTTTATTAGTGTTCTTTGATGGTATATTGATTTATAACAAGACATGGGAGGAACATTTGTAGGATGTAGATCAAGCATTAAAAGTTGTCAAAGATCATCAACTCTATGCTAAGCCATTCAAGTGTGCTTTTGATCTCAAAGAGGTGGAGTACTTAGGACACATAGATTTGCATGAAGAAGTAAAGGTGGATCCTAAAAAAATAAGGCTATCATGGAATGACATTTTCCCAAACCATTAAGGGTAGATGATCATACCCAGAGCTAGAACTCTACCATGATGATAATTCTTTCTCTAGCTACACCAAGATCTTTCATTTCAAATTTAGCTACAAGTTGAGATTTCAGTTCCGAAATCATACCTTTTCCTTTACCAATAAATAACATATCATCAACATATAATGCAATACATAGGAAATGATCACAATCAGTTTTATAATAAACACAATGATATGATTTAGAACACTCAAATCTCAAACTCAACACATATTTATCAAATTTATGGTACCACATATTAGGACTCTATTTTAGGCCATACAAAGATTTCTTCAATTTGTAAACTAGTTTAATTTCATCTTTCACCATAGTGCTCTAGTTGTGTCATATAAATATCCTCCCCCAAGTCACCATGAATGAAAGAAATTTTCACATCCATTTTCTCAACCTCTAAATCATAAGCAACAACAATAGAAAGAAAAAATATAATGGATGTCATTTTTGAAACTAGTTTAATTTTATTTTTATCAACTTGAGAATAAATTTTTGCAACCAACCTTGCTTTGTACTTCTTTGTACCTCCATTTGAACCAATATTTTTCTTGAATATCCATTTGCAACTAATAGATTTTCTTCCTTCAAGAAATATTACAAGATCCCATGTATCATCCTTTTTCAAAGTTTCCATTTCTTCATCCATAGCAATCTTTGAGGATTCTATATCATTCATACCTAATGCCTCTTCTACTGGTCCAGGTTCATCCATGTGAGTATTGAAAGAAAAAATATATCTCCAATCATTAGGTGAATACCTTTCAGGTGGTTGCCTATGCCTTGTATACCTACAAACATGTTGAGTTGGAGTTTCTTCCTCCTTTTCTGAAGATTCAAAGCTAGATGAGCTCTCCTCAACTTATTGTCTATCCATGGGCCTCAATTCAACTTTCTTAAGTGTAGAATGAAATTGAATCACATCTTCCTATTTACTTTATTTTGGCTGCAATATAACAAAAGAAGGCTTAGTTTATCTAAAATTAACACTTCTACTATATATTACCTTTTGTGCAAAAGGTTCCCAAAGCTTACATATCCTTTCACACCATAATTGTATCCGATGAAGATACATTTCACAACTACTTACTCTCCAACTTTGTTTGCTTCTCCTTTGGCACATGTGCATATTCCTCACAACCAAAAACTCTAAGATGTCTTAATGAAGGCTTGTAATCTGACCATACCTCTATAGGCGTCTTATCAATAAGAGCTAATGTAGGAGACCTATTAATTAGGTAACGTAGTGGCAACATCTTCAAACCAAAACCCTTGTTTTAGGCTCACACCACTCAACATACTCTTAGCCTTCTCCATCAGTTTTGTGTTCATTATTTTTGCAAATCCATTCTATTGTGGAGAATATAGAGTTGTTTTTTGCCTATAAATGCCACAATCTTTACAAAATCTATCAAAATCATTCGAGAAAAATTCACTGCCATTATTAGTCCTCAAACATTTTATTTTCTTTTTAGTCTAGAACTCAACCATTGCTTTAAAATATTTAAATTGATTGAAAACTTTAAATTTACTCTTTATAAAGTATACCCATGTCCTACTATAATCATTAATAAATGAAACATAATGTGTGGATTTTCCAATTGAAGGAACATCTAGGAGACCAAACACATTAGAATGAATAAGATCCAACACACCACAAGATTTATGAGAATTCAAGTAAAACTAAACACAATTTTCTTTTCCATAAATGCAATGCTCACATAAATCAAATTCAAGGTTACAATCAGACAACCTTTCAACAAGGATTTTTATTTTTCAAGGTCCTTAGACCCTTTTCTCCAATGTGGCCAAGTGTCTAGTTCCATAACATAGTTTTCTCTGCAGGTAACTTTGATTCAGAAGAAAGAGCACCCTTGGGTACCCAGAAGCCATGACCATCTGCTAAAGATGAAATGATCACCTCTTCCACATACTTGCTTTTCATAGAAGTACTATTGCACTCAACAGTGCATGCATCAAGCTTATTCAATGTGCCATATCTAACACCTCTAACAATCACTATAGCATCTCTAACCACCTTGCATCATGCTTCAAAAATACTACTTGCACACTTGCATCTATTAGTTTTCCCACATATAACAGTTTTCGTGCTAATCCAGGGATATGCAACACACTATTAATCCTTTTTATTCTACCATCAGGAAACCTAATTCTAAATTTACCACAACCAACACTAGATTTAAATAAGAATCATCACCCAAGAAAAACTTACCTCCATCAAATTATTCATAATAAAAAAACCAATCTCTATTAAAGGTCATATGGAAAGATGCACCTAAGTCAATTAACCATGCATCATTACCTACACAAGTTGCCAAAGCTATAATGAATCCATCACCATCTTCCTTTTTGGACTCAAAATCAGAATCAAATCTCTTCCTTTTCTTCTTATTTTCTTCTTTGCAGTCCTTACGAATATGTCCAGTCTCACTACAGTTCCAAAAAATAACTTTGGACTTTCTAAGAGATTTGGATCTCCCCTTGGACTTGGATTTATCACACTTCTCATTCTTCTTTCCTTTTTCCTTAGGTCTTCCACGAATATGTAGGGCTTGCTTGGCACTGATGAATACCTTCCTCCTCATCTCTTCAAAAAGAAAATATCCCACCACATCTTTAGTCTTCAATATAATAGAAGTTCTCCCAATAGCCATAACAAGAGAATCCCATGAATTAGGCAAAGAACAAAGTAAGATTTTACATTTCCACTCCTCATCCATTTTGACACCAATTGATGCTAATTAAGCCACCAACATATTGAATTCTTCCAAATGGTCTGTAACTTTTCCACCCTCTTCCATTCTCAAGGAATACAATTTATTCCTCAAGAAAATCTTGTTCACTAAAGATTTGGCTTGATACATCTCACCAAGTTTCTTCCATAGTTTTTGTGCAAATGTCTCTTCATGGAAATTGATTAAAATAGAGTCTTCCAAGCACAATTTGATTAAACCCTTGGATTTACGGTCCATAACATCATATTGAGCAACCAAAGTAGGATCTGTATGCCTTAAAACATTCTCATCAACAACATCCCATAGATCTTGATCTATCAATAGATCCTCTATCTTCAACTTCCACATTTCAAAATTATTTATAGAAAATTTATCCACCTCTATTCTCCTTGATGAACATGCCATCTCAAAATTCCTACAACAAGATCACAAAGTATCTTCTGCACAAGCTCCTACTCAAATCTGGATTAGTTCAAAAAACCCAACAACCCACAACTGAAACCAAAGATAATCAAGCTCTGATACCACTTGTAAGGAAGCTGAGGTAGCATAACAACTTCCTATACTAATCTTGCACGGAGGATAATGCAAAAAATTATAGATCTTTATAACAGTTACAAAAAATTAAACAAAAATAAACACAAATATCATGCATGCCACAACACAATGATTTACACGTGAGGAAAACCTTTTCAGGAGAAAAATACCACACTCCAAAAGCTGCCCAATATATTATTTAGAAATCAAAAAGATTACAATATACTTGCAAATCAATCCTTTCACAAGAGTATCACCAACCAAAGATCCCAGGCAATACAACCGCTATTAGACTCTTAGAATACATCACAATACACATCCGTAATACAACACCCTCATAAAATAGGGCTGCCTTCTAGGGAAAGTCAAGCTAACAAAATATTGATTGTCAGATCTAAGACCTAATGATGAGCAGTACAGATTTAAAAATAATAAAAAATACATAATATTTGGATTTCTACATCCCCCCGCATTTACTTATCAACAATACCTTATGTAATTGCAAGGTTTAGACACATTTTCTCAATAGTAACTTCCTTGTTTGGAGGACTAGGAGTTGCATGTACTTTCTAGCACAAAGCATTGCATTCATCCATGAGTTGGTGATGTAGCTCTACCCAAGAAGACCTTTGGCTAATAACTTCTTGTGACCTCACCAAAAACTGTCGTAACATCTAGGAATTCTAAAGACAGGTTATTCGTACAGACTCTTTATGAATCACTAACTTCTATTGTTGCTCCAGATTCTCATTATCTATCTTATCAGAAGCATTTATTTACACTGTTGTCATTTCTTGCAAAAAATGGTCACAAGTCACTAAAACCTCATTGATCTGATCAACAACACCTTTTACTTTAGGTTCAACTTGGATCATGATCTCCTTTTAGAAATTAAGTGCATGCAACCAATAGTGTGGTTCTTTTATGAGCTCTTTCTAAAAAATTCCTTCTCAACAATTAATTCAATGGGAAGTTTCTTTACTACCTCAAGCTTGGGAGATACTAATCCATAATATTTATGGAAGCCTTAACAATATTCAATTATCTTATTGGCTTCTTCCTTCAAAATCAAAAAGTTATTATGAGCCTGAACAACCATCCCAATTGCTTTGCTACCTATCTCAAAAATGTTCTTGATCCAGTCTTGTGTAGATTGAGCCCATGCTTTTATTTGCTCCATCTTATCTACTTCATCCTTGGATAAAAAATAGGTGTTGTTACCTTCCTTGGGGTGCTCTGAATTGGAGTGACTAAATGTTGGATGAATTCCATCAACTTTGCAATCCATGTCTTGAACTCAGCTTTTGTGGCTTCATCCTTATTCATTCTTTTCAAAATATTAGATACAAACACTTGAAATTCATTAGTCTCCTGCACTCTATTTTTTGGGCCAATTTTTATTAAGGAGACATTGAATTCCTTAGGAAAAATAGTGTCATTTTTCTTATCAACAGTTAGAGTAGCCATGTGAAAAATTCAAGATCTAGAGGAATCCCTGGTCATATGCAACCTCATCCTTTCCTTTTTCTTCTCCTTGGGCTTCTCAATTTGGCTCAAAATATCCTCTAGACTCACTTGGGGAGTCTCCATTATTGATCTCTTACTCTTTAATTTCTCTTCCAATCAAGCTGGAGTGGGAGTCTTCTCAGTTTGATGAGGAGAGGAAGGAATTTTAGTTGAAATATTTTATATTACAACTTCTTCCTTATGAACCTTATCTAGTTGATCTCCAATATCCTCTACTAACTTGTCTTCCTCTTTCTCATGAAGTTGTGTAGGATCATCCTAAATAACCTCCTTGAATGACTTTTCTTGATGTTTTGAGGCAATTGAAGCTTCCTCCACTATTGAGAGTCCTGCCATGTCCTCTCTTTCTTGTCTCTGCATCTCCTCCAAAATTTGATCTACACTCTCCATAATAGGAGGCTCCAAAAATATTTGGGAAGAGGAAGGATGAGTATCCTATGCCACTTGATTTATTAGGGCCTTGTTGACCTCAGAGAGTAGGGTGGCAGTCACCTCTTGGGGGAAATTGGAAAGATGAGACATAAAAGTCTCAAAAAGATCGAGAGAAGTAGGAGGAGAAGTGGAAGGAATGGTAGGAGGTAGGGTGGACATGAAAAATTATGGAAATAGGTGGAGGAGAATATAATGGACCATAAGATGAAGGAGGTGGAGGGGGTGATGATTTGATCTTCTCCTCTTAAATAGGCTCCATGCATACCATCTCAACTCTTCTAGTCCTTTTTGGCTGAGGATTACTAGCCTCTCCATATTTTTTTTATATAACCGAGGTTTAGTAGTAGGATGCCTCTCCTCTACTATTTTATTTTCTTTTCCTTTGGTTTTAGGAGTGGCAACCTCCTTCTCAGCAGATGCTTCACTAACACCTGCTTGCTCTTTAGGCTCCTCTTCCTCACTAGAAGAAACTTAGTCCTGCATTTTATCGTATGTGAACTCAACCTCCTACTCTAAAAGAGTAGAATACTGATCTTCCACCCACTTCTTCATTATCCTTAGCATTGGCCAGGTGATAACATCGATGTTAATTTCTTCCCGTTCAATCCAATCTAGAAGAGGGATAGGAAAATTGACCACTTGATTGTATGCCTCTTCATCCAATACTTGGCCATCTTCCTGAAGATGATCAAGAATACAAATTAGTTGAAGTGTTCTCACATATGATAGCCTCCTAACCTCAAAGTCATCTTTTCAATTGGCCCAATCGTTCTCAATATGTATTTGGTGGGCATATTGATTCCCCACTTGTTTCTTCATTTTTTCATAAGGGTCAAAGTTATCCCTTTTGTTATGAAAATTAAATCTAAAGGTTTGTATCTCTGCATTAGAAAATTCAGATCCAAAGGGTCTAAAGGACACACATACAATCCTCTCCCAAAAGCCAAGGGATAAGGAACTCTAGATCTATGCTTACTATGCAACAAATGGTGGGACATGCACAATTTCCTTGTCACTTCTAATATTATTAGGGTACTTAAGAAGCTTATAGGGAGCTCCTAAAAATCCTTCAATTTTGAAATATGTAAATTTTGGGAACTGGATAAACCAATACTTGAACCTCTTGATCACCTCCATGTCAAAAGAGGCGAGTCTTCTATTTAGATCCCCTTGCAATGTTCTAATGATGAACATTATAGATGCATAATTTACCCTCTTGTAATGATTCTTCACATTTTGGGCTTGCAATTGAGGGTAACAATCATACTATATACTCATTTGGACCTATGCCCACAATACCCTTACAAGTCAATCCTCAGTATTTGTAGTTTGGAGTGAGGAGGTAGATGATATAAGATGTCATATTGAAGATGCATGACTTCTTCACCAAAGAAAACTGATTATGGAGATTGTCACTGATAATCTTGGTCCATTTGAACTTAGTAGGGCCCCTCAATATTTCCTCCAAGAAAAATAACATCAATGTCTCAAAAGTTGATACATAATGAATCCCCATTACTCTTCTTAGAAGAGTAACTAAATCATTTAAAAAGTTACTCTGATATAGGTTCTTAGAAAGTTTGTTTGTGCTTTCTCTTGATTTCTTTATCCTAATGTCATTAACTACCATCATGCTAGCCTCTAGGTTAGCTTTGAATAATCCCTCAACATACTCCTTGGTTGTAGTTCTGCCATTTTGGAGGAGGGGATTCCAAATGTGCAAGTAATAGAATCAAGATAAATCAACTAACACTCTCCCATCAACAGAGAATATCTTCCTTGAGTCCTTGTGGTAATGCTACCTAGCCTCCATGTTTAGTTCTAGGCATTAAACAGTAGCGGGGAATTCAACAACTTGGGCAATTCTGCTCTGCTTGATTTTGGTAGCAATCTTAGTTCTTTTGTCATTGAAGATCCTTTCTATGAATTCCTCTATGTCAATGTGCCCCAAATTGGTGTCACCAGCCAAGATCTAGTCTATTGTGATCTTTGAGGGTGAATCAACTCCTTTAAACTCAAACTTCATTTTTGATATTCTATTTTTCTTTTCCATAAAACTTGCAATACTCATCACATAATAATAAATTCAGTAATTTTAACAAATTTGATTTTGTCAAAAATGCATTACTTTAATCCCCAAAAGAGACAACCTATCCATATTTCTCTAAAATTCATAATTAATATTATGAAAAAACCACTTTAATAAATATGAAAGATGATCCATAATTCATCATGTTAGGAAATCCCATTAAAATGATTATAATTTCAAATTTGTGGGTTTTGAAGGGGTATCAAAATATTTTAGGAAAATGAGACTTGTCTTTCTATAGACATTCTACCTTTGTAAACCTTGTTGAAAAATGCCCCTAATAAAACCTGCACCAAAATCCCCACAAATGAGAATTTGTTGGAATTTGGGTAATGTTAGCCTATGCGAAAAAAATTTCTGTGAAAATCCTCATCTGATGAGCTTTGCAAGGATTTCAAAATTATGAGATTTTGGAACTTGTGGGAAATTAAGGTCAATATGTCATTGCATGAAACCAAAATTCCCAAATTTTTTTGTAGGCTTCAGCTTTGCAAATTTTTTGATATTGTGGACCTTTTTCCATTACAGACTTATGGAGGTAATTTTTTTTTATATTTGGAAGGCTATGAAATTTCCACACTACCAAAATATCATAATATGAAAATTTGTGCATATTTTATCATGTTCCTAGAAAAATTAACTTCAAGGATCCTTTAAATGATAGACACTTTTAAACTAAACAATCCATGACTTGCTCAAGTAGGTAGCGAGGAATGAGCAGATCTATGCAAACTCGATAGACACTTCAAGACATATAATAAACTAACCCGGAAACCTAAAAACCCCTGGCTTGAACTCAAACCCTAATTGATCACTCATGGATGAAATATCACAAGTTAAAAGATGAATAAATCCTAATAATAAAAAATGACTTCAAATAAATATCCTGGAATGGTTGCATGTAACATTAGGGTTGACTTATGAAATAAAATAGGTTTTAACACAAATCCTAACTAGCATTAAATATATAGTGCAATTTATTAAATGTCAAACCTATTTAAAAATGAACATGCACCAAAGGTGAATCCAATTGTTGGCATGAATGGGGTAGACTAAGGGTTCAAATGAACTTTTCATTGGTAATCTATTCTTCATGGGTGACAAATGGAAAAAATAACACCTAAACTTTCTTATATACCCCCTTCTCATATATGGTCATTAATGCCCATAGTTCATAGAGTGTAACACACTTGTATGGGGTATGAATTAGGGTTTTGTAAAATGTTATGAGATTACAATCTTGTAAGGATTTCAATGTTCCCAACTTTGTAGGAAAAGTGAGTTTGCAATCTCATGTGGGAAAATGGGTAGGAACTTTTACATGCATAAAATATCATAAAAAAAATGTTGTGGGGATTCAAATGTGGGATTTTAGCACACCCTTTCCTTTGTGGGTTTTTGGTGTTTGTAGGATTTTAGTCATAGGCGAATCTCATAGGATTTTTTTTTTCCTTAGATAAATCCCTACAAATGGGTTTCCCTTCAAATCTCTCTTGACTTGTGAAATGCCACCAAAATTCCTAAATCAAACAATCAAGGAACTGAAAGAAGACTAACTGAACATGACCTAACCTAAAACCAAAACCAAAAAGGAAAAAAAAAGAGAGGGAAGGTCCTTGTTTTCAATGGGGCATGTGTGAAAGGAACAACATGAACTTTGCACACAACCCTCTTAGCTCCATTGTCTTTCCTTCTAATTGAAATACCATGAATGGCTCTTGGAAGATCATCTCAATTATTCCCAGAGTAGTAAGCCATTGTACTCCCAAAAAAATATCTATTGCACCAATGGAGATAAAAAACATTGGGATATAAAAATTATAATCTCTCATGGATAATTTAATGCTATTGGCTTTTATTAGAACAACTAATAGTACCGCCATTTGCTATCAAGACCTGAAACTCTAGAGATGGATATATAAAAAAATTTAGATGAGTATCCAACCTTTTTTTGATAAAAATATGAGTACTACCCGAGTCTATTAACACTATTACTCTTTGCTTCTTTAAGGATCCCACTACCTTGAGAGTTTGTGGTGTAGTAAAAATTGAGAGTGCATGAAAATAAATGATTGGTTGGGGATCTTGTGATTCCTCATTTGACTACCTATCACCGTCTAATATTGGATCCTCCTCTTCTTCCTCACTCAGACCTTCAATAAAAATATTTTAATTGCATTTATGTCCTCAACTATATTTGCTATCACAATTGAAACATATTTTTTTCTCACTTCTCATTTTACTATCGTATTAATATAGTAGGTTGTGGAAGAGAAGGTGTTGAGTATCCTTTCTCCCTTATCTGATTAGCCCCTTTATTTCTATGGATAAAATAATTCTCCTCTATCCTGTGCTAAGATAAAAGACTTAGATACAGAGCTAGGACTAAATATGTGTACCTCATGTTGAATGTGATCCTTGATACCACCAAAAAATAAATCATTCAAGTTCTCCTCTGTAATTGTATCCAAAATTAAGGATTTTTTTTAAAATTTCTAAATATACTCCTTGATTAATCCTATTTTTTGAAGTTTAGCTAGCTGGTTAAATAAGTTGTTTGTCACACTATTGCTATACTATGATTGTAGCCCCTCTATACAAAATGACCATGAGATAGTGAGACATTTTTTATTGATGAGTACATAGCCATTAATACTTTACTTTCGTTCTAGATAGAGGGAATCCATTGTGACCTTTTGTCCACTTGTTACTTAATTAACATTAAAAAATTTCTCCATTTGGTTTATCCATGTTAGTGGATCCTTGCCATCAAACTTGTGCATATCCACCTTTGGTATCAAGTTCCTAGATGCCATATGAGTATTAGAATTTGGATCAAGATTAGTTGAAATGGATTATTCACCTTAGTTACTTGAGACATCATTTCTTGGTCCATTTATATAAGCATTTAACATGTTTCATATGTCTAATATATCTCCTCTTAGGAAATGTATATCTCCTTATAATTGATCTATATACCACCTCATCTCCATCTTCACTAATGAAATGTATTCCTTAACCTTTCTGATTTCCTCATTAGGAGTAATATCATCAATTACTACCTCATCCTTATTAGTATATTTTCCAACTACAAAAAACACCCTTTTTGCCTCTTATTTTAGGCCTTGCCATGATGGAATAAATAATTTCACAACAAATCACACAAATAAAATATAAATGATCTAAATTTTTTATTGTAACTTATTAGGTCCAAAATAACACTTACCCAAAAAATATTGAATAAATTATTTGATTTGTAGCCTTGAGAGTAATTTTTTTGGAAACCCTAATTTTAAAATAAGTTGTTTAATTCTACTTTAATTCCTATAATATTTAAAATTTATCTACCTCTATGAATTCATAAAAAATCCTTTAAAAATTAGTTATAAATTCATCCAAATCTAAGAGATATAGTCTTCTAAAAAACAATTGATAGAAACCTTAATTTGATAATAAACCCTTAATATTGCTCCAATTCCTCTAGAAATTAGACTATAGATGCTTCAATATGTCCTTCAAAAAAAGTATCAAAATCAGACTAAAATTAACCAAAATTTGAGATATTTGGGTTTCAAAAAATGACCTCCAAAATTGAAAAAAATGCCTTGCCTTCATGGTGCAAGGATCATGCTCTGATACTTGTAATGAAATAAATTTCATAATAGAAGATAAATATTAAATATTCTAAAAATAATTAATAATCATTGAGAATAAAAATCCACTTCACGGGGGCAAACCTTCAAATATCTCCAATGAGAACACAATTCACAATCTCATGATCAAATACGACTTGCTAACTCTTATATACCCTACTTATGTCTAGGATATCATCTAGGCTGACCTAGATAACATTACATAAAAATTAGGCCAACCTATATAACTAAATAACAATATAATAATGATAGTATGACTTAATCAAGAGTTAAGGTAGCCACAAGTTGAATACTCATAACCCTATGTATACTCTAATATTAAGGGCATAACACTACATGTCCTTCATACTTAGCTTATCAATGTTTTTAGATAATTAATATCAAAAAATTAGATAAATACAAATCAAATGTAATTTTACTTCATATTTCTATATATGAAATTCTTATGATTTCTTAATTCACCTATAACTTGGAACTCAAAAAGATGGACATGTCTCTAAACAAGACTCTTAAGTGCAAACTCTCAAAGGATGTAGTAGTATGTATGTGCAAACTAGTCAAACATAAATGATGAGAAATTCATTTTTTTTGGATAGATGATTTATCATTTTAAAGATTGATCAAATTATTAAGAATATGATTGGTGTTTTGATCCATGGGAAATAGAGTAAAACCTTAAAATAGTGAGAGAATATGTATGTAAATCTAAAAATAGAGAACTAGAAATGCATATGTGACTCTCTAGTCTTGTGCACTTCTACTCAAATACAATTGAAATATTCAAGAATTTCACATGGAAAAACATTTAAATAATAAAAAATGAACAAATATCCCCATATGGTATTAATGACAAACTTGAAAATATTATGAAAATATATTAATCGGAAACAACAAGAAGTCAACAAATATATCCCAAAAGATTTGTCAAACCCCTAAATCATCAAACAATTTTAGAGATATTCACATCATAGAAATGAATTCTACTTACAATCATCATCTTGTGATTTATAAAATAAATAAATACACACTACTAAAATATTTCAACTTAAAATATGACACTCTAAAAAAACTATGAATAAGGGACACTTCAAGTTTTTCTAAGAGACTTGTTTTTAACCAAAAAGACCAACCTTGAGGCCAACCCTTTATCTATAGAGAAAAATTACACACATATCCAATACTTTTGCCTCAATTGTAAATATAATTGACACATGTTTCAATATGAACCATTATACTTCTTTGCAACAAGAAGGAAATCAAATGTATTTCTCTTGTATCTCATTCAAGTGAAATTGCATAACATAAAATATTGTTTCATTTAGCTTTGAATAATCTTCCTACACAAAAATGGATTTCACAAATATCTCCTCTAATATGCCATTCTGTTGAAACTATAGAATACAAAAATATTTTATTGCCTCATTCTAGCTCCAACATTGCCTACAAAATAAAATATCCTTTAAATGCACATCTCCAACAAAATTTCCCATACAAAATTATTTTTTCCAAAGTGAAGAAGAAAACAATAATATTCTTGTGTAAATATTATATCAAAAATTTCTCACATAAACACTAATTCTTCGACACTTCAATTTTGTGGCTCCAAAAGGTTCTAATTTTCTACCTTGATCTTGGAAAAACATACTATTATTTCCTCATGTAAGTGTTTTACCATAAAAGTCAATAAGACAATAAAATATCCTATTGCAAAATTGTCTATAGCTAATTTTTACTTTCTTGCACTCACTTTGAATTTCATGACATAATTATTTAGGGAAAATAAAATGTTTAACTTTAAAACATAGAAGAGTTTCTTGGTGGGGAAGTTTGAGCATTTCCCATTTGATCTTATCACAAGGTTCCTTTTGAGAAATTGAAATATGCATGTTTGGGTAAATTTAGACATATGAACACACAAAGATCAATGATTTAAGGTAAAACATATAAAAGAAAGAATAAAATACAATATAAGTATTTTAATGTCCATGAGGCCAAATATAGCCTATGGGATAACAAATCTTACCATTTTATCTTTCTAATTTGTTGAGCTTCTACTAAAAATATTGTTGATGAGCTCCCTTATTTTCCCAACCTTCTCATCTTCGAATAAATCATGTAATGAAGTAGTTGTTAATATATTTGTATATTTTCTTGAATGTCCCTACAGACTTTACATCCTAGAATAAAGCATTTTTCTATTTCAACTTCCCTAGTTGTGCAAAATATACCAATATTTTCCTTGCATTCTTCTTTAGGCCTCTTCCACCTACCCATTTTATGTCAAAGATGATATGAGCTAGTTATCAATTTGGCCTCAAGAATCCTTTTCTATCTTATCACAAGATTCATTTTGAGAAGTTGAAATATGCATGCTTGGATAAATTTACACATATGAACATAAAGATCAACAATTCAAGACAAAACAATTGAAAGAAATAATTTTATAGAATAGAAGAATTTTATAGTCGATGAGGCCAAAGATGGACTATGGGGTAGAAAATATTTCCATTTTACCTTTCTACTTTGTTGAAGTACTCAAAATCTTGTTGATGAGCTCCCCTATTTTTCAAACCTTCTCTTCGAACAAATCATGTAATGAATTAGCTGTTGATCTATCTACATATTTGTCTTAAATGTCCCTATAAGTTTACATCCTAGAACAAAGCTCTTTTTTGTTTCAACTACCTCATATGAGAAAAAGATACATACATTTTCCTCCCATTCTTCTTTAGGCCTCTTCCACCTACCTATTTTATGTCAAAGATGATGTGAGCTAGTTTTCAGTTTGGTTCCGAGAATCCTTTTGATCTTATACCAATATCCGTTTTGAGAAATTGAAATGTGCATGCTTGGGTGCCTTTACACATATGAATACAGAAAGATCGATGATTCAAGGAAAAAAACTTGAAAGAAATAATATAATAGAATAGAAGAATTTTAACATCCACAAGGCCAAAGAGAACCTATAGGGTAGCATATCCTGCCATTTTATCTCTATGATTTTTTGAGCTTCTATTGGAAATATTGTTACGAGCTTCCCTATTTCCCCAATCTTCTCCTTTGTGACAAATAATGTAATGAATTAGTTGCTAATCTATTTGAATATTTGTCTTGAATGCCCCTATAGGATCTACATCCTATAATAAAGTACTTTTCTATTTCAATTTCCCCAACCATGAAAAATATACAATTTTTTTTTCTAATTATTTTGTAGGCATTTGCAATGCACAAATTTTATGTTACAGATGATGTAAGATAGTTCTCAATTTATCTCCAAGAATCCTTTTGATCTTATCACAAGATTCGTTTTGAGAAATTGAAATATGTGTGCTTGGGTAACTTTACACATATGGACACAAAAAGATCAACAATTCAAGGTAAAACACCTAAAATAAATAATAGAAAAAAATAGAAGGATTTTAACATCCATGAGGCCAAATATAGCTTATGGGATAAAAAATCCTACCATTTCATCTTTTACGATTTATTGATATTCTACTAAAAATCTTGTTGATGATCTCCCCTATTTTCCCACCCTCTTTGAATAAATCATGTAATGAAGTAATTGTTAATATATTTTCATATTTATCTTGAATGTACCTATAGGATTTACATCCTAGAATAAAGCACTTTTATGTTTCAATTTCTCCAACCATGCAAAAGATACAAATGTTTTCCTCCCATTCTTCTTTAGAGGTTATACTCATCAAGGTAATATTTCCTCTTTCTGCCTAACAAATTTTCCCATATAGTATTATGGAATTTATCCATAACAAGTACCTTCATTTCTTTCTTATTATTTGGACACACATTAAGTGTGTGCTCCATTTGTACATCCACTTGAAACTTTATTTCATCTAGCATTTAATTCTCTTTCTCAAGGCTTTTTATGATGATGGCCTTATGCCACCTTTGTGCCTCCATTTACTTAATTTTTTTTAGATAACTTAGGAGACAAATTGTGGTAATGGCCCCAATATAGAAGGTGATTGATTTAGCTAGAAGAATATCATAGGGTACTAAAGATTAAAGTTTGAATTTTCTTGTGATCATGCATTTTTGAATCCTCTCTATGTGCTTCAATTTACCTCTAAAATATTGCCAGTCCATAATTAACATTCATAATGAACCTCTAGAATTAATTTACTATTAAAAAGAACTAAAATATTTTTCTAGTCCCTAACTACACATCCTTGCTTCTATTTTTAACACAAAAAACTCTCCATCCTCTCATATTTTTTTTCCTTCTACAATTATCCCAATTGAGCTTGTTGTTGAAATCAATCCCAATATATTTGTACTCTATTACTTCCTCTAGAACATTTACTTCAAATTTGATTGAATTTCTATTTTTCTTATTGATGAAGATCATGGTCTTAGTCTTGCTACTTTTGAATTGTATACCTACTTACTTACAAAAATATTATAAGGAATATAAGTTCTCTTGTATCCCTTGAGTGTATCTAACAATAAAGATGAAATTTATTGTGTAAAATAGAAACCTCACAACATACTCTCCCAAAAGAACATGGAATCCTTGTACATTTAGCCATTCTTCTAATTTGTCAATAAATAGGTTGGAGAGTGACATCCTTGTTTGACACTGATGCCACTCATTAAATATTTTGAAATACCCACTTGAGTTATGATTTTTACTTGAACATATTATGAAAAATCCCTCTATAATTTCTAGGATGCCAATATCCTTCATTGTAGGCCATAATTTACTATTGAAAATTGTGACAAAAGATTTCTTCAAATCAAAAAATAATAATATACTTCATCTTTACCATACCCCAGTTTTTCAATGATATGCCTCAAAGTGATGCCATGATCTGTACTTGAGTGTTTTGATTTCAAACATGCTTACCCTTTTTTTCCTTATCTTTTTATTTTCTTCAATAATTTTGTGCTCTACCATGCTTCAAAATAGCTTTATAAACAAATGGAATGATTACGGTGGTCCAATAATTAAAGGGCTTTAGTGGTTTCTCTAGTGGAAACTATTCGCCAAATGATAGTGTTGTAAACATCGAGTGCACCCTAGAGGGAGTGACATTTAAACTCTCTTCATAGTTGACAAGTATTGAAACATCTTGGGGCCTGTGGGTTTCCTATAGATTAGGATCAATGTCCAGAGAGGATTGGTTCCCTTAATTTCCCACCTAAACAATCCATCCTACTACTTCACAAGGAAAAAAGAGAGAAAAACCATAAAACTAAAATCTATAGCCTAAAAGAGGTGATACACCAGATATTTATAATTTTTCTTCCTAATTTTATAGTACAAAGAAGAAATTAAAAGATTATAAAAAAACACACAATATTATGTTCTCCTAAACCTTATGAGCTTATGTGAAGGTTAGAATTTGATAGATGTTGGGAGAGAAGAAAAATTCCATAGTTAACACTACAAATAGATACTCACACAACATACAAACCCAAAGAACTAAGAACATATGCTAAAAAATGAAGGCAATTAATATGCATAATAGAAACTGAGTTGAAGAAAGGTTAAAATAGACAAATTTTTATTGATCAAAGGCTTGAAGCTTTGTTTATAGTTATAAAAAATGTAAAGAACTGCATGTTTATTAGAGAAATAAGAGAATAAGAAATGTAAAGAATTGCATGTCTATTAGAGAAATAAGAGAAGAAACCTTACAAAGAGTACATGAGTTTCTTTTATATTGAAGCATAACATAAAATATTGCAAATTCCTAACCCTAACCACCTGAAGAGAATTTTGCAAGAAATAAAAATTCCTAATAAATCAAATATAATTTGAAAACAAGGGAGGGATATTCCTAATGGCATGGGTATGGATGAAAATTGATGTTGTGAAAGATCCAATGTAAAATTTCCTGTGAAATTCATTGCAAAAGAACCCATGAAATTTTGAGATTACATAAGGTATTATGTAGGAAGCTCAAAGAATAGTCCTATGAGTTTTTGTTTTATGGGGCATGGGTTGTATTGAAGGCACAATCCTTTTACCTAAGGAACCACAAGATAGTTATATAGGAATGAGAAAATGTAGGCAGGAAATTGTTGAGCATTAATAAATCAGCTCTAGACCTTCATGGATAATATCAACTAGTTTTAGAAGTAGGTGAACATTGATAGCGGATCTTGGGCACTATTCCTTTGCAAAAATTAAAAAATGCAGGGATTTGGAGCCATCCACCTCTCCCTAGAACCTCATGGTAGTATACATGTTTGCTTCTTTAATCAGGCCCTTGGTTTGGTTTGCTGTAGGAAAATGATCGTCATGCGCATCGACTATGGTAGAAAACACACTTCTAATTGAATCATACAGAAGAAACACCTTCATTTGCACCATTCGAAAATATCAGGTTCAGATAGAGATCCCCATAAAAGCACATGGGAAAGACCTTTTTACAAAAATAAAAATATTGATCACTATCACAACCAAGTAGAAAGTCTATCGACACTGACAAATTTAGGTTTATTTGGGTTCATGTGGAAAATTTTGCAAAACATCCACTTGCGGGATTTTGGACCCTATCAAAACCTTGTGGAAATTCAGATGGCAATTGCACCCTTGGAAGATGTCCAGTTCGCTAAGAAATTATTGCAAATTCACTTGGGGGAGAAATTATTGCAAAGTGGAAGATAGTTCTTAACTGCTCTAGGTGGGAAACCCATTGACAATCAGATGGAGAAATTCAGCTCCATTTACCTATGAAAACTCATACTTAGTCATTTTTTCCTCAACAAGTCTATACAAATTTTTAGGCTCCATCTACCGTGCAAGATTTTGATCTGTATTTGTACTTGAATTACATCCAATTCCAAATAGAAAATCTACAAACCACTTGGCCACACAATTCTCATAAATGCAAGAAATCAATCCTCATATTTATGTGGGAAGTTGGCTTCCAACTTTCTACAAAGAAACACTTAGTCAAATTTGTGATCAATTAGAATATGGAAATTTTATCAGCATCCAGACCTTACAGTTTGGGAATCTACATCTGAGCTACCCCTTGTGCTTGACCCGTTCACTTGGAAAGTTTCACAAGACCAGGTGCACATGAAATTTCTAAAAACCTATTGTTTGTGGGATTTTAAACTCCATCTATATCTATGTGGGAAGATGGCCTCCATCTTCCCTTTGCCGAAAAACCCAAGTGAACTGAACTTGAGGGGAAAAATGTCCAAACTTCACCTACGAGAAAAAGATTGTCATCTGCACCTTTGAAAGATATCTAGTTCAAATGAAAATTCCCATGATAGCTAGATGAAATTACCTTTCATGCAAATATTTTGTAGTAGGTTGAAAACCTGCAAGAGCATAACTTATCCTCTTTTTTTTTATTGTCTAAATGTCTTCAAGTTTTGGACCATGGGTAACCATTTGGATTCTTTATAAGATGGAAAGATTAAAAGTTTCTAACCCTTAGTCAATTTTTTGGATTTGAATTTGGGTTGTTTGTTGAACACCTGAAATATTGGGGGGATGAATCAGTATTCCTTTATACCATTCAAACATTAGCTATCCAATTACCAAAACAAATTCAATTGCAATAATGAAACATTTACAAAGTCACATGACACATGGACACCAAGATTTTTAAATTGGAAAACCCAAAATGGAAAAAACCACGGTGAAGGTTATCTCACAATATATTATATCTGGATATAGTATATTACAAAAATGCTCACTACTCGTGGACTCACTAATCCATAGAGAATAGGATAGAAGAAGAAAGGGGTGGCTCATAACTTATTGAACTATTTCAAATGCATCTACAATATGTTGGATTATAGTTCTAATGAAGCACAAAACAATCTTTGCATTGATCTAGATCAATGCTCCATTCTGCTACGCTCTGCTTTGAATTCACACACTATGCAATACAATTCACACAACTCTGATCAAATTCACATCATACATATGTAGGTGGAACACCATACATGTCACTTTTCACACTCACTCACATACCACTTGCATCTATCCATCCAACACTAGAATCAATCTCATATATATCCATATATATACCTTGCAAGCTGTATTATGCAAGGTGGCCATATAACTACAAAATGAAAAATGTAAAGAATGTTCAAAGGAGTCTTGGTTAGTTCATGTGAGGTCTTTAACTTAGGGAACATTATGCCTAATGTTTCCAATAGAGGACCAATCAAAGAATAGAAGATTCACAATTTAAGGGATGTACTGTGTCGCATCAAACCACTAAGAGGAATATAATATGCTAAGAGGGATCATGCTCTTGAAATACATCATACCCAATGTCATCCACAAAGCGAAAAGAACATCGTATAAAGTAATAAGAGTGCACTATGAACCATGAAAAGGAGAAATGCAAGAGTAATGCCAATATATGCCCCCACTTTAAAGAAATTGCTAAACACCATGTTGTGAGCAGTTACTTTAAAGTAGAAAATGATTAATGCAAACAATAAAGAAGACATGAGAGCCAATTTGGAAAGCCCTATGCCAAGTCATATGTTTCCAAATGAAGCTATGTTATGAAAAAGAAAATAGAAAAAGAGGGGGTTGCCCCCAAAATGAAAATACAAACACATAGGGGATCTATGGATTTGGGGTTAGTATGTTCTTATTGCAATAGTCTTAAGAGAGCTTGTCGAACTGTCATCATTCCCCAAATACTCATAGAACTGGAAGAATGACACAAAGAGAGAAAAAATAGAGAAAAAACTTTTGGTTCAACATGGAAGAGACATGAATGTCTCAACGCCTTGCATCATCCCCAAAAGGAAAACACAAGATAGATGAAAAAGATAAAGAAAAAGTTTTTTGGGTCAAGATGGAAGAGACATGAATGTCTCAACGCTTTGTGTCATCCCCAAAAGGAAAACACAAGACATATGAAAAAGATAAAGGAAAATATTTTTGGTCAACATGGAAGAGACATGAATGTCTCAGCGCCTTGCACCATCCCCAAAAGGAAAATACAGGACAAATGAAAAGATAAAAAGCGAAAAGTAGAAGATTGATGACATAGAGAAGAATGAAGGTACAAATAGAGGAATGTCACAAAGAGAGAGAGAACATCAAACAAAACATCATGGGGGATCACATCATGCACATAAATCACAAAAAGGAAAAAGAAAGATGCAAAAGACTAATAAGGCACATGCGAGTCAACCTAAAGTAGGTCATCCACATCCCAATCATGTTCATTGTATATCGAAGGTGGACAACTAGCCAAAGGGATAATAGCAAGTGCTGAACTATGGTCATTACCAAGTTCAACATTCTTTTTAGGAGAATTGTCGTTTAAGCTCATGGAAGAGGAAAACAATGTATTCAATTCATTATGCACCTCTTCATCAATTTTAACAATCTTGTCATCATCATCTAAGTTAATTACAATAGAAGGTCGAATGATAATGTCTAAAGAAGGATTCAACTCTTGTTGTAGTTGTTGTATTGGATTGTTTTGTGTTGGGACATGGGTAAAGTCATCATGCATTGCTTTAGTCAAGCTTGGATTTTGATTTTCTTTGTTTAATTCTTCATGTAACTTGCGAGCAAGGGAACGACGTCTACACCTACACTATCTAGAACCTCTATTTATTTTAGTCTTGTTTTCAAGTTGCATTTGTGTAGGAATAGGTTGATCAACCATAGGTTTATTTTCTTCCCTAAGGGGAGGAACGAAAGGAACCACGGGAGGTTGTTTGACCACTTTCTCTTTGACTTTGTAAACTTGTTTTATTTTTGGAGGTGTGACGAGATCATTTTTGTTATCTCTTGATCATTTTGTTTTTTGGAATTTCTTTAGGTTCAAGCATGGTTTCGTCAAGGATGGTAGGCTTGGTGGTGGGTGTGGACATTTTTCAGAGGTATAGTTATGCTATTTTATTTACCGTGAACTTTTGATAGGATAGGAAAAAGAATTCTTCTCGTGGTTTTATAGGTTCCATAGGCTCGAGCCAAAAGAAATCTAAGGAAAAGTTTCCATGAGAAGACAATGGGTTAAAGCCATTATGATAGATGGTGAAAATTTCATTGTCAAAGGGAAACTTTAAGAATTTATGTACAATGAAAGGGATAACATTCATGGAGTGAAGCCATGGATAGCCTAGCTTCACACGAAATTGGTTTGACTGCGGGATGATGGAGAATGAGATATCTAATGTTTTTGGTCCTATTTGTAAGGGAAGAGTAATCGATCCCATCGTAGGGAAAGTGAAACCATTATGTGTCTTGATCCATGCTTTTGGTTTATCATATATATCTTGGTAGAGCTCATGAAAAAGTATGAATTCCTCGGTGATCACATTCTCTCCACAAGTGAGATCTATTAGTATCCCATTAGTGGGCTTGTCATAGATACAGTCAGTTATGTAAATGGGACCATCAGGTGCATGTTTAAGTATATCCTTAGAGGAGAAAACAATGTCAAGAGGATTTTTAGTTTTGACCTTACGTGGAATGATGTCTATCACTCCTACCGTGTCATCCATAGGATCATTATCTATAGAATCATGTCGAATAAAATCATTGTTATCATCATCTGTATCAACATTCATCACATCATTCTTTGTAGTTTCACTAGATTTGACAAATGAAATACTATGTCTGGGCATGGGGTTGGTAAAGATTTGCAAGTTTTGGTTAGGAGGGGCAATAGACTTATTTCCTTGATCACTAACACCTCCAATCAAAAGATGACCATAATCAACGAGGTCTTGCACAAGATGTTTAAGATGCTTGCAATGTTCCATATCGTGTCTATTTTGTTGGTGATAATGGCAATAAACATTTGATCTAAATCTCGAGGGTAAAGGCTTATTAGGATTGGGTGTTTTGACGGGAGGCAAGGTAATCATTTGCTATTCTAAAATTTGGGACATTGTGTTATGAAGAGTATCGAGTAAGGGAGTGAATTGTCTTTTTGGGTCCCCATAGCTAAAGGGTATCATGGCTTTAAAAAAAACTACTTGGTTATTGACATTCTGAGTTGTTTGTTGAGGGGGATTGAAATGAAGGAACCCTTTATTTTGTTTTCTAAAGGGTTGGGAATTGTTTTGGTTTACAGGCTTGGATTTATCAGTTTGGTTAGTAGTGGACTTTGTATCTCGACTACTAACTGAATTTTGATAATCACAAAGGGAAATACACAAGTGCATAAAGGATGGGAATTTCATCATGGTAAGCTTGTCTTGGATCTTACTTTGTAAAATATTTGTGAACATTTTTTGAAGGTGAGGATCGGGAACCTTGACGTCGATTTGGGAATAAAGCGATTGGTAGCGTTAGATAAAGTCAGTTAGCTTTTCGTCATCTTTTTGTTTAAATCTCATCAAATTGGCCAAGGTCATCTTAGGAGTCATATGCACTTGGAAATGGTTTACAAATTCCTCAACAAGTTCATTGAATGAACAAATTGAGTTGTTTGATAAAGAAGAAAACCATTCCAAGGCAGTATCTATCAAGGACCTAGGAAAAAGCTAAGCCAAAATTTTATCATCAAGGACAAGGTCACTACATAAGGTAGTATAAGAATTAATGTGGTTAGAAGGATCTCCCTTTCCTCAATATTTCTTGAATCTAGGAACCTCTACACCTTGTGGCATCGGTGTTTGCAATATCTCCAAGGACAATGAATTGATTTTGACATAATATTGTGTGTGAATTTGTGGGAGAGTTAGTAAATCAACACAAACACCAATGAGACGTATTATATTAGAGATTTAATCAATAAAATTGAATAAAATTGAAACAAGATTAAATTCCTAAAAATGTTCCATTGTTCTCTATTCTCAAGGATTTATTAAATCATTTGGCTCTCAAATTTTAGGTGTGCGCTATGATTGTTAAAATGACAACTTGAGAAATGAGATGCTATTAAAAAATGCAAGAAATCATAGTTCCTACATGAAAATATGTGATAAATGTCATGATACTATGATTATAAGGATATTGAAAAATGGATAATGTTGCTAAACTATGTGATTCAAATGCTATGATAAGAAGCTAAAATGATCCTGCATATGCTCAAATAACCATTGATATGATAAACTAAAATGCAACTATAAAGCAAGACATGAAATAAAATGCAACTATAAAGCAATACATGATTCTACTTTAACATGATACTACAATGTAAACTTGCTAAATGCTAAATATTCAAACTCCAAATGCTCTAATGCTCCAAAACTATTCCTGCATAATAACTCTACTCAAATGTGGGATGTCAAATACTATAGCAAAGGGTTGTATTTATAGGATTTTCAAAGCATCTTGTGATGTGGTAGTGATTGACGGTCCAAATTTCAGCATGAGGGATGAACAACATAGATGGAAAAATCTTGGAGGATGTTCCCTTGGAAACATGCCAAATGGATGAGAAGAATAAAGTGTGTGAGGAATAAGCCATGTGTTAAAAGTTTGTTGGAGATAATTCTAATTTAAAAATTAGAATTATTTAATTTCATGTGACCTTGGTGAGGTGGCATGAAAAATTGTAGACATGTGCTTGAATTCCAAATTTGGGATTAGTGAAAATTAATTAAATAAAACAAACTATAGAAATTTGTATATTTAATTAAATTAGAAGAATGTGGTTTTATATTTAAAGAATTAGAAGATATGAACTATATAAATAAATTGAGAATTTATTTTAAGTAGATGAAATATTAATTAAATAACTAGTATTTAATTAATTAAATGTCTTGACCATTTTTAGGTGTATACAAATATGTAGATGGGCCATTTTGGTTTTGGTTGATGGTGGAAATCTATTTTTGAAGGGATGAAATGGTTTGAAAGAGTTGGTTTATGAGAGGGTGATTGCTTGTGTTATGAGATGGAAGTGAAAATGGTGAAGGGGTGTATGTGTTTGAAGGACAAGTGAAATGAATGCTTATAGGTGGTAAGGTAGTGGGATATGTAACATGCGATGCCACAAAGGTACTAGGGATGCTAGTGGAAATACCGAAGGAATCACATTACTAGTTTGTTGCATTGTTGTTGTGAATTGAGGGTTGGTATAGGTAGGTATTGAGGCAATTGTTGTGGGAGGAGGAATTTGAGTTCCTCCTTGTCTTGTGATATTTCTTGTAGGTAAAGGACAACTAGTGGTTTAGGTGAGGTGTTTTCCAAATATTTGAACTACGTTTTGCATAAGTTCAAGTCCATCTTCACTTTCAAGCATGTGGTGAATGTTATATCTATAATAGGGATGGCAGTAGTTGAAATATTGCCATTTTTCACTTGATGTTGTAGGTTTGCTAAGTATTCATGAATTTGGATTATATTTTCTTGCGAGACACTATCATTCCTTATTTCAACTTGCATCACACTACTTGAAGGTAAAGAGTTGTTAAGGGTATTGTCCATACATAGTGTACTAGTGTCAATACTAGGAGTGAAAGAGCTAGACAACCCAAGATCCACAAAAATTGTGCTATCACGAAATGACATGAGTCTCGAAATCGTCTCACTATAGTATTATCAATATGACCAAATACTCATACAAGGGCTTCTAAATGCAAGATTAATGCAAATTCAATGTAAGCTAAGAACAATGAAATACTTATAACATAAATTCTAGAAATTAAAACAAAAAGGCAATAACAAAAAATAAAAAACTTAGAAATAGAGCTTTAAATTCCATAAAATGCAGTGCAAAATTTGCACTGGGACTAATTCGCCCAAGGTGGCGAATGAGTCCCAATGAGAATTTTTTCAAAAAATTCAAAAAATTTTAGTTGAATTTTATGATTTTTATGGTTTATGATCTATAGCTTAAATGCAAATGCAGATTTTGTTTGATTTTTAGTGAAATGAGTTGCAAAAATGCAAGCTATATGAGCTTTCACAAATGCAAAATTTGAAACCCTATAGAATACAAATTAACTAATGCAAATCCTAATGCAATGTTAATGCAAGCAAGATCTAAGATGATGATGCACTCCAAATAAAATTTTTAATCTTCTAAATGCAGGTTCACCAAAATGAAATGATGAAAAAGTGGGAGGTTGCTATCATATGGTTTTGGGACATAGAGCACACCCACTTCTCCAATTTCATTCAAGGATAACCCTAGAGATCTCAATGCAAAGGAGAAAGAGATTTTGAAATAGGGATGTCCTAGGGGATGAATGCAAACTAATAGGGGGTTCACCACCAAGTAAGAACTTGGAAAGACAAATGCAATGCAAGGTAGAATGCAAGATGAAATGCAAAACCCTAGTATGATGCAAAACTTCACTAAATGACCTATAATTGCCAATGAAACAACACAAAAAATTACAGAAAGGAATATGTGCACCTGGGAATCTAGAAATGGCTAAGTGGAGCTTTGAAACATTGGAAATTTTGCTTTTAATGCTGAGTGGGACTCATTCACCAAGCTGGGAAAATCAATCCAAAATCTAGGTTTCTGTGCGAAAATAAGAATTTGCCAAATGGGTATCTGAATTTGCAAAAATATGAATTTTGACTAAAATTGGGACTCATTCGCCAGAAGTGGCGAATAAATCTAGTTAGGGTTTTCTGAAGCTTCAAAGTCTGATCATGCTCTTCTCTATCTACTTTGTCCTTCTTGATTGATTTCTAGATTCGAAACCCTGATTTGCAACCTGTAGGTCTTCTCCAAAGTTCTCCAAGGCTTGATGACAACTTTGACAACTTTTCTCCAATCTTGCTCCTTAGGAAATTTGCAACCTAGACCTATAATAACACATAAAGGAGAGGGAAAAATGTTGTTGGGTTAGTGGATAGGTGTTTATCTTGGTCAAACCCCTTGTTAGTGACTAAACCTTGAAATAGAATGAAATATGAGTGAAGAATGATGAATGAATGATATAAGATGTTGCAACTCACCAAACCCTATCAATGAAGTGCTGAAAACATGTGTGATATGGCTCCAATGGATGTAGATCTTAACTCTTGATTGAAGGTGATAGATCTTGAATGAAATGCTTGCTTGAATCACAAAACCCTACATCACAATTGTTAGCTCAAAAACAAACATGATGCATGAAGTCCTTGACATGATGATTGATGCTTGAATGCTGATCTAAAATGCTTGATAATCTTCCCTTGAATGCTCTTGTGAATGATTGAATTCTTGGGATCACTTGCTTGCTTGTTAGGTTAAAAATGAGTGAAAGAAACTTGTATTTATACTTAATTACACAAGAATTCCTGAAATTACAACACTACTATTGACTTCTCAGTTGTCTTTGGTTGTCCTTATGACAAAATCTGCTGGAATGATCTTTGGTATTCATGTTTATGGTGATTCAATATTTTAATGATATATTGGATCTTGATGTTTACTGTTGGATCATATGGTGATACTCCTGGTTCATTGCATGCTCTTTCAGTTTCAGTTCTTTACTTGATGGTACTGACATTTGACATGGTGTTCTTTATGTTAGGACAAGCATAAGCTTCAAATTTGTGTCTTTTCTTTCATGACAGCCACATGTATATTCAACATGTTTACAAGTCATTGTGACATACTCATACTGACAGATTCATTTTCAGTGATATCATTTGATCCATGGAATCATAAATAATATTAGTTGCAAGGTATTGGACAACATCATAGTTGTGAGTATCAGCTTCATAAAGGTAATGCTTATGGCAATATGGTTTCAATTGATGTTTATCAGTTTGATCTTGGTTTGGCATCTATATCATCTTAGCATCTTTCTATCTTCATGGTATAAATGGTTATGACTTATTGATTGATAAATATGGCACATGATTTCTGGTTTATTGTTTATTTATATTGCTTTAACAAGCAATTACACCAAGTTAGGCAGTCTGGTTATTGATTCACTTTGTTCTTGGATTAGTGACATCATTGCACTCATGTTTCTAAAGCCATCTTGAACTCACTTTATTTGGAGGCATTGAATTCATTTTGGTTTAGGCAACTTATTTGTTTGATGGTATTTTTTGGTACACATGGAATATGTTTGTAACAATATACTTGTTATCAAAGGAGACTCCTATGTTCAAGCCTAGACATCATGGTCGACATCCAAAGGAAAATAATTGTCTTTATTATTGATTGAGCCCTTCACATTTTGCATATGATATTAAATTATCATCAAGCTAAATGGTTATTTGGCAACAATGTTTAAATATTGCATCAGGTTTTATTGGTCACTTTATTTCGATGGGTATTGCTCACATTGCAGCGACGTTTGACTTTTGATGAGATATCAATTGTTGATTTGAATCGATATGGCAGTAATTATTATGTCGGCCTCCATGGTAAAGAATTTGACAGTGATTTTTTAAAAGATTATCATGATGTTTTATTAATCTCATGTGAATTAATTAGTTTTTGTGGACTTCAATCTTCATTATGTCTTTGAAAAGTCATTGAATGACTTGAGAAAAAGGAAAGTTAGGGAAAAATGATATTGCATTTTCATTGTTTATGGGTTTGGAACCCTAGCCATACCACCACCATGGTAATTTATCTTTTTGCTGTAAATCTCATATGGGGCGACTCCAGAGGCATTTTGATGGCAGGTTGGTCTATGAAATCTGAGCAAATGCAAGCTCAACATTGGTGAAAGAAATTCGTGGGAGTTATAAATCTGTCAACTATGGTTGTTGGCTTCAAATCTGTCTGGTATTTATTTGATTTTCATGCTGCATGAATAGGTAACACATCCATCATTTGATATTTATCTTACAAATGGTAGTTATTGATTTTTCTTGAATAAGGAAAAAGAAAAAATGGGCTCTCAATTACCTCTATTAGAAAAACATGTTCTAATTTTAGTTATTCTTGACTGCATTATGGGAATTTTGAAAAATTGATTTATTGTTGGTATTTGGTGGAGATATGGGTTCGGTTCTCTGATAAATATTCTTCCAATCTAACTTTGCAGTGAAGTTTTATTATCATTGTATTTGATTTCTAAAACGGATTTCTTCATTTCAGTTACTGAAGAAGTAAATGATGCCCTAATAGATTATTATTATTCTTGCAATGAGGGTTTGTGAGTTTCGGTTGATGGGTAGTCATGTATTTTGTGAAATCTGTCATTATCATTGTGGATTCAAAATGGAATTATTTCATTCGTTACAACATGATGGTTATTTGCATAAAGTTTTTTTAAATAGATTCATATGGGTTTTTCGAAAGAGGGAAATTATATTACCTGTGCATACTTCACTACATTTAGATCTGGGTTATGAAAAATCTTGCAGTTTGAAAAGGAAGCATTACTTGAAATATTCTTGTTTGATTTTGAAATAGACCTTTTGTACATGCATTACATAAGATTATTCTCCATCCACTGTTCATCATTCTACTGGTTCAATTTTTTGGAAACTGCATGAGGGTCTCAGATTCAATGATATTATTTAAATTAGAAATAATATTCTTGAAACATATAAATACAATGATGATACACTGTGAAGAGTGGTTGTTGAAATTGTAATTGTTGTTATTTCAAAGAGAGATAGTGAAAAAGATCTGTTATAAAATTTTGAAAACATGATGCAGAGTATAATCATAAAAACCTTGTTTATTTAATATTTTAAGGATTCATGTTGAATCTTTAGGGTATTAGATAGAGAGGTATGTGTGAGCTAAAATGAAACAGAGAGATCCTTTGTGTTATTGTAACTCTGTAATCTGAAAAGGGGTTGGTGCTCCTTGAGATTGGTGTCTCTAAATGAGGGGTTGGTGCTCCTTGAGTGGGTGCTTAGAAATTGGCTTGTAAGGCATTATAAGCTGTGGTTTTTGAAGTTAAGCCAGTGAGGCAGTTTAGGAGTGGTTTTTCTACCCCAGGAGGGTTTTCCATAGAAAATTCTTTGTCTTATGGTCTCTTTGTTTTGATGTCATAATTCTTCTTGATTGTGATAATTTTGTGAGTAATTGTTCTTATTAGTTTGAGTATTGTTGAATGTTAGTTTCCTCATCTCTAAAAATGCTTATATCAAAATGTCTTGCACAAGTGTTCTATCATTGTTGAAAGTTCTGATTCAATAGAAAGTATAAAAGTATTCATTTAATTCATAGCTCAAGAATTGTTATAGTGTGCTTGAAGTTTTTGTTATCTCCGTTGGAAATATATGCCTCAATCCCACAAGCTGAAACCTCTAAGAGAGACAAATTGGTGTGACATGCTTCGTGTCTGGCCGACTAGCAGTTGAAACCTTGTTGAACAACTTTGGTTGCTAAGACCTTGTTTCCATCTTGCTGAGTGGACCTATCACTGTGACTTGTGGCAATCATTGTAACCCTATGCCGTGTGGAGATCTCTGGCTGATAGGCCATTTCTATCGTATATTGGGGAGACTCTAGGTGACAAGCGGTGTCGGGGAGACCTTTGGCCGAAAGGCTTATCTTGGTATGAAGTCTTATCCAGATTGTATGTCTCACCGACAAGGGTGTTACACTTGTGGTCATCAGAGTAATGAAAGGGATCGCTATGAAGTCTTAGCGACAGACGATGTCTCGCCGACAACGTTTTCTGTTGAAGTCTTTGGGGAGAGTCTTGGGTGTTCGGTAAGAAGTCTTACCGATATGGATGTCTCACCAAAAACTTTATCTTGGGGGCATTAGGGTAACACTAAGGGTTAGCTAAGAACTCTTAGTGATGGAACGTAGTCTTGCTGACTATTGAACACTTTGGATACTTAGTGAACATCGGTGTGATGTCTTGGCGAAAGACGATTGTCTCACCGAATGGAAAACTCATGTCTGTGTGACTTTGAAGCTTCGGTATGATGTTTCACCGATAGCGATAAGTCTTGGTGATAGTGATACATGTGATGATCGTCGGTATGAGGTCTTGGCGACATGGTGAAGTCTTAGCAATAGATCTCTGGACTCGCTGTAACATCTTGGCGATAAGGATGAATCTTGGTGACATTGATGGTTAAGTCTTATGGCATCGGGGAGACACGATTAGTGTCTCATTGACATGCCAACATAGGTTGATCACTTTGACCAAGAGAAGACCATCCTAAGTGGTGAGTCAATGGCCAATCAGAGGAGCCGAATGGGAACTTCTAGCAGTTGGACTATTGTGGCCGTTACTGAGAGGAAGCTCGACAGACAGGGGCGACATGGATATACTCAGTGATTGCAGATTGTGATGGCTTTGATGGTTCGACAGATTGATGGTGTGGTTGTATGATCAGTGGATGAATACGATTCTGAGAACATTGTAATGTGAAAGTTCTGCACGAGGTTGATCATAGTGAATGCTGCTGTAAACTAAAATCAAAAAGATAAGTTAGATCTCTATATGTAATCTTTATTACTGTAATACAAAGTGACTTCTCTTGGTGTGGTGGGTTTTTCTCTCGTAAGGGTTTTCTCATGTAAATCTGGTGTTCATATGTGTATGATTAATTCTCT
Source organism: Sequoia sempervirens (assembly GCA_007258455.2). NCBI lineage: Eukaryota > Viridiplantae > Streptophyta > Pinopsida > Cupressales > Cupressaceae > Sequoia > Sequoia sempervirens. Next base: position 113,392 of record VDFB02358162.1, read on the forward strand.
GTTTTTGTTATCTCTTTCAAGTGCATCTTAATTGGACTGTAATTGTAAAATTTTAAAAGGTATCTCTACATTCTTCCTTGAGGTTTTGACGTTAGGAGAGTTTCTTCTGCATCTATATTTCCTTACAAGTGGTATCAGAGCCTGGCCAGTTGTGTTATCCTTGTGGGTACATTGGGTTTTTTGTGTCATTTCTGTTCAGTGGGAGTCTTGTAGAAGTTTATCAAATTTGAATTACAGATTGAGATGGCTAGCATGTCAGGAAAGATTGAAATAGAGAAATTCAATGGCAGAAATTTTTAGTTGTGGAAACTTAAGATGGAAGATCTATTGGTTGATCGTGATCTTTGGATTGTTGTGTCTGGAGTGAAGCCTACAGGCATGAAGCAAGAAGATTGGGACCTTGTAGATAGAAAGTCTAAGGGGATGATAAGGCTCTGTTTGGCAGACTCCATTCTTCTCAATGTGCATGAAGAGAAGATTGCATCTTCCTTGTGGAAGAGACTGGCATCTATTTATCAGGGGAAGTCTTTGGTGAATAAACTATTCCTGAGGAAGAAGTTGTACACTTTGAGAATGCAAGAAGGAGGGTCTGTTGCTAATAATTTGAATGCATTCAACATGATGATTGAACAATTAACATCTGTTGGTGTGAAGATTGATGAAGAGGATCACTGTATGCTGATATTGTGTTCTTTGCCAGATTCATGGGATCACCTGGTGATGGCTATTGAGAGTAAAACATCTAGTTTCAAGATGGAAGATGTTGTTGCTTCTTTGTTATCAGAAGAGATGAGAAGGAAATCTTCTGAGATGGCGAAGGAGGCCCTTGCTGCTAGAGGAAGGTCAAAAGAGAAAGGCAAGAAGAAGGACAAGAAGTCCAAATCAAAATTAGAGGGGAGATCAAAGTCTCTTGGCAAGAAGTCCAAGGTGAAGTGCTGGAACTATGGGCAACCTGGTCATGTCCGAAAGGATTGTAAAGAGGAGGAGAGAAGAAGAAGTATTCTTCTGACAATGACTCTTCTCAGAGTGATGCAGACGCCTTCATTGCAGCCTTGGATACGTAGGCATCAAATGACGTCTGGTTGATTGATTTTGGAGCATCTTTCCACATGACATCTCATAGAGACTGGTTTACAAAGTATGAAGAATATGATGGTGGAAAGGTGTACTTGGCAAGTGATTCAACTTTGGAAATTGTTGGCCATGGAAGAGTCAAAATTCAATTCCTTGATGGAAGAGTGAAGGGAATTAATGATGTAATGTATATACCAGGTCTGGCTCGAAACTTACTTTTGTTAGTAAGCTGAATGATATTGGAGTGCAAGTCACATTCTCTGGAAATGGCTACAAGACGACTAGAGGCTCAATGGTGCTAGCGAGGGGTGCTCGTATTGGTACCTTGTACAAGCTGGATGCACATGCTGTTCAATGCAACAATGTCTTTTTAAAGTCACATAAAGCTACTCATGGAGGAAAAGAGGGAAATGTTCCTAATTGTGTAAAATCAATGGAAGTTAAACTTCCAGCAGAAAAGACTATGCTGTGGCATCATAGGCTAGGACACATTGGAGAGAAAGGTTTAAAAACCTTGAAGAATAAAAACCTGGTTGAGGGGCTCGAAGATTGTAACCTTGAATTTGAATTCTGTGAACATTGTATATATGGAAAACATCATCGTGTTTCATTTTATTCAAGTCCTCATAAATCTTCTGGTTTGCTAGATTATATTCATTATGATGTATTTGGTCTAGTGAATATTCCTTATTTGTCTAAGTCAAGGTACTATGTATCGTTCATTGATGATTATTCAAAAAGAACATTTGTTTATTTTTTGAAAAGTAAATCAAAAGTATTCAGTCGGTTTACGAAATTTAAGAACCTTGTAGAAAATCAAACTAGAAGAAAAATAAAATGTTTAAGGACTGATAATGGCAGTGAATTTTGTTCTGATTATTTCGAGAGGTATTGTAAAGACCATGGGATTAAAATACATAAGACTACACCTTCTACTCCACAGCAAAATGGAGTTGCAGAAAGGTTCAATAGGACAGTGATGGAGAGAGCACGGAGTATGCTGAGTAGTGCCAGCTTGGAGGAGAAGTTTTGGGCTGAGGCAGTTGCTACAACATGTTAATAAATCGTTCTCCAAATTCTGCTCTTGTTGAGAAAACACCTTTGGAAGCGTGGTCTGGTAAGAAGCCCTCTTTAAGACATATTCATGTTTTTGGCTGTGAGGCATATGCTTATGGGCTATATGAGAAAAGATCTAAGTTGGAGAACAAGGCTGTTAAATGTATTTTTATCGGCTATAGTGCTGGCATAAAAGGACACAAGCTTTGGAATCCTGATACAGAGAAGGTTTTGTACAGTAGAAGTGTAATCTTTTGTGAGTTGAAGCCTTCTACCTTGGATCTACACTCAGAGACAAAGTTAGAAAACAATAAGGATGTAGTTGAAATTCCTCCTACACCAGAGAAAGATGAATTGAAAATTCAAAATGTACCTAAAACTGAGGAGAGCTCAAGAAGTTTTGAAAGTTTTGAAGAAGAAGAAGAACCTCAACCTCAACAAGTGAGGAGGTCAACTCGTGAAAGAAAGCAACCTGATAGGTATGGGTTTTCTTTGATAGATTCTACTTTTTCCTATGCTTTAATTTCTACCACTGATGAGCCTAGGACTGTGAAAGATGCATTTAGAATGTCTGATTTAGACTCTTGGTTGGAAGCCATGAATGAAGAAATGGCATCATTAGAAAAGAATGACACTTGGAGTTTGGTGCCCTTGCCTAAAGGTAGAAAAGTTGTTGGCTGAAAATGGGTATTTAAAAAGAAGATTGGTCTGGAGGGCAGTGTGGAAAAATATAAGGCGAGGTTGGTTGCAAAAGGTTATTCCCAGGTAGAGGGAATTGATTATGGGGAATTTTTTTCTCCTATAGCTAAGTTGATAGCTATCAGATTTCTTTTGTCACTTGCAACAACGTATGACTTAGAGGTTGAACAAATGGATGTGAAGACAACATTTCTTCATGGTGATCTTGAAGAAGAAATCTATATGTCCCAACTGAGCACTTTGTGGAGAAAGGTAAAGAAAAACTGGTGTGCAAGTTAAAAAAGTCTCTGTATGGGTTAAAGTAGTCACCTAGAATGTGGTACCAGAAATTTGATACTTTTGTATTGTCTTTGGGATTTGTAAGATTAAAATATGATCATTGTGTCTATTATAAAGTTGAAAGTGATCAAGTTCTTATTATTTCTCTCTATGTTGATGATATGCTATTCATAGGCAATAGTAAGTTGATGATTTCTGATCTTAAGTCTCAGTTGTCTGCTAAGTTTGAAATGAAAGATCTTGGTGTAGCAAGGTATATTCTGGGGATGGAGATAACCAGGGACAAGAATAGTAGAAAGCTTTGGCTCAGTCAGAGTAAGTATATCAAAACTGTTCTAGAGAGATTTTGTATGAATGATTGCAAGTAGCTAGTTGTTCTAGTCTTGCTGGGAACAAAGCTATCTATTGAAGACTGTCCAAAATCTCCTACTGAGATGGAGGACATGACCAGTGTACCCTATGCTAGTGCAGTTTGCAGTCTTATGTATGCAATGGTCTGTACAAGGCCAGACATTTCCCAAGTAGTGGGAGTTCTTAGTCAGTTTATGGCTAATCCTAGAAGGACACATTGGGATGCTATGAAAAGAGTTTTTAGATATTTGAAGGGTACTTCAGAGTTTTCTTTGTGTTACCATGGGAACTTGGTTGAATCACAGAGGAATCTTAGTATTTGAGGCTATGTGGATTCTAATTGGGCAGGGGACATTGACAGCAAAAGGTCCACCAGTAGATATACTTTCATGTTGAATGGTGGTGCAGTGAGTTGGATGAGTAAGCGGCAGGCTGTAGTCACTTTGTCCACTAGAGAGGCTGAATACATGGCAGCTACACATGCTTGTAAAGAAGCAGTTTGGTTAAAATATTTGTGTTCTAACATTGGTTTTGATGTAGGGAAAATAACTATTTTTTGTGATATTCAGAGTGCAATTTGTCTGGCAAAGAATCCTACTTTCCATGTCAGGACAAAACATATAGATGTACAATACCACTTTGAACGAGATATGGTGGAGGATGGAAAAGCCAGTTTGGAAAAAGTTGATACTCTAGAGAATGTTACAGATGCATTGACGAAGCCAATGAGCACAAAAAAGTTCAGGTGGTGTGCCAGTTCAATTGACCTTAGTGCCCATGATTTTCAGTAGTTTCATTGTGCTCTGGAGGTGCCTGTGTGATCTTCGTCAAGTGGGATATTGTTGGAAATATATGCCTCAATCCCACAGGCTAAAACCTCTAAGAGAGACAAGTCGGTGTGACATGATTTGTGTCTGGCCGACTAGCAGTTGAAACCTTGTTGAACAAATCTGGTCGCTGAGACCTTGTTTCCATCTTGCCAAGTGGACCTGTCACTGTGACTTGTGGCAATCGCTGTAACCCTATGCCAAGTGGAGATCTCTGGCTGATAGTCCATTTCTATCATATATTGGGGAGACTCTAGGTGACAAGTGGTGTCGAGGAGACCTTTGGCTAAAAGGCTTATCTCGGTATGAAGTCTTATCAAGATTGTATGTCTCGTCAACAAGGGTGTTACACATGTGGTCATCGGAGTAAAAAAAGGGATTGCTATGAAGTCTTAGCGATGAACGATGTATCGCTGACAATGTTTTCTATTGAAGTCTTTGAGGAGAGTCTTGGGTGTTCGGTAAGAAGTCTTAGTGATATGGATGTCTCGCCGATAGCTTTATCTTAGAGGCATCGGGGTAACACTAAGGGTTCACTAAGAACTCTTAGCGATGGAACGTAGTCTTGTTGACTGTTGAACACTTTGGATACTTAGTGAACATCGGTGTGATGTCTTGGAAAAAGACGATTGTATCACCGAATGGAAAACTCACATCTGTGTGACTTTGAAGCTTTGGTATGATGTTTCACCGATAGCGATAAGTCTTGGTGATAGTGATACATGTGATGATTGTCGGTATGAAGTCTTGGCGACATGGAAAAGTCTTAGCGATAGCTCTCTGGACTTGATGTAACATCTTGGCGATAAGGATGACTCTTGGCGACATCGATGGTTAAGTCTTGTGGCATCGAGGAGACACAGTTAGTGTCTCACCGACATGTGAACATAGTTTGATCACTTTGACCAAGAGAAGACCATCCTACGTGGTGAGTCAATGGCCAATCAGAGGAGCCGAATGGGAACCACTAGCAGTTGGACTATTGCGGCCTTTACTGAGAGGAAGCTCAACAAACAGGGGCAACATGGATATACTCAGTGATTGCAGATTGTGATGGGTTCAATGGTTCGACAGATTGATGGTGTGGTTGCATGATTAGTGGATGAATATGATTCTGAGAACATTGTCATGTGAAAGTTCTGCATGAGATTGATCATAGTGAATGCTACTGTAAATTGACATCAGAAAGATAAGTCAGATCTTTGTATGTAATCTTTATTACTGTAATACAAAGTGACTTCTCTTGGCGTGGTGGGTTTTTCTCCTGTAAGGATTTTCCCATGTAAATCTGGTGTTCATATGTGTATGATTAATTCTCTATTTCTGTTATCTCTTTCAAGTGCATCTTAATTGGACTGTAATTGTAAAATTTTAAAGGGTATCTTTGCATTCTTCCTTGAGGTTTTGACGTTAGGAGAGTTGCTTCCGCATCTAGCTTTCCTTACAATCTCAATACCTATCTTGTGACATTCTGTTGCACTGTTGTTGCAGTGTCTTATAAAACTGCATTGAAATCAGTTGGTTAAGAAGTGATTCAATAATGTTGGTCTTCATTTACATAGTCTTATGAGTTGCACCTATACTGTCATCATGCTTTGATTGTTAAACATTGTCAACCACAATTGTTTTGGAAAATGCAAGATATCTCACTCAAATCATATTGGCATAAGTTGTCTAATGGAATGAGTTGATGTTGTCATATCTTTATTTACCCCTTTTCATAAATGCTTTCAAAGTGATTACTCTACTCTGTTGTCAATAGAAAGGAAATCAAAATTAAAAGTCTTGGTCAAACTTGAAAAAGGTTTAGACATTGATTCACCACCCCCTCTCAGTGTTTGTCCATAACTCCAACAACTACAAGCTGACATTAGATCTAGGAGGATAAAATACCACCAAAAATTTGAATTAATTTTGATTTTGGTCCGCACAGGACTCATTCGCCCAAGGTGGCAAATGAGTCCCACTAGGCCTAATTTTTGGGACCAATTTTAAAAATGCTTAGAAAGGTGTGAAACTAGGTTCAGGACCAAAAAATCTAGGTGGGACTCATTCGAACAAGGTGGTGAATGAGTCCCAGATCACTAAATCTGGGCCATTCAAGCCTAAAACACATGAATTATTATTGGGTATTGATTTATGTCAGGATTATCCTTGAAAAGATGCATTAAATGGGGCTTGTGGATGCAAAATAGGGCCAATTAAAGCATAAGAAGCCCAATTATTTATGAGAACCCTAGAAAAGTGTGAAATGTATGTTACAACACTTTACAACACTTCAAATAAGGCAATGTAAAAAGATCATTTAGACGTTCACAAGAGCCCAAGACCTAATGTGAATATGCTAAGAATATTACAATACTAAATCAAGGCCAAGTTAAGGGGACCTTTTTCTGTCATTACATTACCAAAAGGAACACTTAGCAAAATTTTGTATAATTGTACTTTTTGGACTAGCTTGTTTTGTACAACTATCTTCAAGAATACATCCAAACCATGCTAGAGTGATCACAACAATGTTGACAACAATGAAATCACTGGATCAAGAAATATATACACACCTTGCTCATGTTGCCAAACAACATCAACAATGACAAAATTCCAACATTGTTGACTAAGGGGGAAAGCAAGGGGAGACCATAAATGCAACTGACCCAAAATACTCACAAAGGTTTCTCAGTTTAATTATTGATAGTGGGAAAACAAGGGTGCCACAAAGTGTCAACATCTTTGGTGGCTTCTACAAGATGTTTTCCTACTAAAAATGGAGTGCCATAAGCCTTAAAAATCCATTGGGCATAGAGTCAAGGGCCGAAAACATAATAAAAATCAGACTTGATAACCAATTATTATCACTTTAAGACAAAAAAAGGCCAAACAACAACTACCACTTAAAATAAAACCATATGTGCATCAAAACTTGGAGAAAGGAAAAACTAATGACATTCTACAATAAAACTTATTAAATTGAATAAAAATAACCCAATATGTACAAAATAGATCATTAGCTTATTATAAATTCTTGAGATGTATCCAATTGATTGGGATAGGCAACTCCTCTCCATCCAACTTAGAAAAATGGAGTACATTATGCTTCTTACAATCAAATATCTTGTAAGGGCCACTCCACATTGAATCAAATTTAGTGTGCTTTCTAGATCTACTCTTTAGTTCATCCCACTTGAGGACATCTCCTTTAAATATCCTTGGGTTCACTCTTTTGTCAAAATACCTCTTCATTTGAGCTTGGTGAAGCTGCATTGCCTTCATAACTTGATTCCTTGTTTCCTCAAACTCCATAAAATATGCAAACTTGATTGCTATTGAGTCTTCTTCCATCATTTCCAACTGATTGACCAAAATAAATGATGGAAGTTTAGTAGATATGGGAATCCTTGCTTCACTATCATAAACCATATATGGTCTATTTACAATTGATATTTTGGAGGTTATTATACCATACCATAGGGTGGATTTCAAATTTGTGTGCCAATATATTTGATTATTGATTATCTTCTTAATAATATTGATTATGTTCTTATCTGTGGACTCAACTAGTCCATTTCCTTGAGAATAGTAATTTGAGGATGTATTCAAATAATCACCATGTCTTCCATCCCAATCATTTATTTTGTTCCCAAAAAACCATGAATTTATTTGGTATGATGGAATTAGGTATACTGAACCTTGTGATGAGTTTTTCATAAAAACCTAGGACTACATTTTTATTTGCCTCTTTTAGTGCTATGGCCTCTGTCCACCTTGTGAAATAAATGGCTATAAGTACTTGTAGTGTCAAAAAAAGTAATCCTTTTTCACACTTAATTTGATAATTTACATTAAAACTGAACTAATGATGTCTTGGAGTGGTGTTGTAATGTGTTGTACACATTCACACTATTTGAGGACCTTTATTTGAATAAAAAATTCCTTAATTGATCCTTTTCAAGGGTGTTGTAAAGTGTTGCAACACACTTTCATGCTTTTCAAGGATTTATTTTCTTAATTAAGTCTAATGGGTCCCTTTCTAATAAAATGTACATAATGTGTACCCTATTTAAGTGTTGTAAAGTGCTATAAGACACTTTCACATTTATATAGGTGGTCATTAATTAATTGTGGGTAATTGGAGTAATTAACCCATTTTAATTCAAATTTAAGCCTTAATTTTTACACCTCTCGAAGATCTATCCTGACACTCATGATTTAATTAACAAAACATTTCATTGGGAAAAGTTAGGTCCTAGAAAATGGTGAACTCATTCACCCTAGGTGGTGAATGGGTCCTCCCTTAATAGGACCCCCATTTTTAGTTGATCTGGAATGGGTTTTTAACCTTCTTTCAATCCCCCAGGGTTAGGTCCTTGTAAACTGAGCGAAGACCCATTCGCCCTAGGTGGTGAATGGGTCCTCCCTTAATGAGACCCCCCTTTTTGAATTTGATTATGGCGAGAATTTAATAATGTTTCTTCCCAGATCTAGTGTTAGCCTTAATTATTTGAATTTCAAGGTTAATCTCCTAATTTAGTATAAATAAGGGGTTAATTCACATTGTTTCTCCTAGCAAACACATGTGACTTCATGAGATCAACATCAAGAGAATTATAGAGCATTTCAAGAGCATTCATAAGGCATCTCAAGGCAGATTTCAAGAGTCTATTGCAGCAATTCAAGGTCAAATCATCATGTCAAGGGTTTAATGCATTCATGCATGTGGTTGAGCTAAGATAGTCAATGTTGCATTGAGGATCTATTTACAAGCATAATTTCACATCCAAGATCTACATTATTCATGGCCACTACATGTTAGTTTGCAGATTTATTTCACAAAACACCATCCAAGGTGACATCATTTAAATATTTCATGTTTCATGCTTCATTCCTTTATTTCATGATTTGGTTTAATTACCTACAAGGGGTTTGACCAAGGAAAACCCCCATACAATAATTTTTTTTTTCTACCCTTGAGTGTGCGATTGCAAATTTATAGGTTGAAGATCAAGTGGAGCAAGTTTGGAGCAAAATTGTAAAAGTTGCAAAGTTGCAAAAGTTGTCATTCAAAGTGCAAAATCAAGGAATCAAAGCTACACAATTGCATATAGACTTTTAGTAGTTGATAACCGTGATTTAAAGAGTGTAGAAATCAAGGGATAGAACACTGATCTCAGTTTCAGAAACCCTAACAGGGACCCATTCGCCAGTGAATGCGAATGAGTCCTCTGTAGCTCAAAAACATCAAATTTTTGATCAGGTACACAACTTTTTATGCTCTAAAAAATTCCCCCATAGTTGCTATAATAGTTAGGTAGCATTTCTGATTGTTATTTGCATCTTATTTTACACATAATTTTAGTGTTTAGGGTCTTAGAAAAATCAGTGGTTCATCCTCTTGCTTATGCATTTGGCTCTACCTTATTTTTCACCTAAACATTTTTGGTTTACTAGACATATTGAACATTGTAATTTTATGAATTTTGGAGTCTCTCATTGCATCTTAAGTTAGATATTGCATTCATTTGCATTTATATTTGCATTGAATTAAGATATCATTTAGGGTTACATGTTTTGCATTGAAATCTTGTATATCATATAGGGTTTAGATTTGCATTGTTTTGCATCTCCCTAAATCTAAAAATTACAAAAAAAAATTAGTCATTTTGCATCTCATTTAGATCTCATACAATTTCATTTGAAAATAAAAACAAAATTGTATTTCAAATTAGGCTTTGCATTTCATCTTTTCATTGCATTTTTACATTGAATTTCTAGAAAATCTGAAGCTAAAGCTCATTGTCTCAGACCTGGAACTGAAAGATATAACTGATAACTTGCAAATCATTAAGAAATAGTTTAAAATACCTAACTAGGACCCATTCGCCCTTACTGGTGAATGAGTCCCTGATCAGGTCTGATCTGAACCTTCTAGCAACTAAAAAAGCAACAAAATCCACTCTAAAATCCATAGAAAAATCTCAAAAATATCTAACCTGGATCCATTTTCCCTTACTGGCGAATGAGTCCCTGTTAGCTACTACTCTACATTTTCAAGACATTAAAATCTTAGTTTTTAGCTTCTGTTTGGTGTTGTTACCTTTTTGTTTCAGTTTGCTAATTTGCTGTTTCATCAATTTCATTGCATTTAGCTTAAAGTGCTTCATTTTAGTGCATTGTAAAAAGTTCAAAATTGCATCAAAAAATTTCATTTCTAGCTTATTGCATTGTGTAATCAATAAATTACCATGTTTAGGTCTAAAATTCTGAAAATGGAGAACTGTTTAGGCAATGTGTGGAAGTCCTTGTTCTCTTTGGTTGATGTTTCAAATTGTGTTTTTGGCAATGGCCCCAATGAAATTGAGCTTACTCATGCTCACACAACTCCTTATGCATGTCCTCCTCATGATGTTGACATCATTAGAGAAGATGATGCCAACATGAATGAATTTATAAATGATTTCCTTAACAACCTTGAGTCCAATGCATCCTTTTATCCTTCAATGAAACAACCAACACAACTTGAAATGTTTGGTCTTTTCCACCCTGAAACTAAGTCACACGTTGAACCTAAGTTCCCTACCATAGGTGAACCTAGCTCCTCTAAACAAACAAACATTCAACCATACTATGTCAAAAAAGTGACCAATACATCAATCAACCTTGAAGAGACATATGGCAAAGGATTCATGATCTTACACAAACAAGGATGTGATACTATGTAAGTGAACATAAAATTCATCAAATCCTAGAGAAAATATCAACTGATGAAACCAAAGGGTTAGGATATCAAGATCCCCCTTTCAACATAAGTGCTCCTAAAGAATACCTAATTCTTCGTAATGACAATAGGATTGTCTTAGATCCTCCTCCTAATATAGGTGTCCTGCTTCTTAAAGATCAACCCATACCTCATAAGGATAATAATAATGAAGATAAGATCATCTCGAGACCTCCTTCCCTAATCCCATCTAGAGAAGTTGGTGAATATAGCAAGGGAAAGAGGCCTTACAAACTAAAGAAACTAAAGTTCCCTTGTTCGCCACCTAAAAGTGAAAGGAAACTACAATTGCTTCTAAACAAAGAACTTATAACATTATCACCAATGAAAGAAAAGATAAGACTATATCCTAAAGATGCAAATGTTCCACATTGTCGATACCATAGAACTCTTGGACATAGTACTGATGAGTGTCACACATTCAAATTGGTATTGAGAATTTTTCACTTCAATGGCAATGATTTCCATCCAGTGATTGAATAACATACCCTTCTGCTCATTGTCATGTAATAGTTGTAGAATCTTAAAACATTCTCACTATTACATGTTTTACACTTATTGTAAATAATTTTCTCTAATGCAAGGACATCATTTTCCTCACCTATCTTGGCTCATTCTTACCTTGCACAAACTGGAGGCAAGAATTTGATAGCCTTGTCCTAGTAATGCACTTGATGTTTTCCCTTTAGCTAGTTTCCCACCTTCTGTTTATATTGACCAAGATTGGGAGGTGGATGACTTGCTATAAGTTGACTCACCCATGCCTTAGTAGTCTTTTGATTTTTGTTTTTTCTTTATGATTTCATGTGCGTAATGTGATCCACCATGACGTTTTGTTTGATGTATCTTCTCTCTCTTTTGTGCATTCTTCTATATGTACCTTCATTCTTCTCTATGTCGTAATCATTTTTCATTTTTCTTGTGTTTTCCTTTTGGGGATGACACAAGGCGTCGAGACATTCATGTTTCTTCCATGTTGACCCAAAAGGCTTTTTCTTTGTTTTCGCTCTCTTTATGTCATTCTTCCAGTTCTATGAGTATTTGAGGAATGATGACAATTCCATGCTCTATGACAATATTGTAGCACAAACATACTGACCCCAAATCCACATATCCCTTATGTGTTTGTGGGGCAACCCTTCCTTCCTATTTCATGATGCAACTTATTTCAAAAAATATGACTTGGCATAGGGTTTTCTGAGGAAATCTCTCATGTCTTATGAAAAAAACATTGGCTACTTTAAAGCAATTTCTCATAGTAATGGTGTAGCAACTGCTTTAAAGTAGGGCCATACATAGATGACATCTTTTGGAAAAATTTCATGGTGTGATTTTTCTTTTTTTTTGTAATGTGTCCTCTTCTTGGTGGTGTCATTGTGTTTTTATGCCGTCCAAGAGTGTACAATCTACTATCATGGCATGATGTGAATGAGGCATCCCATGGGAAATGATCTGACACTTTTAACTTGTCCTCTCTTGGAGACATTAGGCACAATTCTCCCTAAGAGGAAGACTGTTTCATGAACAAAGAAAAATCCCCTTTAACAAATTTTTTACATGATATTCAAAAGCATTTACAAAAGCATTACATTTTGGTGCCTTATTGAAGTTATTAGGAGGATAACTTTGGTATGGTTAGTATGATGGGAAGCCGATACATTGGCATGAATTTCTCAATACACAGTGAGAAGTCGATACATTGGCATGAATTTCTCACTAAACTTCTTTGGGACAACTCACCTAGTGGAAAAATTGAGGTTCCACTACCCTAGAGTGAGAAACGTATGTTATGGACAAACAACCCCGTTCTACATCGCGTTAGAATGATTATGCTTGATCCTTTGTTTTTTATTTTTCTTGGCCTTTGACAAGGTATGATCATGTATCTTTGTTATTTATGCATACTTAAGTGTCTTGGATGTATACTTTAGTGTGAGTTTGACATGGGGTCATCCTCTCACTAAAGTGGGGGCAAAATTTAGTGTTAAAAAATGTAATCCTTTTTCACACTTAATTTGATAATTGACATTAAAATTGAACTAATGATGTCTTGGAGTGGTGTTGTAATGTGTTGTACACATTCACACTATTTTAGGACCTTTATTTGAATAAAACATTCCTTAATTGATCCCTTGCAATGGTGTTGTAAAGTGTTGTAACACACTTTCATGCTTTTCTAGGATGTATTTGCTTAATTAAGCCTAATGGTAAAATGTACATAATGTGTACCCTATTTAAGTGTTGTAAAGTGTTATAAGGAACTTTCACATTTACCTAGGTGGTCATTAATTAATTGTGGGTAATTGGAGTAATTAACCCATTTTAATTCAAATTTAAGCCTTAATTTTTACACCTCCTGAAGATCTATCCCAACACTCATGATTTAATTAACAAAATATTTGATTGGGAAAATTTAGGTCTTGGAAAATGGTGCCAAGACCTATTTTCTCTAGGTGGCGAATGGGTCCTCCCTTAACAAGACCCCCATTTTTTAGTTGATCTGAAATGGGTTTTTAGCCTTCTTTCAATCCCCGTGGTTAGGTCCTTCTAATCTGAGCCATGACCCATTTTCCACCTATGGTGAATGGATCCTCCATTAATGAGACCCCCCTTTTTGAATTTCATTCTGCTAGGAATGTAATAATGCTTCTTCCTAGATCTGGTGTCGACCTTAATTATTTAAACTTCAGGGTTAATCTCCTAATTTAGTATAAATAAGGGGTTAATTCACATTGTTTCTCCTAGCAAACACATGTGACTTCATGAGATCAAGATCAAGAGCATTATAGAGCATTTCAAGAGCATTCATAAGGCATCTCAAGGAAAATTTCAAGAGTCTATTGCATCAATTCAAGGTCATATCATCTTGTCAAGGGTTTAATGCATTCATGCATGTGGTTGAGCTAAGATAGTCAATGTTTCATTGAGGATCTATTTACAAGCATCATTTCACATCCAAGATCTACATTCTTCATGGCCACTACATGTTAGTTTGCAGATTTATTTCACAAGACATCATCCAAGGTGACATCATTTACATATTTCATGTTTCATGATTCATTCCTTTATTTCATCATTTGGTTTAATTACCTACAAGGGGTTTGATCGAGGAAAACCACCATTCACTAACAAACAACAAGTTTTTTTCCCTTAAGTGTGCGGTTGCAGATTTATAGGTTGAAGATCAAGTGGAGCAAGTTTGGAGCAAAGTTTCAAAGCTTCAAAAGTTATCATTCAAAATGAAAAATCAAGGAATCAAAGCTACACAATTGCATACAGACTTTCAGAAGTTGATAACTAGGATTTTGAGAGTGTAAACATCAAGGATAGAACCCTTATCTTAGTTTCAAAAACCCTAAAAGGGACCCATTTTCCACTGAAGGCGAATGAGTCCTTTGTAGCTCAAAAACATCAACTTTTTGATCAGGTACACAACTTTTTATGCTCTAAAAACTTCCCCCATATTTTATATAATAGTTAGGTAGCATTTTTGATTGTTATTTTCATCTTAGTTTACACATAATTGTAGTGTTTAGGGTCTTAGAAAAATCAGTGGTTCATCCTCTTGCTTATGCATTTGTCTCTACCCTATTTTTCACCTAAACAATACCCATTTATGTCTTGCACTTGAAGGTGGGTTAATATATCCAATGAAATATAATCCCCACTTCATAAATGGTTTTTCAACTTGAATAGGCTACAAAGGAAAGGATTCTAGCTTCCCTTTACCTGAGAAAAATTCATTTACATTTTCTTACCCATGAATGAGCATATTTGAATAAACTAGGCCAACAATAGCCCACTCTCATTATTTTCACTACTTCATTTATTGGAGTAAAGTGACCTTCTGCTATCCCAACATGTAATTCTTGTAATATTTGATCAACTTGGTTAATATTAATGCATCTCAATAGGACACCTTTAAAATCCATTTTAAACAACACACCATTTAAGAGCATATAAGGGATAGACTAAGTACCTTCTCTTTTCCTTGTCTAACCCTTATGGACACTCACCTATTTGGAGGAAGTGTGTCATATCTTGTATCAAACTTGTAGATGAGGAGGGAATTACCAAATGGGGTCATTTTGGAGAAATAGGAAAACCTCCTCATCACCTTCTTTATCATTTCCCAACCCAACAACTAGATTTTCAAACAAAATTTTACCTCTAACCAACTTGGTCACCTTGATCTCAACATCACATTCCATCACCTTGGATATACAACCAATCCTCTTCTCACTCAAATCCTTGCTTGATGAAAATTCATTAACACTTGGGTGAGCAGCCATTAGATGGATCTTGTTTTTTTAAATCAAGTGTCTAAAATTTCTAAGACATCTAATAACAACAATCACATTCTTTTCAAAAAATGAATACCTCTCCTCATAACCTTCCATACCTTAGATGAAGAAGGCTATTGACTACTCCAAAATTTCTTCATTATATTACATGAATGTAGAAAAAATAATATCCATGCTTCCAAAAGTATATAAAATGAAATCCCTAGAAAAATTAGGATTCCAAATTGTGGCTATTGCTGTTATGGCTTCTTTGATGGATTCAAAACTCTTCTTCCCTTCCCCTATTCAATCAAAATATTTTTTATTCTAAACATGGACGTTAGTGGTCTCAAAAGATTTGTGATGTATGGGGCGAAAATCCTTACAAATTTAATCCTTCCCATAAAACTTTTTAAACCTTTCTTGTGACTTGGTAAAGGCAAAGCTAATATGACACTTACCCTTTTAGGATCACTATCAATTCCATCATTTGACACAACATGACCAAGGAGCTTACCTTCATGAACAAAAAAATGCAATTTCTTGGATAAATTGAGATTCCAAACTCTCTACACCTATGACCAAGTGCTCTTCATGGATCAAATAATTGTAATGAGACACAAATTCACTTCCATTTGGATCATCATCAATGACTTCCTTCTCCTTTGCAAATTTTTGCTCACCACCTTTTCACTCCATTTTTAAGAAAATAATAACTAAAAGAAATAATTTTATAGTGCATGAGGCCAAAGATAGACTATGGGATATAAAATATTTCCATTTTACCTTTCTACTTTTTTGAGCTACTCAAAAGCTTGTTGATGAGCTCCCCTATTTTTCAAACCTTCTCTTCAAACAAATCATGTAATGAATTAGCTGTTAATCTATCTACATATTTGTCTTAAATGTCCCTATAAGTTTACATCCTAGAACAAAGCTCTTTTTGTTTCAACTACCTCCTATAAGAAAAAGATACATACATTTTCCTCCCATTCTTCTTTAGGACTCTTCCACCTACCTATATTTTATGTCAAATATGATGTGAGCTAGTTTTCAGTTTGGCTGCAAGAATCCTTTTGACCTTATACCAACATCCCTTTTGAGAAATTAAAATGTGCATGCTTGAGTACCTTTACACATATGAATACATAAAGATCGATGATTCAAGGGAAAAAACCTAAAAGAAATAATATAATAGAAAAGAAGAATTTTAACATCCATGAGGCCAAAGATAGCATATGGGGTAGCATATCTTGCCATTTTATCTTTATGATTTTTTGAGCTTCTACTGGAAATATTGTTATGAGCTTCCCTATTTCCCCAATCTTCTCCTTTGCAAAAAATCATGTAATGAATTAGTTGCTAATATATTTGAATATTTTTCTTGAATACCCCTATAGGATCTATATCCTATAATACAATACTTTTCTATTTCAATTTCCCCAACCATGAAAAATATACAAATTTTTGCCTCTAATTATTTTGTAGGAATCTTTAACCTACCCATTTTATGTTAAGGATGATGTAAGCTAGTTATCAATTAAGCTCCAAGAATCCTTTTGATCTTATCACAAGATTTATTTTGAGAAATTGAAATATGTGTGCTTGGGTAACTTTACACATATGGACACACAAAGATCAACAATTCAACGTAAAAAACTTAAAATAAATAATATAATAAAATAGAAGAATTTTAACATCCATGAGGCCAAATATAGCTTATGGGATAGAAAATCCTACAATTTTATTTTTTATGATTTATTGAGATTCTACTAAAAATCTTGTTGATGATCTCCACTATTTTCCCACCCTCTTTGAACAAATCATGTAATGAAATAATTGTTAATATATTTGTATATTTATCTTGAATGTACCTATAGGATTTACATCCTAGAATAAAGTGCTTTTATGTTTCAATTGCCCCAACCATGAAATAGATACAAATTTTTTCCTCCCATTCTTCTTTAGAGGTTATACTCATCAAGGTAATATTTCCTCTTTCTGCCTAACAAATTTTCCCATATAGCATTATGGAATTTATATATAACAACTACCATTATTTCTTTCTTATTATTTGGACACACATTAAGTGGGTGCTCTATTTGTACATCCTCTTGAAATTTTATTTCATCTAGCATTTACTTCTCTTTCTCAAGGATTTTTTTTGATGATAGCCTTATGCCACCTATGCGCCTCCATTTACTTAATTTTTTTAAGATAACTTAGGAGACAAATTGTGGTAATGGCCTCAATACAGAAGGTGATTGATTTAGCTAGAATAATATCATAGGGTACTAAAGATTAAAGTTTGAATTTTCTTGTGATCATGCATTTTTGAATCCTCTCTATGTGCTTCAATTTACCTCTAAAATATTGCTAGTCCATAATTCACATTCATAAAGAACCACTAGAATGAATTAAATATTAAAAAGAACTCAAATATTTTTCTATTCCTTAGTTACATATCCTTGCTTCTATTTTCAACACAAAACACTCTCCACCCTCTCAAATTTCTTTTCCTTCTACAATTATCCCAATTGAGCTTCTTGTTGAAATCAATCCCAAGATATTTGTACTCTATTACTTCCTCTAGAACATTTACTTCAAATTTGTTTGAATTTCTATTTTTCTTATTGATGAAGATCACGGTCTTATTCTTGCTACTTTTGAATTGTATACCTACTTCGTTACAAAAATATTATAAGGCACATAAGTGCTCTTGTATCCCTTGAGTGGATCTAACAATCAAGATGAAATTTATTGTGTAAAATAGAAGCATCACTACATACTCTCACAAAAGAACATGGAATCCTTGTATATTTAGCCATTCTTCTAATTTTTCAATATATAGGTTCGAGAGTGACACCCTTGTTTGACATTGATGCCACTTGTAAAATATTTTGAAATACCCACTTGAGTTATGATTTTTACTTGAACTTAATTGAACATATTATGAACAATCCCTCTATAATTTCTAGGATACCAAGATCCTTCATTGTATGCCATAATTTACTATTGAAAATTGTGATGAAAGATTTATTGAAATCAAAAAATAATAATATACTTCATCTTTACTGTACCCCACTTTTTCAATGATATGCCTCAAAGTGATGCCATGATCTATAATTGTGTGTTTTGGTTTCAAACATGTTTACCTTTTTTACTTATCTTTTTATTTTATTCAATAATTTTGTGCTCTACCATGCTTCAAAATAGCTTTATAAACAATAGATTGATTACAGAGGTCCAATAATTAAAGGAATTTAGTGGTTTTTCTAGTGGAAACTATTCACCAAATGATAGTATTGTAAATATCAAGTGCACCCTAAATGGAGTGACATTTAAACTATCTTCCTAGTTGAAAATCATTAAAACATCTTGAGGCTTTTGGGTTTTCTATAGATTAGGATGAATGTCTAGAGAGGACTAGTTCCCTTAATTTACCACCTAAAAAATTCATCCTACTACTTCACATGGAAAAAAGAGATAAACATAAAACTAAAATATATAGCCTAGAAGAGGTGATACACCAAATATTTAGAGTGTTTCTTCCTTATTTTATACTACAAAGAAGAAATTAAAAGATTATAAAAAATCACACAATATTATGTTCTAACCCTTATGAGCTTATGCAAAGGTTAGAATTTGAGAGATGTTGGGAGAAAAGAAAGATTCCATAGTTAACACTACAAGTAGATAATCACACAACATACAAACCCAAAGAACTAAGAACACATACTCAGAAATGAAGGAAATTAATATGCATAATAGAAACTGAGTTGAAGAGAGATTAAAATAGAAAAAAAAATATTTTAAAGGGTTGAAGCCTTGTTTATAGTTATGTATAGGAGGGAATTTGCACCCCTTAAGAAAATTCCCCTTTCACATACCCTCACCTTTGAAAATCAAATCCAAAGGAAAAATTCCACATCACCCACTTGCCTTCCACCCACTTGGCATTTGTCTTGTGTGTCGGTGAGATAATATTTGTCAGGGATGCGAGTGTGGTGCATGGTTTTCTGCGCGGCACGTTGCCATCCTTGACGAATTCTCACATCTAAAGTTGGCAGATGCATTACACTCCTCATTGGGACAAATTTTAACATCCTTCTATCGACCAACTGACCTGAAAATGGCCTATTCCTTCTCATGCCACCTTTAAATTCATTATATTCACTATCACTTCAACCCTTTTCATCCACATTCAATCTATCAAGCACAATCATTTAATTCAACATTCTAGCACTTCATTGTAAGCATTATAGCAATATTGACACTCCATCAACTCCACATCGCAAGTGTGAGGCCACCATAGAAGTTATGGGCTTGGAGTCTTGCAAGACCTTCCTTCACCATGGTTGCGGTGGTGGTGACTTTTCCAAGTTCGTAGCTTGCATTCTCCCTTCATTGACCTTGAGAGCCTTTGGGTGGAGGTGGTAATGATTCAATCCTCTCCTTTGTGATTTGATAGAGTAGCATTTTTCTTTTGTAGTGTTCATTGCATTTCCTTTATCTTCTTTATTGCATATTCTACTCCATTAATTTTTGGCTGTCCGTGGAGGTGGAAACACCAAAGGGGGGGTTTGACTGAGGAAAACCCCTATACATCCCCAAAAATTTTTCCCTTCTTGCATGTGTGTAGGTGAATGTGCGCATGGAGTTAGCTGGTGAACTAGTGTTTAAGTGAGTTATTTTTCATCACCCTTGTGTTCATTTATTTACTTTATCATTTCCATATTTACATTTTGTATTTCATCATTCTATCTTTTTCATTAAAATCATTTAGCTAAGCTATTTAGTCAGTTTCTGGTGTCCTTTATTGCATTTTACATTTTTTGGCTGTACGGACACCAACATGTTAGAGAGACGCAAGTGCACCGTGTTTTCATCCCAAAACCATGCTACCATCCTCAAACAAAGAGCTATTTGAGGTGCAGTATTGACTCCAAAAACCAGCTTGCCTAGCCCCAACCTGAATTTCGGGTCTGTAAATTGATAGAAGTACTACATAGTGCTCTTCATTCTCAATCCTCACCTAAAAACACCCTTTAGAGTGAGGCAAGTTAGGGCATCCCTCCACTCTTGGCTCTTCATGACTTGGAGCCTTGACGTGGTTGGTCCCCCTCTCTTACATTTTTTGGTGAACCCGACGTGAACCATTTTGGTTCCATTTAGTAGTGTTGAAGACTCCTTTCCTTGTGTTCTAGGAGTGTTGTAGGTGTGAGTGTTGTGAGGCTTTTCACCTTGCAACCCAACCTGGAACCCCTAGTAGGCATAGTTGGAATGTTCTGTAGGTTTTGTAGAATGAATCCTTAGTTGGGTCACTGTCCAATTGTGAACCTTTGGGGGCTTTGTGAAAATATCATTTAGTGTGCATGATGACCTCTTTCCTATTGTTGGACTCAAGGAACACTGAGAGGGGGGTGAATCAGTGTTCAACAATATTTAAATTACAATCTAGATCTTAAACCATTTATAGCATTTCAACATAAGTAAAGATGCAATCACATGAAGGAAACAATCAAAACACCATAACACCAAGATTTTTATGTGGAAACCCTGTTAGGGGAAAAACCATGGTGGAGGTTAATCCACAATTTATACTCTATTAAAAGTATGAAGAAAAAGGGGAATGCACATGCATTCAGGCACACTGCCTAGAGCTCACTACTCAAAATTAGGAAGGCTCACTTTGTTACAACATATTTGGATTACAACAAAGAGTTGAACTCAAAAATTAGCATTTATAAATGCTTGGTTTTATTTCCAGTGAGGCTCATAGATCAGATTCTGGAGCTTCTGTCTGATTCTGCACTTTGCTCTACTCTGCCTTAATTTGCTTCACAACAATCCTCTTCTACACAAGTAAAATTTTCTCAACTGATCTTTGGATATTCGCACACACATCTACACATATCGAACACACACATCTTCTCTCCAAAATTAATTAATTGATCTCTTATATATATCCACTACCTAGAATTAAGTCGCTTCATGTCGGCTTCAAAAAAATAAAAAATATTTACCAATAGTTGGCTCAATCCACATTTAATATTCAATGCATACCCATCAAAGTCGGCTAATGCTATGTTGTGGCCCCAAATAAAAATGATCGAACACAAAAACATTTAAACAATTACTCCTTATACATCTGCGACATGCTACATACATCAAGTCGGCCTTCATGAACAAATAAATAGAAAATCATCCTACAGGATGTCCTAACTTATACACCGATTAATGCGACACCACAAAACTTAGCAATAAGATAATATAGATACTTAAAAACCTTCCCCAAGATCCACAACTCAAAATGATAATCCGGTGAAGCATACAGACTGACATACTAACCAGATAAACTATTCTTCATTTTCTCTTCCGGTAATACTTTGTTCTTTACTCTGCCTGCTAGTATGAATGAATCCT
This sequence comes from Sequoia sempervirens, assembly GCA_007258455.2. Taxonomy (NCBI): domain Eukaryota; kingdom Viridiplantae; phylum Streptophyta; class Pinopsida; order Cupressales; family Cupressaceae; genus Sequoia; species Sequoia sempervirens. Next base: position 135,159 of record VDFB02358162.1, read on the forward strand.
GATCTACGAACCATAATAATGACTTAGGAATTGCCATAAATGACAACACTAGAAGCCATATTCCAACAATCTCCCCCTTTGGCATTGATGGAAAAACTTAGTGAAAAATGACTAAGTGTCAGGACCAATATGATTATGCTGCCAGAGTTCAAAATTTCAAAACACAACTCCTTAGAATGATAAGGAATTTTTCACTACTCTCTCTCCCCATTTGAAATCAATGAAAAAGATATTTTGGATCTCCCCCCTTGTTGATTCAAAAATTGGATCAAAATTTGAAGAAATACAACTGCTATTCGAGTCAAAAATTATCTTGTACTTATCTTTCATTTTTGGAAGAAATTTCTTCCAAGTTTCTACTGAAATCCCAATGATTAAGATCAAGCTATTGTTCTCAGATGTCAGGTTGATAATCTAGATGAGAAATTCTAGAATTGTGATTGCCTCTTCTAATTTCTCTCCTTTCCTCAGAACCTCAATTAACTGCTCAGTTTGCATTCAGTTAAATCCTTCACTTTCCAAAAGGTTTCCACAAGGTTGTTTCTGGTGAAATGAACTTTTGTATGCTTAGGCTACAACTCTTGAATCCTTTTCTTGACTACACCATCTTGATCCTGAAACATGTTACAATCCTGACCAATCTTGTTCAACTTAGTTTCAATCTGCTCCAGCTTATCTTTGTACCTCCCAACTGGATGAGGCCAATGGAGACAATAGTTGTAGATGTTATTTGATGTGTTTATGCATTGCCTCAACACATTCATTTTCCTTTTTAGTTTGGTAAGAGATAGCCTGAACTACTCCTTCAGATGTAGAAATATTTCTCCCTCTTTCCTGTCTTAGGACTCAGAGACCATGTCTTCCTTAATGCATTCACTCATTTCTTCAGGAAACACATTCTGCAAACTCTCCAATCCATTGTTATTGTGCAAAAAATAAGTACTTAGTGTGCTCTGATCAGGTCCTGCTCATATGAGGGTCTATCAGACCATATGTCAGCAATTTTCTATATCCCATCTTTCTCCTGAACAAGTTGCAGTATCTTTACTTTGGATAAAACACCTTCTTCGCTTCCTTCTACCATTACTACATCCAGTTCAATTGATTCTGGTTCTTCCCTTGGAGTGTACTCATCAGATTCCTCATCTAGTACATCCACAATCACTTTTTCTTTACCTTTTCCTTCAATTTTTGGAGTCTTGTGTGTTGGAGGAGTGTAATCAACAATCTCTTGTGCTCTTTTCTTCTTCCTCTCCATCTCAACGGAAGGGGATCCAACTTCAAGTGCTCTTACTGGAATGGAAATGCTAATTGCTCCAAACTTCCCTAGAAATTCTTTAAAGAAATTTGCATACTCTTGCTCATAATTTGGCAAAGTATTAGAATGTTCAAAAATATGTTTACAAACTGGTTCATTCTCTTTCCATACAACATTATTGATCTATGGCAAGCAATTCAAAAAATACATCACAAGACATATGACCAAGGTACCAAATCTGAATGGGTAATCTGTCTCCTTTGATAGTTGCACATTTTCCATCAAATGATCTTTTAGCAATCTGCACAGATCAAAATATTGATCCTCCATTATCATTTTATGAGATATGTAAATTGCACTTGCCCAAGTTGCGCCTTCCCTATTTTTGAAAAATATTTTGTATGAGATTCCATGCACAATGTACCTTGTAATCGAATATTTGATCATCAAAATTATCAAAGCCCTTTGATTTGCAGTTACTCCAGTTAGGGTTTCGACTTCTTTGTTTTGAATATACTTCTTTTTCGGTAAATCCCCAACATTGCATCATCCAGTTAGATTCCTAATCACCTCTTTCAAAATGAGATAGGGTTTATCCAAAGTTAGAATGTCATCATTCAATCTGTTTAGGATAAATGTAATGACTTCTATGTTTTGAAAATAGGGAAATTCACTCCAAATGTCTAAACTTTTATGTTTCACACCTTCAAGCCATTTCAATTCATTGGTTGGAAACATATTTCTCACCTCCCTAATCTCCTGACTGCTATATTAATCTAAATTCACCATTCCTTTGATTTTCTCCATTTTCCTTTTCGTACTGAACAAGTTTCTACCGAGCACCAAATTAAGTGAGAATTCTACAAGCAACTGAAATACCTGATGACTTCGCTGCCAAATTGACTTTACTCCTTTAAAATTCTGCTACAGAGGCTCTCCTATTCTTCTTTAAATGCAAGGTGACAAATGAGGACTCCAAATACCTTTTATAACTCACACACCTAACCTTTTTACTGCATTAAATGTTTTGCCCTAGGTGTTCTAGATACTCTATTTTCTCAGATAGCAAAAGAAGGATTCATCTGCAGACCTTCTACTTCTCAATTTTTGGCACAAGTGATCATTGATACATTTGTAAACTACTAGCACAACTGCTGATAACTTCCTACATTCCAGTGCCAACTACTGACAGAGGGACAAAGGATTTTCTTGAAAAACTCCCCCTAGGCCAATGGCCTAAGATCAATTTTTAGAGGAATTACTAGAAGTAGATTCTGGTGCAGGCTTATTTCCTTCATCAGACTCACTCTTCCTTACCCATTTTTTCTTCATCTGATCTCTTATTTCTTCCATAGTCACTTTCCCTTTTCCTTTATCATCTTTTTGTGAAATTCTGCCTTTGTATACCAGACCTCTTCTATCCATGTTTCTGTTCATGCATAATCTTGCAATGTGACCAAATCTATTGTAGTTGTAACACACATGATTTATTTGTCTAGACCATTCATTCCATTGATTTCCTCTTGATCTGCATTGATTAGCAATATGCCCAAATCTTCTACAGGTGTAGCATTTAACATTCCTTACATTGACATACATACTTCTACATTCAACTGACTTATGACCAAACTTATTACAACTAAAACAATGAATGGGAAAGGATGGACTACTTGAATTTATTTTGCTTCTACACTAAGAATCATATGACCAAATTTATTACAAGAAAGGCAGTGAACATTAAAATTTTGAGCATTGGGTTATCTTACTGGATACCTTCTTCCTTTGTTCATTGATTTCTTTGTTTGGAATCCTTATGTTCAGATCTAGAGCTTTCTCCCTTCTCATATCCAAGACCTCACTTGTCATTTGCATCCTTATTTCCTTTAGTAAGGTCAACAAGCTTAGCAAAACTGATCATAAACTTCTCCTTGTATTCATTTGCAGTAGTGAGTTCATCTTTGAGAATAAATATCTATCTTTCAAGCTCTTGTTCATTATTTCTGAATTGTTCCAGTTCAATCTCTAGCTGAATGAATCCACTATTAACTCTGCTGCATTCTTCAGATCTTTCTTTTAAGGACTAGGCCAAATTCTCCTCATTCTTCTTCCTTTCTTCAATCTCCTTAGTTAGCTTCATCACCATAGATTCCATCTCAAGCTTTAGAGTAGCATTGTCTCTAGCAAGCTTTTCACATTCTTCAGTTATTTATTTTAGGGTATGATTCAAGTGAACATCTTCCAAGCATTTACTTTCTTTCTACTTAGCTGATCACATAGTTCCTTCCTCTTTTCTCTTGACTCATTGATTTTATCCTTCAATGATTGAATGAATTTTTTAGCATCCTCAATATTTTCTTTTAATTCTAGGACTTCTGCTTTAGACTGATCAAGATCATCAAGTGCCACCAAAAGCTGCTGTTGAAGACCACAAAGTACATTTCATTCCAAGATCCACCTCAAGCTGTTAAACTTTTGCAAAGGAACCTTGCTCTGATACCAATTTTTGGAATCAAGGAACACTAAGAGGGGGGTGAATCAGTGCTCAACAATATTTAAACTACAATCTAGATCTTAAACCATTTACAACATTTCAACATAATTAAAGATGCAAGCACATGAAGGAAAAAATCAAAACACCATAACACCAAAATTTTTACTTGGAAACCTTGTTGGGGGAAAAACCACAGTGGCAGTTAATCCATAATTTATGCTCTATTAAAAGTATGAAGAAAAAGGGGAATGCACATGCATTCAGGCACACTTCCTAGAGCTCACTGCTCAAAATTAGGAAGGCTCACTTCCTTACAACATATGTGGATTACAACAAAGAGTTGAATTGAGAAAGTAGCATCTACAAATGCCTGGTTTCAGTTCCGGTGAGGCTCATAGATTAGATTTTGGACCTTATGTTTGATTCTGGACTTCACTCTACTCTGCCTTAATTCACTTCACAATAATCCTCTATTGCACAAGTAAAATTCGCTCAAATGATCTTTGGATATTCACACACACATCAACACATATCAAACACACACATCTGCTCTCCAAAATTTTTTAACTGATCTCTTATATATATCCGCTACCAAGAATTTAGTTGCTTCATGTTGGCTTCAGAAAAATAAAAATATTTACCAATAGTCAGCTCAATCCACATTTAATATTCGATGCATACCCATCAAAGTCAGCTAATGCTATGTTGTGGCCCCAAATCAAAATGCTTGAACATAGAAAAATTTAAACAATTACTCCTTATACATCCACAACACGCTACATACATCAAGTCAGCCTTCATGAACAAATAAACAAAAAATCATCCTACGGGATCTCCTAACTTATACACCGATTAATGCAACACCACAAAACTTAGCAATAAGATAATATAGATACTTAAAAACATTCCCCAAGATCCACAAATCAAAATGATAATCCGGTGAAGCATACATATCGACATACTAACTAGATACACTATTCTTCATTCTCTCTTCCGGTAATACTCTGTTCTTTACTTTTCCTACTGGTATGAACAAATCCTGATATGCGAACTAGAATAATGACTTAGGTTGCCATCAATGACAACACTAGAAGCCATATGCCAACACCTACATCTTCCTATCCACTCTATGTATCCTATGAGTAGTGGTCTAGGTATAACCTTCACCTCCCAGGACCTGCTGATGGGTTTTAATAGAGAACCTTCTCCTCTTTACATCCTTGTACGTATCAATGAAAAAACTATATTAGGTGTTCCTATTGACCCGATGTGCTAAGTGAATATGATTATCAAGGAGATTATGTTAATCAAATTCTTGCATAAAGATGGGTATGATGCACCTATAAGTACCATTTGTACGCATAACTGACTTTTCATACCTCCCCTTGGTAGCATCGTTCTGTCGGTTCTTGTTGGACCTAAGTCTATGAACCTATTGTTTGACATAATCCTAGGGTTCAAACTCTTCAGAGTGAAGCTAGGTATCCCCTAGTTAGTAGCTATGAACATAGTTCCCTTGGTTGTGTATAAATTTTTGAAGTTTGTTCATGAGGGTTCAGTGCTTTTGATCCACGACACTAGCTATAAACTGTCAGTTGCATGTGGTAGCTATTCCTTAGATAATTTTTATCCTGCACCCATTGGTATGCTCCTATGTAGGAAGGACCTCTTGTAATGGACCTATGAGAAGTGCAAGAAAGGGTGCTTAATTCCTAGAGTGAGATACCCTTCATCACCTTATGTTGTTTCACATAGGGTATGTTTAAAAGCTGATAGTGATGCCATCATGGTACATAGAAGGGAAGAGGAGAAGCACTCTTGATTTTCCTCTTCCTCCTCTTCTACTATCTAGCTTGACACTTCATCTTTCCCTGTTGTGGTGCCATCAAATTCTATTTCATATTTGCAGGAGAATCCTATAGTGCCCACTTAGCAAAAGCCCAAGCATCCTACGTTTGAGCTTCCTGTTCTACCCATGGAGCCTAGGTCCATTCAATATGGTAGAAGGAAGGGTCCCCATAATGAATCCTCTATGTCTCAGCCTCCATGACCTCCCACCACTCTTGCTTTTAAAGTAGTGAATGGGAAGAGGCCCACCGCCAAGGCGCTAGAGCTGACTTCCCCATTGTCTCTCAACCTCTTCCTCCTGCTCCTATTCAAGAGTCTGTCCCTCCACTAGAAATGACTATGATGGATACCCCTATAGTTGAGAAGGAGATTTCTATCCCTTCATAGCTCCTGACCTCTAGCTCAAAAAGTCATAGAAACTGCCTTACATGTGAACGCAAGCACCAACAAAAGGCTCTAGCAGCTGAGTAGTTCACTTTGCAGAAAAAGGAAGAGGAGTTGATTGCCCCTATTTTGGGGCATCTTGCTATGTCCTCCTCTCTCCCCCCCTCTGATTTTGTTCAATCGAGTTCAACCTCGCTTCTAGCTCCTGTTGTGAGCATGAGTGCACTTGACCCTAAAAGGGTGTAGGTGTTTATTGCCCCTTCTACTGAGCCACCACTTTTGATGTCCATTATGAACATCCCACCATTCCCTAAACTCATGGACATGCCGAATACCTCGGTGGTGTCCTTCACAGTTTTCTCCTCCTCTTCCACACCTTTTTCCTTGTTTGTGGGGAGTTCACATCCTCTGACGAAGCAGAAAGTAGAGGTTGGCCCTTCTAGCAATGAAGGGTGTAAGAGGATCCCACCTTCTTCAAAGGGTGGTCTTGTGCTAGCTTGTTCTATCTTAGTAACAGAGCAAGTTTTGGCTTCCCTTGAGTTTTTCACCACTCTCGAGTCACTCGATGAGCCTAGTGGTGAATATTGGGTGCTGTCCTCCCTGTCCATTAAGGTACCACATGGAACTCCCATAAAGTGCATGTTTAACTCTCTAGATGAAGTCCTAGCCTTGTCGGTGATCTTTGTAAAATCACTGACCATAGCTCCACAAGAGCCGAGCAGAGAAGACCTTGCGGGGCATTCTTCCTTAGCGCTTGTTGTGGGAGGTTTGGAAGCTCATCCCCTTAATATTCCACCACTGTAGGCTCATTTTCCTTCCCCTTATAATGATCTAGATTGGGAAGCAAATGAACTCTTGGTTGATGAGTGTTAGGGGGACCTCTTCTTTACCGTTAGTTAGGTGTGTGTGTGTTGTGATGTGTTCCCCCATGCTTGCATTATGTGTTCTTGGATGACCCTTGTCACCCTTGTTGGTTCTTAGATATACGAGTGATTATGTGTTGTAAAAATTCCTCTATTTGTATCATCATTCTTCCTCTATTATGTGTTTTGGTTTTTGGAAAATTGGGGACGTTGCAAAGTCTTGGGCGCATTTAGGCTTCCCTTCCATGTTGACCCAATTTTTAATTTTTACTTTGTCTTATCATGCATTCTTCACATGGTTTGATATAGTAGGGGGTTGATGCCAGTTCATTTATATACTATTACTATATTTATATATATTTATGAATAGCTCTGACCCCAAAATATTAGATCACTCTTGTGCCCTTTGCTTGTGATTCACACTTTTCTTATCTTTCTCTCTTCTTTTCTTGAGTTTTCCCTCGTATGCATGATAACGTCATTTCCATGATACTCTGATTTTCAGAAAGTGCATTTTTTGCCAATGAATCATTTCTTGAAAACCTTTGCAAGCCTTTTTTCAAAAATTGCATTGTCAACTTGGACCCCTAACAAAACGTGTTTCCTTCATCATGGGTTCACAAAGAAAAGAACTTGAGAACTTTCCTTTGATGATTGAGAAATTTTTTCCTGTGGGAGAAGCCTCGAACTTCCCCTCGCAAGGGGGCTTCTTCCTTTCAAATTCCATGATGAAGTGAACATCTTTCGAAAGGATTCCTTGATGCTGAATTGATTTGAGAAAAAAATGTCTCTTTTACACTTTCAAACAATGCATCCCTTGAGTGGACCCCTCTTCTTTTGAAGGGTTCCTGAGGGACCGCTTTGAAAGCCTTACAATTTGTTGACTATCTATGTAACTATCTATTTGTTTTCTTGCGTGGCTGGTTTGTGTTTTTTGACATGTTTTATTTGTAGATTAACATGTCACTTTGCAGGTGCGAAGCCACTTCCTAGTCTGACTTTGCAGAGTCCCCTTACACTGGGCTTCCTTCATGAGAGAGTACTTGGGGGAATTCCTTCTTGTAGGTCTACAAGCCTATGAGGCACTTACATCTTACACTAGGCTTCCTTCATGAGAGAGTACTTGGGGGATGCCTTCTTGCAGGTTTGTAGGCTTGTAAGGCACTTACATTCTATGGGATTTGTCCATCATTGGTCCTAGGGCCTTAGGTGTACTTTGTGAAACTTATAGTTCTGTAGAGCTATGGAGTCCTTTTGTTCAAAGCTCCTTAGGAGAGAGTATTTGTGGAGTCCTTTTCCTACCTTTCTCTTTCAAGTTCACTAGATTGTGACTTGCTTCCTTGATGGTTTAGGTATACATCTCTACCTCTTCGATCTACTTTACTGAACACTCATCGATACTCATGCTTGCTAAAGTGGGGGAAAAATGTATAGGAGCTAATTTGCACCCTTTAAGAAAATTTTTCACATACCCTCACCTTAGAAAATTAAATATGAAAGAAAAATTCCACATCACCCACCTGCCTTCCACCCACTCGGAGTTTGTCCTATGTGTTAGTGAGAGAATATTTATTGGGGATGCAAGCATAGCATATGGATGTTTGCACAACACATTGTTGTCCCTGACAAATTCCCACATCTGAAGTTGGCAGAGGCATTACATCCCTAATTTGGATGAATTGTAACATCTTTCTGTCGACCAACTGACCTAAAAATGGCATATTCTTTCTCATCCCACCTTTAAATTCATTCTATTCACTATCACTTTAACCCTTTTCATTCACATTCGATCTATCAAGTACATTCTCATTCACTCTAGAATTCTAGCACTTCATTGTGAGCATTTCAACAACATTGACACTCCATCAACTCCACATCGCAAGTGTGATGCCACCATAGAAATTATGGGCTTGGAGTCTTGCAAGACCTCCCTTCACCACAGTTGCAGTGGTGGTGAATTTTCCAAGTTCGTAGCTTGCATTCTCCATTCATTGGCCTTGAGAGCCTCTGGGTGGAGGTGGTAATGCTTCACTCCTCTACTTTGTGATTTGATAGAGTAGCATTTGTCTTTTGTAGTTTTCATTGCATTTCCTTTATCTTCTTTATCACATATTCTACTCCATTGCTTTCTGGCTGTTTGTGGAGGTGGAAACACCAAAGTGGGCGTATGACTGAGGCATGCCCCTATACAACCTCAATAATTTTCCCCTTCTTGCTTGTGTGTAGGTGAACATGCACATGGAGTTAGCCGGCGAACTGGTGTTTAAGTGAGTTAGTTTTCATCACCCTTATGTTCATTTATTTACTTTATCATTTGGACATATTTACTTTCTGTATTTCATCATTTTGTCTTTTTCATTAAAATCATTTAGCTAGGCTGTTTAGTCAGTTTCTAGTGTCCTTTATTGAATTTTACATTTTTTGGTTGTACGGATGCCAGTATACTAGAGAGATGCTAGCGTGCCATGTTGTTTTCCTAGAATCGTGCTGCCATCCTCAAACAAAGAGCTATCTAAGGTGCAGTATTGACTCCAAAAACTAGCTTTCCTAGCCCCAACCTAAATTTTAGGTTTGTAGAATGATAGAAGTAATACTTAGTGCTCTTAATTCTTGATCCTCACCCCAAAACACCCTTTAGAGTGAGGTAATTTACGGTATCCCTCCACTCTTGGCTCTCCGTGACCTGGAGCCTTAACATGGTTGGTCTCGCTCTCTTACAAGTTATAAAAAATGTGAAGAACTACATGTCTATTAGAGAAATAAGAGAATAATTTTTTTAAAGAATTGCATGTCTATTAGAGAAATAAGAGAAGAAATATTACAAAGAGTATATGAGTTTCTTTTATATTGAAGCATAACATAAAATATTTTAAATTCCTAACCCTAACCGCCTAAAGAGGATTTGCAAGAAATAAATTCCTAGTAAATCAAATACAATTTGAAAGCAAGGAAGGGATATTCCTAATGACATGGGTATGGATGAGGATTGATGTTGTGAAAGATCCAATGTAAAATCTCCCATGAAATTCATTGCAAAAGAACCCATGCATTTTTGTGATTACATAAGGTGTTATGTAGGAAGCTCAAAGAATATTGTCATGTAGGTTTTTGATTTATAGGGCATGGGTTGTATTCAAGGTACAATCCTTTTCCCTAAGGATCCACAAGATAGTTATAGGAATGAGAAAATATAGGCGGGATATTGTTGAGCATTAATAAATCAGCTCTAGACCTTCATGGATACTATCAACTAGTTGTAGAAGTAGCTAAACATTGATAGCGGATCTTAGGCACTATTCCTTTGCAAAAATAAAAAATGCAGAGATTTGGAGCCATCTGCCTCTCCCTAGAACCTTGTGGTAGTATACATGTTTTCTTTCTTTAATCAAGCTCTTAGTTTGGTTTGTTGTAGGAAAATGATCCTCATGTGCATCAGTTATGGGAATCCAACCTCTTATCGAATGTGGGTTAGCATGCTTCATCAAGTTAAAATTATACCCCTATCACTTGGACTTGGTAGAAAACACACTTCTAATTGCATCATACAGAAGAAATACCTTCATTTGCACCCTTTGAAAATATCAGGTTCATATAGAAATCCCCAAGCACACATGGAAGAAATTTTTACAAAATAAAAATATTGATCACTATCAAGCCCAAGTAGAAAGTCTATTGACACTAACAAATTTAGGTTTATTTGGGTTCATGTGAAATTTTTTGTAAAACATCCACTTGCGGGATTTTGGACCCTGTCATAACCTTGTGGAAATTCACTTGGGCAAGAAATTCTTAGAAAAGTGGAAGATGGTTCTTAACTGCTCTAGGTGGGAAACCCATCGACAATCAGATGTAGAAATTTAGCCCCATTCACCCGTGAAAACCCATACTTAGTCATTTTTTCCCCAACAAGTCTATGAAAAAATTTGGCCTCCATCTACCATGCAATATTTTGATATGTATTTGTAGTCGAATTACATCTTGTTCCAAATATAAAACCTACAAACCACTTGGCCACACAATTCTCATAAATGCAAAAAATCAATCCTCATATTGATGTGGGAAGTTGGCTTCCAACTTTCTACAAATAAACACTTAGTCAAATTTGTGATCAATCAAAATATGGGAATTTTATCATCATCCAAACCTTATAGGTTGGAAGTCTACATTTGAGCTACCCCTTGTGCTTTACCGGTTCACTTGGAAATTTTCACAAGACCAGGTGCACAAGAAATTTCTACAAACCTATTGTTTGTGGGATTTTAAACTCCATCTATATCTATGTGAGAAGATGGCCTCCATCTTTCCTTTGCTGAAGAACCCAAGTGAATTGAACTTGCGGGGAAAAATGTCCAAACTGCACTTATGAGAAAAATATTATCTACACCTTTGAAAGATATCTAGTTCAAATGAAAATTCCCATGATAGCCAGATGAAATTACCTTTCATGTGAATATTTTGTAGTAGGTTGAAAACTTGCAAGAGCATAACTTAACCATTTTTTTTGGTCTAAATATCTTCAAGTTTTGGACCATGGGTAGCCATTTGGATTCTTTACAAGATGGAAAGCTCAAAAGTTTCTAACCCTTATTCAATTTTTTGGATTTTAATTTGGATTGTTTGTTGAACACTAGGAATACTAGGGGGGGTGAATCAATATTACTTTATGCCATTCATAAATTATCCATCCAATTACCAAAAAAAATTCAATTGCAATAATGAATGAAATCATGAAACATTTACAAAATCACATGACACATGAACACCAAGATTTTTATGTGGAAAACCCAAAATGGGAAAAACCACAGTGAGGGTTATCTCACAATATATTATATCGAAATATAGTATATTATAGAAATGCTCACTACAGGTGGACTCACTATCTAGTAGACTCACTTCCCACAAAGAATAAGATAGAAGAAGAAAGGGGTGGATCATAGCTTATTGAACTATTTCAAATGCATCTACAATATGTTGGATTATAGTTCCAATAAAGCAAAAAACAATCTTTGCACTGATCTGGATCAATGCTCCATTCAACTCTGCTTTGCTATGAATTCACACACTCCACAATACAATTCACACAACTCTGATCAAATTCACATCATACATATGTAGGTGGAATGCCATACATGTCACTTTTCACACTCACTCACATACCACTTACATCCATCCATCCAACACTGAAATCAATCTCATATATATCTATATCAAGTGTAACTTCAATTAAGCCAGCCTATTTAGAAGTAACACACAAAATTAAGCTTGTCCTCCTTAAAATATTTCATCCAAATCTCATGCCTTAATTCAAAATTCAAATATCCTTAAGATAGGTTAGGATGGACCTATATAAGATCATACATAAGATAGAAACACTTATTTATCCTTCATATATCATAAAATGTGTCATGTCGGCCCCAAATAAGACCTAAACACAAAAAAATCCATCTATTTACTCAATTCATCAAACGTGTGACTCAAAACTCTACCTCTCTTTGAATTCAAACTCAACCAACATTTGAAAGCCTATCTTAAGAATCACTGTGTGTGTGAATTATGGGAGTTAGAAAATCAATAATAAAACAACACAAACATCAATGAGACATATTATATTAAAGATTTGAATCACAAAGTTAATCTAATTGCAAACAAACCAAATCTCTAAAAACGTTCCATTGTTCTCTATTCTTAAGGATTCATTAAATCATATTGGCTCTTAGATTTTATGTGTGCACTATGATTGTTAGAATAAAAACCTAACAAACAAGATGCTATTGAATGCAAGAATCTAAGCTCCTACATGAAACTATGTGATTAAAGCCATGATGCTATGATATTAATGCCGCTGTGATGAAATGAAGATTATCCTAAGATTATGATGCTAAATGCTATGATAAGAATGCTGTATGAAAGCTAAGATAATAAATAAAATGCAACTATAACTAGGACATGATTCTAAGTTAGAATGATAAACAAATCTAAATGCTAAATGCTCCAACTATGAATGCTCCAAATTGCTCCAATGCTATTCTTGCATAATAAATTTGCTAAACGATGGGATGTAAAATGATGTAGTAAGAGGTTGTATTTATAGGATTTTCAAAGCATCTTGTGATGTGGCAGCAATCAATGGTCAAGATTCAAACATGAGAGATGAACAATGGAGATGGAAGAATCAAGGAGGATGTTCCCTTGACAAAAGGCAACATGCCAAATGTATGGAGGAATCAAGTGTGTGAGATGGCCAAGTGTCCAACATGTGCCTAAATTCAAATTAGGAATTTAAATACATGTGACATTTGATGAGTTGGCAAGAGGAAAAGTTGTTGACATGTGCTTAGATTTAAATTTAATGAAAAAATTATTAATTAAATAAAACAAACTATGTGGATTTGTTTATTTAATTAAAATAGAAGAATGTGATTTTAGATTGAAGAATTTGAAGAGTGAACTATATAAATAAATTGAGAATTTATTTATAAGTAAATGAAATAAAAGAGGTAATTAATTAAATAACTAGTATTTAATTAATTAATTGTCTTGACCAATTTTAGGTGTATACATTTTTCCCCTCTTTGAAGTAATGTGTTTACACGTTGCTTCAAAGAAAAATTTGCTGTTGATATCGAGATTTTTTTTTTTTATGCCCCAGTCACTGATTTTCAGATGATGACGAATATATGCCCCTTGGGGAGATAAATTGGTGAATTTTTGAATTTTTAGGATTTTTTGAAATTTTTGATGATTTTTCCATGATTTGCTGATGATCTCAAAATTTTATCATTCAAAAACAATTTATCTCCCGAAAAGTGATGTTAAAGTCACTAGGTGATGAAATAATCAATTAAGCCCTTTTGGAAAAATAAAATAAAACAACCCCATAAAAATCCCACTTTATTAACCTTAAAAAGGTTAAAAAGGTTAAAAAGTTGATTTTGCATTTCATTTGTGCATTGTGGATTTTGAAATTGAGAGTGATTAAGTGAGTTAGCCACTTTGAGCAAAATGGTGATCCCCTACCACACGCATCGATTTGAGCATGCTAGATGTCACAATCGCCTGACAGCGTATGGACCTTCGGTATGTACCCTAAAAACCTCCCTCGTAATTTGTGCACTTCATTTTCCCGCTCTTTTTCATGTTTTAAATTTGGTTGAAAATGTTTTAGCGCATAGAAGCACCGCAGTAGCACATAGAATGTTTGTTCTAGTGCATAGAATAAATTAGCGCATAGGATTAGGGATTTAGCACATTGAATGACTGTAATGGTGCATTGGTAGATTTAGCGCATAGATGAGATACTTTAGTGCATTGAGTGAATGACATAACACATTGGTAGAAGTAGCGCATAGGTGAAATACTTTCACGCATTGGATGAATGATGTGGCGCATAGGAAAATTTAGCGCATTGATAGAGGGTTTTGGCACATTGGTGAATTTTGATAGCACATCGGATAATTCGGCACATAGAAACTTTGTTATGGCACATTGATGGATTTTTCTGGCACATAGAGGGTAAGTGCACCAAGATGGTTCCCAAAAAGGGGGCTTAAGTGGCCATTTTTTTTCTAAAATTAGGAAATGCTAACCTTGGACATGAAATTGAGGATAGTTACACTCAAAATTTTGAGATGGAACAAAAACAAGGATTGAAGTGCTCTGAGTCTACTTTCTAAACTACTAATTTATTTTGAAAATGGTTGAGATTAAGGGGTTCAACAAAGGGATGTCCACAAATTGGTGTTCATTTAGGCGACATAACATAGATTGATAAACCTTGAGATAAGCGAGGTTGAATTGATTGATGAACCTCATGATAGGCAAGGTTGAATTGATTGATGAACCTCATGATAGGCGAGGTTGAATTGATTGATGAACCTCATAATAGGAGAGGTTGATTGATAGATTGATGCCCATGAAATTTGATCAATGTTTCACCATATTTGATTAGATTGATAGGCTGATTGATTTTGATTGATTGACAAGATTACTAATTTGTGATTTTGTGATGATAGGAGTCATTGATGAGTCTGCAGATTAGGGAGCATTTCCCTAGGATGTGGGAGTTGATACCCCACTTGACGCAGCTTGAGACAACTGTTATTGCACAATGTAGGTTGTCCTCTCTTATAGATATGCCCTAGATTAGGATTATCAGGGGCTTATTGATAGCTTTAGCAGAGAGGTGGCATAGTGAGCATAACACCTTTCATTTCCCACTGGCGAGATCATAGTGACCCCAAAGGATGTCTATCAGATTCTGCAGATACCTATTGTGGGGGAGCTAGTATTATATGATTTTCAGGAGCAGGGCGAGACTGATGCACTATGCAGAGTATTTGAGGATGATCGGATATGCATGAGATTCCTTGGAGAGAGATGGTCGATGCCTATGTCACATTTCCATTTGTACTTGCTGGATTCATTGGAGGGTTCCTTTGTGATCGTAGGTCAAAGGGACTATCAGTTGGATGGGGTAGGATTCTTGAGAGCATGATCGCTCAGGGTACTAGATATTCCTGGGGATGCTGCATGCTCGCTCACTTGTACCATGATTTACACTAGGTAGTCTACCTTCGAGGGGCCAGTTTATTAGCTGGGTTACATTGCTACAGGTCTAGGCATGAGAGCATATAACAGTCAGCCATCCAGTTGCAGATAGACAAAAACCCGCCATGAGACCATATGTTCACACTTATGTAGTTCCAGTTGCTCAGCCTAGGTTGGGAAAACTAGAGTACTGGAGGAGGGTTCTTGATGACTTAGAGTCAATGATATGGAAACTATACCTTGATTGTGAGCAGTGGCTAGAGGATGACATCGAGATGCCATTTTTGTGTCAGTCCTTGCACCTAATTGGGCGGACCCAATTTATCATTGAGAGATTCTTACTGTTGAGGGTACTGAGGAAGTATGGCAAAGTGTAGGGGATACCCCAGGGAGTGGTACATTATGCGCGATGATAGATGGATGCGACTGAGTGGGGACCTACTTTGTCTTATGATGCAACAGTGCAACATTTCCAGGGTTTATAGGCCATCATTTGGGATGTTCATCCAGAGATCATCGATGCTCCAATATCAGAGGAGTATGCTCAATAAATGTTCCTACATCCCTTCCCATGGATCACCCACCTAGATGAGCCAGTTCCACTATTAGAGGAGGAGGAGAGGGTAGTAGTTCATGGGCACTAGTAGTGGAGAGATGCGAGAGATGAGGAGGAGGCGAAGAGTAGTGATGACGGGGATGGAGATGGAGATGATGGTGGTGGAGGAGACAAGGGTGGTGGAGATGGAGGTGATGGCAGTCGAGGAGATGAGGGTGGAGGTGGCCCAGCTTTGGATGTTTGACATTTCAGAGTGCCTCGCAAGAGGTGATCATTGGTAGTGGCGGCCCAGCAGTATGTTGAGATTAGGCTATCCTCGCAGCAGTAGCAGACTTAGATTGCTACATTACAGGTACAGGTTCAAACATTGTAGGGTCAGCTAGAGTAGGTATAGGCTTTGTTAGCATAGAATCAGGGAAAAATTACTAGACTGACGATAGAGAGGGATACTGGGAGACAACAGGTACAACAGGCACAGGGTCAAATGCAGGCACAGGTTGCCACACTTACTATAGAGAGGGACACTCTAAGATAGCGAGTGGATCAGGCAAAGGGAACCTTTGAGAGACTAAAATGGGTTGTAGAGGTTACTAGTGCAACAAACTATTTTAGAGAGATACATTGTACAACCCAGGAGGCCGAGTTGTACAGAGTGAGATATTAGGATGCAATTCCTCTAGAGCGGTAGGAGAGTTATGCATAGTCCTGGTCAGATAGGTCCTAATCTCGGACCATGAGTAGAGGTGTTACACAACCACTTTCGGGAGATCAGAGAGATCTTGGTGTAGGTTTGTCTGGTGGAGGAGGTACTAGTCCCGTGATGCTGACATCGTCTAGGGGGAGCACAACATAGCTCTGATGTATGATTCTTGATGTATTTTGGGACGTGATGTATACTTCTGGATTCAGTTTGAGACACTATGATAAACTGCCATTTTTATTATTGATGTATCTCTTTATACCTTTGGATATCCTTGTACACTTTGACATTATGAATTTGAGGTTATATGATATGCGAAGATGATGATGATTGATCTATGTGCCTATATGTGTTTTTGATGTTTATATGATGATGATCATGATGATTATGATGGATGCATTTTATTTCTGCTTTATGATGCATATCTAACGTTCTAGATGATGATGATATGATATGATTTGGATGCAAATGATGATGCAAATGATGTGTTATGATTCTATGATGCTTTGTGAATAATGTATACATGTGATGGATCTTATTATGCTAATGAAATGCGATGCATTTTATGTTTTTTGTACTTTTCTAATGCAAATAAATGATGTAATGAATGTATGAATGATGGATGAAATGATGTTTAATGTTTATATGATGATGATCATGATGATAATGATGATGATGTGATGTATGTAATGATTGATGATCCTATATGTTTTATGGATGATGTTTTATGCTATGTGAGATGGATTTGATTATGCAAATGATGTGAGATGTTCTATGTGATGATTATGTCAATCCAGCCAGTCCTTTGTCAGTCTTGGATTTGAGTAATAAAAAATTCATGCATCCTGACAAATCTATCTTCGCTACTGGTTTTAGATGTTCATAACAATGGCATTATATCCTTGTTATCAGTCATGTTTTTCAAAAAAAATTTCTTCTTGGAAATCTTACTCTGCTGGATATGTCTTTCAATCTTCTTAAGTGAATCTAAGATCAATTTTATTAAAGGAATAAATGATTTCAGTGATGCATCAAGTCCAATTATAGATGCATCAAGATCAATTATGCCCCTATTAAAATAGAGATGCTTTTCTTCTTGGAAATCTTACTCTGCTAGATATGTCTTTCAATCTTCTTAATGGACCAATTTCTTAATCCATTAATAATGAATGAGATGATTTTGATTATGCAAGTGAGATGCAATGCACTTCTTTTTGTATTTTTTGATGTGGATATTATGATGTGATGCATGGATGGATGAATGATGTGATCATGTACATATGATATGAGAATGCTTTCTAATGTATGCAAATGATGATGCAACTGATGTGCAACTATAATGATGTGTTTTTGGTAATGCCAAGTGTACTCAACCCACTAATGATATAGATAACATCATTGTGAAATTGTTTCAGCCTTGGAAAACCCCTAAATACATATGCAACACTGATATGAATGAAATCTACCCTAACCATGCAGGTCTAATATGCAAAGGTTGTCATCGTAACAACCGATTTGTCATGATTTTTATCATCATTGAGCCTTTAAAATGTTGAAAGTGAGTATAAGCATCGATGGCATAATTTAGAACATGATGACCTAAGTACTAGTTTCCATGATTTTTGATATTGCAAGTTAACACAAGCATCTAGGTATAATTAAACCAAGATGACTTGAGTATTCCTTGCATAAACAAACAAGAGTTAACCATTTTCCTATGCAAATTTTGAATGTCATCAATGATACTTTGTAGAGCATGTCCCACAAAAATTTGCACAGTAATAATGATCAACTCATAGACAATAGACAAAGAAAAATCATACTCCTTCCTAGCTCCTCTAGTTCAATACATCATCGAGGTGCTCTAGAGGTATGACAACAAAAATCAAAGTACAATAGTTGAATAGACAAGCCAACATGATAAAGCCATGATTTAGAAGAACATCATCCATTTAAGGTTTGCTTTGATTTGATCCATTTAGTTGTTTGATGTTTGATATGGATGGTTGATGTGATCATGATGTTGCTTGATGTTCAATGTTGGGTTGCACTATGATCATTGTGTTTGTTGCATTGTTAACTACTGTTTGTCTATTTGTTTAAGCTAAAATTTTATTTTCCCCCTGAGTTTAGGATTTTCTCCCCCAGTCTAGGGTGAGACACGACGATGCCAAGATATGTACATGAGGCTTTCTTGATGATAGGCAGATTGAATGGTGAAAGCGAATGGTCAACATGCTCAAATAGATGGAAAAGCTAACCTATCACAAATAGCACCTATTACCAGGTTTTCACTACTTGTTTTTATTGCACTTTTTTTCATGATTTTATGATTTTTTTGATCTTTTTTGATTTTTTTTATTTTTTTTGTATTTTTTGATTTTTTTCTTTTTTGATTTTTTTGTAATTTTTTATATTTTTTTTAAATTTTTTGTTGTTACCAAGATGCATGTTTTGTTTTCATCAAGGCAACCATTTTTTCAAGACATTTTCTGATGTTTTTGTATTTTTTTAGGACTTTTTCTGATGCATTGGATGAGTTAGGTGTAGAATTTCTTGAGATGTAGGCTATTAAGGGGTTCATCAAACAAATCCCCTTCAGGTGTGGACAACTGATATGCTCCTGATCCAAAGACTGATACAACTACAAAGGGACCTAGCCAGTTTGGTTCAAATTTCCCCTTCTTCTCTGATCCTGTTGATTACGTGGATTTTCTTTCAGAACCAAGTCACCCACCTGAAAGGTTGTTGGTTTTACTCTATGATTGTAGCTCCTAGACATCCTCTACTGATAGGATTTTAGGTGATCAACTGCTTGCTAACGATGCTCATCTAATAGTTCCAACTCTTGTAATCTAGATACTCTATAATCCTCATCTAATATGATCCCCTTTAGTGACACACGAAGTGATGGTAGCTCAACCTCAATAGGTAGAATGGCCTCTGATCCATAAACTAGAGCATCGGGTGTAGCTCCTATCGGGGTGTAGATACTGGTTATGTAATCCCACAAAGTAGGGTTTAGTTGAATGTGCCAGTCTCATCCAACATCATTGATGGTTTTCTTCAAGATTTTTAGGATAGTTTTGTTTGAGGCCTCTGCTTGGCTATTTCCTTGAGGGTAGTATGGTGTAGAAAACTGATGCTGAATATGGAACCTTTCACAAATTTCTTGGACATCCTAATTCTTGAAAGGTCTACCATTATCCATGATAATGGATTGAGGAATGCCATACCGACATATGATATAGTTTAGGATGAAGGATGTAATTTGTTTTCCAGTGATGGCGGTCAAGGGAACAACTTCAATCCACTTCGTAAAGTACTCTGTGGCTGTGGTGATGAACTTGTGTCCATTTGATGAAGATGGATGAATTTTCCCTACAAGATCTAGTCCCCATTGATAGAAAGGCCATGTTGATGTAAATGGCTATAATTCTTGTGTTGGTGCATGTATTAGGTTTCCATGGATTTGACATTTTTGGCACTTTTTGACATATTGAAAAGACTCCTCCATATTCAGCCAATAATACCCCAAACATAGGAGTTTCTTAGCTAAAGTTAAACCACTTGAATGTATGCCACAAATACCTTCATGAACCTCGCGAAAAGTTGTTTTAGCTTCATTATGTTCCAAACACTGAAGGAGAGTACCATCAAGACCTCATCGGTAAAGTACATCGGCTATTAAGGTATGGCGAGCTGCTTGTCAAATAAAATTTTGTTTCTAATTTTGGGATAAATCGGGTGGGAGGGTATTGTATTTTAGGCAAGTGTAGATCTTCCCATAAATAGATGCATCAGCTTTGACTAGATGGTATATGACTTGGGATTCAGGGTTATTGTAAGCAGGGTCAAACAATTTTTCCACCATGAACTCATAACGAGCTCATTTTTCAGGAATTTGTAGGAGAGAAGCAATGGTGGCCATAACATCAACAACTTTGTTGTCGCTTCTAGGAATTTGCTCAAATTTTATCTCCAAAAGGTTCTTTTTGAAGTCATCAACCATTTTTTTATATGGCATCAATTTGTCATCTTTTGTTTGGTAATCATCATTCACCTAGTTAATGATGAGCTAAGAATCTCAGACATGCAACTGTGTGATTTTCCATTCTACGACTATCTTGATACCAATAATTAATGCTTCATATTCGGTTATGTTGTTGGTATAAGGAAACATTAACCTGTATGAATCTGGAATTGTGTGTCCTTGAGGCACAAAAAATAAGATTCCTGCTCCTAATCCATGTTGCATGTAAGATCCATCAAAGTATAACATCCACTATTGTGTTGACACTGTAAGGACATCGACATCTGGGAACTCAATGCTCATTAGATGATTGTCTGGTAATGGTGCTTCAGCTAGTTGATCTGCTATGGCTTGAACCTTGATTGCTTTCCTATCCACATATTGGATATCAAACTCACTTATTATCATTACCCATTTGGCCAGTCTTCCTGTCAAGACAACTTTATTGAGTAGGTACTTCAATGGATCAATTTTTTCTATGAGTTTGATGGTGTAGTTAACATGTAGTGTCTTAGTTGTTGGGTAGAAAACACTACTGCCAAACAAGATTTTTCAATAAAATTTTAATTGATCTCATAACCATTCAAGGTCTTGTTGATGTAATAAATTTCCCTTTCCTTTCTTGCAGAATCTTCTTGTGCCAGTAAAGAGCCCAAAGATACTTCAGTCATCACAATGTAGAGTACTAATGGTTTCCCTCTAGTTGGCAGTATTAGTATGGGTGGTGACATTAGATATTGCTTGAGTTTATTGAAAGTGGCTTCACATTTCTCATCCCATTTGAAAGTAGCATTCTTGTGGAGCACATGATTGAAAGCATGAGTTTTGTCTGCTAGTTGTACGATGAACCTCCTAATGGATTGGAATCGTCCTTGCAAAGATCTGACCTGGTTGATGTTCTTAGGAGGAGGCATCTCCATGATGTCTTTAACCTTTGTGGGATCCACCTCAATGCCTTTGGCTAACACAATGTATCCCAAGAGTTTAGCTGATGTCATGCCAAACACACATTTCTTGGGATTTATTCTCACATTGAATTTTTCCAATCTGGTGAATATTTTGTCTAGAATTTCCAGGTGTCCTTCTTTGGTGTATGATTTTTCCAATAGATCATCTACATATTCTTCCATAAAAGTGTGCATCATGTCATGGAAGATGGTTCTCATTGCTCTCTGATATGTGGCTCCAACATTTTTCAACCCAAATGGAATTACGTTCTAGCAAAAAATACCCCATGGACATGTGAAGGCTGTATTATCCTGATCTTCGAGTGCTATCTTTATCTGATTGTAACTTGAAAATCCATCCATAAGAGAGAGAATTTCATGTCCTACTATCAAATCTACAATAATTTCAATGTTAGGTAGTGGAAAATCATCTTTTGGGTAAGCCTTGTTAATATCTCTGAAATCTGTACATATCCTGATGCTTTTGTCTAGTTTTAAAACTAGCACAATGTTTGATATCCACTCAGCATAGTCAATAGGTTTGATAAATCCCACATTGGAAATAGTTTCTTCAATTCGGCTTTCACCAAGAGGGCAATATGGGGATGCATCTTTCTCAAATTTTGTTTCACTGGATTTATTCCGGGTGGTAGTGATAAATGATGCATGATGAGTTCTGGATCTATTCCTGGCATATCAACATAGGACCAAGCAAAATTGATTTGTCGCTCTTAAAATAATTTAGTGAAGCTTGGATTTTCCTCCTTTATCATGGATGCTACTAGATACAGGGTCTTCACTATTTCCACTATACCAACATTGATGGATTGTGTAGGTTCAATCAACACTGAAGATCTCTCCTAATAGTGTTCAGGAAGAGCATCAAACCTTCCATCTCTTGGTGCCTTAGAGAGCTTTTCACCTTGAGATGTGCTCTTTGTTTTTACTTTTTCTTGATCTAATAGTGCCATTAAATGGTTTTCACTATTAGATCTATTTTTGATATTCATTTTGCAGCTAGAAGATTTGACACTCCCCTTGTCTAAAGCTTTGTTACGAGATTCAATGATGGAACATGTGTTAGGATTGTCAAAGAAAAGGAAGTTCATAATGGCGTCATCGTTTGGAAAGGTAGGTAGATCAAGCAGCTCACTTTGGTCCTAGTCAATCAGTTTAGGGTGTACCAATGGCAAGGATTTTTCATATTGGCTAAGGTCAAAAGGGGTAAGCATCATGATGGCTACATTATCAAAGTGTCCAATGGCTATATCAAGGTCTATGATGTTACTCTCTTCCGAAGTATCTATCTCACTCGAAGTATGATCATCTTCACTTGAGTCATCGATATGCTGTGATCCAAATACAAGTGGTCTAGAACCTGGGCTCTATCCCTCCATACGTGTTGGTGTATAATTTTGTATCACATCAATTTCCTTATCATGACAAGACTCTTTAGAGAGGGAATCCCATTCATATTCATTGGAATCTGTTTCAAAACTATCTCTCAATTGAAGGATTCATTCAACAACCTACTATCTGGTTTCTTCTTTGGATTCTTCCTTGTATCCTAGTCCTATTTTTTCCTTTGAATTCATTGTGATCAGTTGTATTGGTTCTATGATGCCTTCTTTTCGTTTACCAATAGGACCTTTTCCCTCATATCCCATCTTTTCTAGGATTGTCTTCCCTTTGCCATATTTCTCTATTTGCACATTTGAGGTTGGTGCATGTGATTCTTCTTCATCCTTGTACAACCAATTCAAAACCTCCTTGTCATCTAATTCATCCACTAATGTGCCTTATTTTACAAATATTCCTTCAAAGATCATGGTTGGTTTTGAGGATTGTTGTTTTGATGTGGATGGCTACCCATATGATTTAGGGGAAGATAGCAGTTACGAAAGACATAATGATTGCTCAAATGAGTATTCCCCCATGCCTTTGTCTTTCAATTGGATCTTTTCAACCATTTTGGGAAATGAAGTGAGTTGATTTTCATGATCCGATGGAGTAGAATCACTGACACCCTTATCTTTTGACTGGTTCTTTTTATCAACCCACTTTGACAAGGAATTTAGTTTTCTTTCATTGTTTAATGAGCTAGGTGTTGGAGATTCCCTGTTATGCGACACAAAAGTATCTTGTGTTGTTTTGAGTGTGTTGCAATACTGAGGGTTGTTGGAATTAGTTGCAATAGTGATTTCTTTCCCATTGAAAGGGAACTTCAGACACTGATGATATGTTGACGGTACTTCCTGCATCTCATGTATCCAAGGATTTCCCAAGAGTATGTTGTATGTTAACTCTTTGTCCAATACTTGACAGACTATATCTCTGACAACTGGTCCCACTTGAATAGGTAGCATTATTAACCCTTGGGAAGATCTCTCATCATCATCATATGCTTTTATTGTGATTTTTCTTCTAGGATCAATAGCATTTTATGAATATTCAAGTGCACAGATAAGTTTTAGAGTACAGATATTTAGGCCTGCTCCTCCATCTATTAGAACACGTTTGAGATGATGTTTTTGGATTAAAACCTCAATGTGGAGGGCAGTGTTATGTGGATGGTTGATGGATAAATCATCATGTTTGGAAAATGATAAGCAATGAGGAGCGGTCAAGTGTACCACCATAGCTTGAAATTGGAAAACTTCCAAGTTGTTTGGTACTGTGGTGGCTACTAGAGCTTGTTCTAGGATTTCTTTATGCATTGGTGAAATCTTGAGAAGCTCAAATATGGATATTTGAGTAGGTATTTTCCATAGCTGATCAACTATGTTATATTGATTCGCAGGGACAATAATTGCTTTGGACATGGAAGGAGTAGCTCCTTTCAATGTTACCTTGGCTTCTCTTGTGATTGCATTGATTGGTGACATGTCTCTTTATTCTTTGATTTTGATGACATAAATATGATTGTCACTTACAACGACATTTGTGATCATATTGATTGGCACAAGGTCATTGATTTGAGGTGAGGCGATGTTGATATCGTGGTGATGAGTTTTAGCTATAATGATGTACTATTTTGTTCATGTTCAATGGTGCTATCATTTATTGGGTTAGCAGCTGCAATAAGGTCTTTCTTGTCATGGGTTTTATCATCAACCACCTCAATATGGAGAATAGTGGTGTCATAAATGTAGTTCACGTTTTTGACTTTGGTGTTTGATGAAGAAGATTCCCCTTTTTCATAGTTTTGTAGAGGGTTCTTTAATGCTGCATGATCATTGTTTGTTTGGGGTCCTACAAATATGGTCTTGTTGTCAATCAAGTATTGTATCAAATGTTTCAATTGAATGCAATCATTTGTCTTATGTCCTTTGTTTCTGTGAAAGTGACAAAATGAGCATCACTCCACCATGAAGGTTTAATTTGTGGTTCCCAATTTCATGGCTCAGGTAATGTTATAAATTTTTCTGCAAGAAGCTCCTTCAATGTGGATTCTAATGATTATCCTATAGGTTTGAACCTTCTTTGATTTTATGATGTTTGATATGGTGGTGGTTTTGATTCAGCATTACCTTGATTTTTGTTTTGGTTGATGTTTTGGTTGTTGTTTTGATGGTTGTTGGGTGGATTGTTGTTCTGATTGGTTTTGGTGGCGACTGCTGTTAAGTTGAATACTGGTTTTGCATTTTGTGTTTTAGCTGCAACATCATTGTTAGCAACATTCTTGTTGCATTTCTAAAACTTTGGTTTATCACTGTTGTTATAATTGTTGGAGGAGTTTGATGAGTTGTTTTCATTGTAAATTTTTATAACTCCTCTTTTGATGAAATCTTCTTTGATTTTCATCCCATTATCAATCATTTTATCAAAAGTAGGTGGACATTGTAATTCCATTTTGTAACTCATTTCTTCATTTAGATTGTCAGTAAAAATTTCCATCTTTTCTTTTTTCTGGTATGGGACGAGAATATCTTGCAAACATTCTTCTCCACCTTTACAAAAATATAAGGAATGATTCACCCTTCTTTTGTTTGGTATTGCAAAGGTCTTTCATTGTGATCTCATGTTAAATGTTGTAAGAGTATTGAGTAATGAATTTTTTAACCAACTCTTCAAGGGTTTTGATGGGTAGTGCAAGTTTTGAGAACCATTCAAGGCATTGTCCACGTAGGCTTCTTGGAAACAATCTCATCAAGTAAGTTTGTTCGTGTGAAAACTCATGACTCATGGTTCTAAATTCCCTCACATGATCTATTGGATCTGTTTTACCATTGCATTTTTCATACTTTGGGAATTCACAATGTTTAGGGAAAGGAATCACGTTGATGGATTGATCAAAGGGATATGGACAAATGTATTGGAGCAAGTATCATTTTGATGTTCCCCTTTGTATGTCAAGAATTTGTTGTTGGATATTTTTCATTTGATGAGTTAATGCAGTCACTTGTTCTGAATCATTTTCATGATTTTTAGGAGGTGCTTTCAATTGATTAACATCAAAGTCATTAGGCAATTTGACACCTTGTTTAGCCAGCATTAGTAAGTATTTCTCCCCATTTCTTTCAAAAATATTTTCTAAGAACTTGTGGAAATTTTGATCTTGTTCAACATTTTGGATGTCTTCCTTAGTTATTTCATCACCTTTAGTGTTGTGGCTTCCATGGAAAGGATTCTCTTTAGGTTCAACCATGGTGTTTTCAATTTCAATGTTAGAGTTTCGATGTTTTGAGTTTTGATATTTTAGGTTTTGATGTTTTGAGTTTGATGTTTTGGGTTCCAAGTTCTTTTTCCTTGAGTTTCTACTTTTGTAATCTTATTTGAATGGGCATACAAGTATTAAAATTTGAATAAACTTTGATCTTTGTTTGGAAGAGTGCCAAGGATGAAAACTAAGTCAAATAGAATGAAAAATTCTATTGATGAGACCAAGTTTAATTTAATTATACAACTTTATTTCGTGATGAATGGATGAAAAATCCCGATTATGAAACTTAGCTTAACAATCAAAGGTGTGATAAGTCTGATGATTTATGCACTTTGAGATGTTATATCTTGGTTTCGTTTGGAGAATTCCACTTGTAGAGGTTAATTATAACAAGTTTAGACTTTACAGTATCTAAGGAATGTTTCTGAGTTGAAAAAGATTTTTAATTCTGGTTCAAACTATGAAGCAGGGGATGAATTTAACTCTCGAGTTTTGCATTTAATGGATGTGATAAAATAGAGCCTAGATGCACTAAAATATTGCATAGATGCATTGGAAGATAGACTCGATGCGCTATAAAAGTGAATGGATGCGCCAAAAGATTGATCAGATGTGTTATACAACTGCCTGGATGTGCTATAATAGAAAATGAATGTGTTGGAAGACTATTCAAATGTGCTAGAAGACTGTTTAAATGCACTAAGACAGTGAATGTATGCACCGAAATACTGCATAGATGCACTATGAGACTGACTGAATGCACTGGAATAGAGGATGAATGTGCTAAAAGACTGCTCAGATGAGCTATAAAACTGACTGGATGCACTGGAACATAATATGAATGTGCCAATCTGGAAATTTTCAATGTTTTTGGCTAGTTAGTCTAGTTTTTAATCCACAAATATGAATGTTATCAAGGTATAATTGGATGGAAAGTGAGTTTTTCTTGGTTTTTATTTTGTAAGTTTTGAGAATCAAGTGTTCAAATGGATGATCCTTGAATTTTGACTTCAAACATAGCAATAAGTTGTCAAATAGTTGTGTCAAGCCTAGTAACTAAACATTGAGTGTGTATTCAAGAATCTGTCTGATTCTTTTTATTTCCACGGGTATAACACAAGAGAAGACAATACAAGAAATTTTCTATTCTCAAGGGTCACTTAAAATATCACAACCCACATCTTAGAACCATGTGAGCTCACACAGCCTTGTCACCCCCTAGAGGGCACCTGTGTTTTTGCCTTTCCCAGGTCTTAACCAAATCCAAATCCTTCACTTTTGGCCAGTAATCCCTGATGGTTAAATGGTGAGTATCTTGGGGGAAGATTCTTCCCTCCCCTTGCACTATGATATAGAAAGTGTTCAAAAACTGACTCGGTTGGCTTCTACACCATGGTTTGTAGTAAGGGTTTTTGTTTAGTGTGGAAAATGATAAACTCCCTTAGGAGACCTCCCAACCTTTAGAAAAAAGGCTTTGGGGATGGTTATCTTGCACACTACCGTCGAATTGTGGACTTTTCCTGAATTTGCTTTTTATTATAGCGTGTTGGAAAACTTGGCTTTAGTTGTTCCCACTGAGGTCTTTCCTGCACGGTGAGTACTTTTTCCCACTATGGCAGGCCTTCTAAAGGTTTCAACAAAGCATAAATAGTGAGTCTGACATTTTGATCACCCAGTTAAGGGGTGATCATAGGCCTATCACTTCAATCATGAAAGACAAGGGGTTCTTTAACCTTTTAATAAGCTAGATGCCTATCTTAATCAAAATAAAGCATTCAAATAACTCCAGCCCCTACATACATCATCAATAATTGTATAAGTTTTTCTTTGACCGGCATATAAAAGTACTTGAAAGTAGAAAACACCAATAACTTCTCGGGATTTCAAGATTTTGAAAATTTTAACTGATGCACTAAAGCAGTCATTCTATGCGCTAAAAGAACTAACCAATACGCTATAAAGACTAATGGATGCACTAAAATAAAATCTCAATGCGCTATAACAAATGCTGAATGCGCTAAAAGAAAGAATGAATGCACTAAAATACTCCCTGTATGTGCTAAAACAATTGTTCAATGTGCCAAAGGAAATATCATATGCGTCATAATAGCTATCGGATGTGCTAAAAGATTTGTCAAATGCACCATAATAGATATCAGATGCACTGAAATATTTGTCGTATATGCTAAAAGAACTCATGGTCACGCTAAAAGATCACATCCAACCTATTCACAATTTTTTTTCTAGAAAATTGTTAATTATGGGTTGAGCCCCACGGTGGGCGCCATTTTATGTGTGTGAATTATGGGAGTTAGAAAATCAATAATAAAACAACACAAACATCAATGAGACGTATTATATTAAAGATTTGAATCATGAAGTTAATCTGATTGCAAGCAAACCAAATCTCTAAAAACGTTCCATTGTTCTCTATTCTTAAGGATTCATTAAATCATATTGGCTCTTAGATTTTATGTGTGCACTATGATTGTTAGAATGACAATCTAAGAAACAAGATTCTATTGAATGCAAGAATCTAAGCTCCTACATGAAACTATGTGATTAAAGCCATGATGCTATGATATTAATGTTGCTATGATGAAATGAAAATTATACTAAGATTATGATGCTAAATGCTATGATAAGAATGATGTATGAAAGCTAAGATAATAACTAAAATGAAACTATAACTAAGACATGATTCTAAGTTAGAATGATAATCAAATCTAAATGCTAAATGCTCTAGCTATGAATGCTCCAAATTGCTCCAATGCTATTCCTACATAATAAATTTGCTAAAAGATGTGATGTAAAATTCTGTAGCAAGAGGTTGTATTTATAGGATTTTCAAAGCATCTTGTGATGTGGCAGCAATCAACGATCAAGATTCAAACATGAGAGATGAATAGTGGAGATGGAAGAATCAAGGAAGATATTCCTTTGACAAAAGGAAACATGCCAAATGTATGGAGGAATCAAGTGTGTGAGATGGCCAAGTGTCCAACATGTGCCTAAATTCAAATTAGGAATTTAAATATTAGTCATATTTAAATACATGTGACATTTGATGAGTTAGCAGGAGGAAAAGTTGTAGACATGTGCTTAGATTTAAATTTAATGAAAAAAATATTAATTAAATAAAACAAACTATGTGGATTTGTTTATTTAATTAAAATAGAAGAATGTGATTTTAGATTGAAGAATTTGAAGAGTGAACTATATAAATAAATTGAGAATTTATTTATAAGTAGATGAAATAAAAGAGGTAATTAATTAAATAACTAGTATTTAATTAATTAATTGTCTTGATTGATTTTAGGTGTATACAATCACAACTCAAAGTGATTATCCACAAAGGAATGCAAAATCTCTCACACTGACATACTATTCAGAAAACAACTGGAATATACAAAGCTGAACTTTTTCATTCATATATTTCTTGGAGTACTTCTCTACACAACACGAGATCTTGGATTTAGGTACATATAATGGCCATAAAAACACTGTTAGATTTGTAGAGTGATTGCTCAATTTGTGGTGGAGTGTGGACCCAAAAACTAATGCATTGAACCATTATATTACCAAAAGGAACACTTAGCCAAATCTGTATAATTGTACATTTTGGATCAACTTGTTTTGTACAACTATCTTCAAGAATACTTCCAAACCATGCTAGAGTGATCACAACAATGTTGATATCAATGACAACACTGGATCAAGCAATATATACACACCTTGATCATGTTTCCAAACTAAATCAACAATAACAAACTTCCAACATTTTTGACTAAGGGGGCAAGCAAGGGAAGACCATAACAAAGAAATGTAACTGACCCAAAATACTCATAGAGGTTTCTCAGCTTGATTATTGATAGTTAGAAAATAGGGGTGCCACAAAGTGCCAACATCTTTGGTGGCTTCTACAAGATGTTTTCCTACTAAAAATTGAGTACCATAAGCCTTAAAAATACTTTAGATTCAAGGGCCTAAAACATAATAAAAATCAGACTTGCTAACAAACCATTAACACTTTAAGGCAAAAAAAGGCCAAACAACAACTACCACTTAAAATAAAACCATATGTGCATCAACACTTGGAGGAAGGAAAAACTACTAATAGTTTGCAACAACACTTATTAAATTGAATAAAAATAACCTAATATGTAAAAAATATATCATTAGCTTAGTAGAAACTCTTGAGATGTATCCCATTGATTGGGATAGGCAACTTCTCCCCATCCAACTTAGACAACTAGAATGCATTATGCTTCTTACAATCATAAATCATGTAAGGGCCACTCCACATTGAATCAAATTTAGTGTGCTTTCCAAGTCTACTCTTTTGTTCATCCCACTTGAGGACAACTCCTTTAAATATCCTTGGGTTCATTCTTTTGTCAAAATACCTCTTCATTTGAGCTTGGTGAAGCTACATTTCCTTCATAACTTGATTCCTTGTTTCCTCCAACTCCATAAAATATGAAAAAATGATTGTTATTGGGTCTTCTTCCATCATTTCCAACTGATTAACCAAAATAAATGATGGAAGTTTAGTAGATATGGGCATCCTTGCTTCATTATCATAAACCATATATGGTGTATTTACAATTGATATTTTTGGGGTTATTATATCATCCCATAGGGTGGATTTCAAATTTGTGTGCCAATATATTTGATTATTGATTTTATTCTTAATAATCTTGATTAAGTTCTTATTTGTGGACTCAACTAGTCCATTTCCTTGAGGATAGTAATTTGAGGATGTATTCAAATAATCACCACGTCTTACATCGCAATCAGTTATTTTATTCCCAAAAAACCATGACATTATTTGATATGATGGAATTAGGTACACTGAACCTTGTGATGAGGTCTTCATAAAAACCTAGCACTACATTTTTATTTGCCTCTTTTAGTGCTATGGCCTCTGTCCACCTTGTGAAATAATAAAAAACTGTAAGTACCCATTTATGTCTTGCACTTGAGGCTGGGTTAATATTTCCAATGAAATCTAATCCCCACTTCATAAATGTTTTTTCAACTCGAATAGGCTACAAAGGAAATGATTCTAGCTTTCCTTTACCTAAGAAAAATGCACTTACATTTTCTTACCCATGAATGAGAATATTTGAATACACTAGGCCAAAAATAGCCCACTCTCATTATTTTCACTACTACAATTATTGGAGTAAAGTGACAGGTCCTACTATCCCATCATGGAATTCTTGTAATAATTGACCAACTTGGTTAGTATTAATGCATCTCAATAGGACACCTTTAAAATCAATTTTAAACAACACACCATTTAAGAGAATATAAGGGATAGACTATAGTTTGAAGTACCTTCTTTTTTCCTTGTCTAACCCTTATGCACACTCACCTATTTGGAGAAAGTGTTGCATATCCTGTATCAAACTTGTAGATGAGGAGGGCATTACCAAATGGGGGTCATTTTGGAGAAATAAGAAAACCTCCTCATCACCTTCTTTATCATTTCCCAACCCAACAACTAAATTTTCAAACAAACTTTTACCTCTAACCAACATGGTCACCTTGATCTCAACATCGTATTCCATCACCTTGGATATACAACCAATCCTCTTCTCACTCAAATCCTTGCTTGATGAAAATTTGTTAACACTTGGGTGAGCAACCATTAGATGGATCTTGTTATTTTAAATCAAGTGTCTAAACTTTCTAAGACATCTAATAACAACAAGCACATTCTTTTCAAAAAATGAATACCTCTCCTCATAACCTTCCAAACCTTAGATGAAGAAGGCTATTGGCTACTCAAAAATTTCTTCATTATACTACATTAATATAGAAAAAATAGTATCCATGCTTCCAAAAAAATATAAAATCAAATCCTTAGAAAAAATATGATTCCAAAGTGTGGTTGTTGCTGTTATGGATCTTTGATTGATTCAAAACTCTTCTTCCCTACCCCTATTCAATTGAAAGACATTTTTTTCTAAGCATGGATGTTAGTGGTCTCAAAATATTTGTGATGTATGGTATGAACATCCTTACAAATATAATCCTTCCTATAAAATTTTTTAAACCTTTCTTGTGACTTGGTAAAGACAAAGATAATATGACACTTACCCTTTTAGGATCAATATCAGTTCCATAATTTGACACAACATGACCAAGGAGCTTACCTTCAAGAACAAAAAAATGCATTTTCTTGGAGAAAGTGAGATTCCAAACTCTCTACACCTATCAAAAATTTTCTTTAGGTGAGAGAAATTATCTATAGCATTCTTTCAAATGAATTTATACAATCAAGATACACAAGCATAATCTTGTTTATTAGTCCTTGAAAAACCATGTCAATGGATATTTCAAAAATTTCCCATTCATTAGACAAGACAAAGTGAATTTTCTTGTATGCCATGGTTCCCCACTTAGTGATGAAGAATGTTTTAAATTTATATTATTCCTTCACCATGATTTGGTTATAACCAAAATAACCATCAAGAAGAGAGAAGTGTTCTAAACCCCAAATAACTTGCAATATTTGTTCCATTGAAGGAAAATGATAGTTCTATTTTAAGGAATCCCTATTCAAGTCCCTAAAATCAACACATAGCCTAATATCCCCATTGATTTTTCTTATAGGTACTAAATTTGAGACCTAGTTTGTGTGCTTGATAATGAATATGATGTTTCCCTCTATCAAATTTTTTAACTCTTTCTTCATAAGGGGTTCATGTTTAGGATTCAAGGGTATTTTATTTTTCCTTATAGGTTTAGCATTAGGATTTAGTTCAATGGTATGTTGTGAAAACTTAGAGTCAAATCCTTTTAATTCGCTATATTCCCAAGAAAAAATATCATTGTACTCTTGACACAACTATATAAAAGCATGCTCTTCTTTTGTTGTACATACCTTGCCAATTTTTAGAATTTCTTGAAGATGATGACTTCCTTATAGTGGTATTTCTTGATTTCAATTCTCACTCTCACCTTTTTAATTTGATCATTGGAACTAAAAATTGACTCCAAAATAACCAACCCTTTAGGTAACTTATTAGATTTCAATTGTATGATTTTATCAGCGTACCACTACTACATTTTTTCTAGGTTACTAGCTGAAAACTCAATTTCCTCTTGCATGAAACTAACAATTTGTTGATCACTATCAAATAATTTCCAATAAACATTTCTATCAGGGACAACAGGCTTACCACCACCTTAACATATTGACGTACCTTGTTATAATGCTATTGTTGACATCAATTAGAATATCATATTGAGATCCTATTTTTAACCAACATATTAGTATGATTATTATTTTTATAGTATGGAAAACACATTGAAAGCATCAAATTACTCAACTATATCTCATACCCTATGCTTGTAATAATTAAGAAAATTATTTTTTGTCACATGCAAACCTCTTACTTGATTGAAAATTAGCTCGATACCACCAAACACTTGCAAACAACCAACTTTCCTCTTTCTTGAAAATTGTAATCCATGAATAAGGGCCTCATATTCAATTGTTTTATTGGTACAGTTAAAACGAAATTTGAAAGTTGAATAATATTGCTCACCTTTTAAAGAAAAAATTATCACACCTCCATTGGCTCCATTCTTACTCCTTTCTCCATAAAAATACATATTCGATACTTCATTACATTTTTTCTCACATTGTCACTCATCACTCCTCACAAGGTTAGGGACACCATAATCTTCTTCAAGCATTAAATAAACCCCAAAATCTACCTCTTCCACATGTTTGTAGGGATTAACTTCATGATTTTCTACTCCCACTCATCAAGTAGTAGATCAAGTATTCCTCCTATTTGTGTGTGAGTTTCTTGGATGACATAATAGTCTTCTTGGTCAAATATAGTGCAATTTTCATTAACACTAGGTACATAGTGTTTAGTGTGATCCTTGGAAATGGAATATGATTTTATGTTAACTTTGGTACCATATCTTGTCCTAAACAACATATGTGATGAATCAGATGATAGGTAAGCACCTATATTTCTTGTGAAATCCTTAGATAGGCATAAATCAAATTAAGATGGGATGTCTATAATAAAGATATCTTTTGGGATTGATAAATTTGGACAAGTGTGCAGTGTAAGGATAAAACTTTGATGAATCCTATAGTGTTGATGAATGCCCCATCTAACTGTACTACTCCATTGGTAAGTTGCTCATATTAAGGACCCAACTTATACACAATTTTCTTTGGCACCATTGAACTACTTACACTTGAATCTATCATGAAATTATGGACTAGATGGTTACTAGTGATTAAAGAGATATAATATGGTGGTGGTTTGAACTCTTTAGCTTGTTATTCATTATTGGGTTGGGGTGTGTTTGTAAGAAAAACATTGAACTATTCTTTGGAAAGCTCATATGACACACTTAAATAAGACAATGTAACTTGCAAGAGACCCTTTTGCATAGGAATAGACAATGAGTCCCACATATACATATTAAGATGGAATTTATTCATATGTTCCAAAACATTAAATGGGAATGTACTAACCTTTTTCTTCCCTTTATGGACTATAATATCACCTTGAGTTTATGCTTGTCCGCTCCTTTTGTTCTATAGCCTAGTGAAAATTTGCAAATTTGATGTGGCATATGGGCCAAAATCACCTTGATTTTCTTGGGAAGCATGAACGAGTACCCTATTAAGTGCCTGACATGAGTCTATTGCTCTCTTCTTCACCATTGTGTTGGTTGTAGTTTAAGAATAGATCTAATTTACTCCAAATAACTCTTATCCTTGTAAATTAAATAGTGTTGTCTCATTCTTTTCTCACTCTTGAAAGTATCCTTCCTGTAATGATGCTTCATGATTGGTACTTGGATGCAAATTTGATGTGTTTTACACCATCAAGGCCTGGTTTATCACACCATTTAAGAATGTAGACTAATTATATGGTTGGTTGTAAGGAAAAAACCACTCAAATTCTTGTGCCAAGTTGTTCTAGACATGAACCAACTCTCTCAAAGTATTTGTAACATTGGGATTATAATTTTGAAAAGGTCTCACATTCCAAGTTTGCCTTTGGCCTTGGATATTTTCTTGATATGGAGGCCTATTAAGTTGAATGTGCTAATATGAAGATTGGAAAGGATTGTAATTTTGGTTTTTCCACCTTTTAAGATTAACCAACTCATTCTTAAAATTTTGAAGAAGGCCTTCTATTTCTTGAACCTCAAAGTATTGGGCTGGGATAGTCTTTTCTTGGGTAGAAACTTAGCCGATTACAACTAGTAGAGGGGAAAGTGTAAGAATTAGAGGATGTAGAGGGGGTTGTATTTATATAAAAATGGGCATAGGATGCCTTGGTGCAATCTTACCAGCTTGTATGAGGTTTTTATGCTCTAATTTCTCTAAAAAAATATAAGAAAGAATAGAGATGGTCTTACCATTTTAGGAATTTTATCTCAAGTTCTCTAGAGCCTAAATTTAAAATCCACCATGTATTAATGTGAAGCTATTTTGGTAGTAGACAAATAATCTATGAAGGAAAAATGGTTTTATTTATCCTCAACTATTTGCACATTTGTTCTCCTAGCCGATCCTAGGCTGCAATTGAGTTGACTCTTAAACCTCCTAACCATTATAAATCCTTCCCCTTCAATGGGGTAGCCAATAGCCTAATTATAACATTCTCTTTTGTTATATTATAGATTGAATAAAGAGTAGCTACATCTTTGATGTGCTCAATAGGGGTGTTTTGATCTTTTCTAGTGAAGAATGGGATGCTCTTGAGGGAAGCTTGTTGGAATGTGATGCTATTGATTGTTGTCATTAATGGTTGTCATTGCTGTCAACATATCTTGGTTGATTAATTCTGATGCTTTGGTGATCTAGATTGATGAGCTCTAGATGTTGTGTTGTGATGATCTATCTTTGGTCGTGCTTGTCCTAGTCCCATTAATCTTGCAACATAATGAGACACATTCTTTTAAGTCGACCAAACCAATCTGGAAATTGGTTAGCATGCTCTAGAACATTGTAACATGTTTATTCTATTTCTGGATATCATTGTAATGTGTTGAATTGAGCAAGGAGGTTCTATGCGGTCCACGTTTTGTTCCTCTTCATCATGGGAATTATTTTGTGGCTACCTAATTCAAATTGTATTTGGCTGACTTAGAAGACTATGAAGACATTGTGTCTGGCCGACCTAAGACATTATGATGGCATGGAATGGTATAAGTAAGAGTTGATTCTATTAGATGAAAGAAAGTGTGATGAATGAAAATCTGAAAATATAGACATTGTGAAGTGAATGAGAGTATATGACCAGAGACAAAAAACAAAGAAATTCTATTAGGTGTCATTATTAGTGTTAGTCATTTCAGCGGTGGATTTCCTTTCATCATTCTTCTGGTAGCGAGCCATTTTCTATTGGCAGTGAGCCTATTTCTATTGGTAGTGAGCCTTTCTCTCTTTTGGTAGTGAGCCTTTTATATCTTTGGCTATAATAGCTAGGCAGTGAGCCCAACTAACAGTGAGCCTTACCTATAGTGAGAAACTTGGCAGCAAGCCTTTGTAAAAATCACCTTAACTGGTGTCACCTTAACCAGTGCTTTATAATTGATAATTATTATTCTCCTTGGTTTTTCCCCTCTTGGGTTTCCACATAAATTCTGGTGTTCATTGTGCATAGTGTTATTTTGTTCTTTCATGTTCATTAATATCTGATTGGTTTAAGTTTGTTCCAAATTAACTAAAGTCAAGAATTTTTTTTATAATAACTGATTCACCGCCCTCTTAGTTATCCAAACTGTTCAAAAATTGGTATCAGAGCTTTGGTTCCTCGAAGAAGAGCTTAACTGCTTGGGGTAGATCCTATGGTGCACAAAATAAAAATTTTCATATTTGATGGATCTGACTATAGTTTCTAGAAAGTACAGATAAGAGGTTACCTGATCTCTCTAGGCTATAAGACTTGGAAAGCTGTTGAGACAAAATATGTTGAACCATCAAAAGGTGTTTCTAATGCAGATGAGATTTCAGCCTATGAAGAGAATGAAAAAGAAAGGTTTGCAATCTTTAGTGGTCTGTCTAAGATTGAGTTAACAAAAGTTATTTAATTGGGCACTGGTTATGAAGTTGATGTAGGAGCATCCTTGGTTCTTGGAAATCTTGCATCAACCAAAATATTTTCTTTCAATTTTGTTCTTATTTTGTTCTTGCTCAGTTCATGTTGGTGGACTCGTCATCTTTGCTCACTTGACCCCACAGATCTTTGTG
Organism: Sequoia sempervirens; assembly: GCA_007258455.2. Taxonomy (NCBI): domain Eukaryota; kingdom Viridiplantae; phylum Streptophyta; class Pinopsida; order Cupressales; family Cupressaceae; genus Sequoia; species Sequoia sempervirens. The sequence continues at coordinate 172,700 of VDFB02358162.1, forward strand.
TACATCATTGGCATGTTCATTTTCCTTATTCCAAGATTTGGGCATGATTAGATCTTAATCCGACAAGTTATCGCTTCCAAAATTTCATGGAAGTTTCTTGAACCGGCACCATAATAGTTTTCAAGCCAATCGGTTAATTTGATCATTCGTGGATTGTCCCCGTGACTTGTGGATCTCGACGGTGTGATTCTAAATGTTCCATGGAGTTTCCCCGACCTTCCTTATAGGTCCACACTTCATTCTTTGCACCCATTGATAGATTAATTCAAATTTGAGGTTGACCTATTCATGCACACATTACATTTCCTTTCCTTGGTTAATGTAATGATCTTTGGCCGACATAGATGTTTCTAGAATCATAGATATAGTATAAAGCTTGTAATCTATCATTAGAATAAGGTAGTGGAGTTAGTAGTTGATTGATTAGATTAAGATTGATCCGAATTGTAAGAGTTCAGCTTGCATATAGGAGCATATTGGACTATTGTAATATTGAGCATGTTATATCAGGCCAGTGAGCCAAATCTATAAACCCGAATGTTGTTTACCAAATGTAACTGAGATTTCTATTAATAAACATATTTGCATTTGCATTTTCCTCCATATTCTATGTTGCTTTCATTTTGTTACTCGTGCTGCATAGTCCGGATAGTTCTCCTTGACGACCCTCCTACTGTGGCTACGTCAGATTGGTATCAGAGTGAGATTCGTTCCTTGTGAGATTGTTAGAGTTTGCGAAGTCCTATTGAAGATTTTTTGTAGGGTGGTGAATTGAGGATTCAACTTGCATCTGCAGAGGACTTGTGTAAAGATGGCGGGAAGAAGAAATGGCAGAGGAAATGGAGCGTGTGGAAATGCAGACCCTGCTTTAATGGAGATGTTGAGAGGAATTGCTACCAAATTAGATGTAGTTGAAATGGCCTAGAGAAGAGGTCGATCGATTGATGATGTGAGTGATGAAGAGGTAGAAGTACATGAGGAAAGAGGAAGAGAAGAAAAACCTAGTCTTGATTAGGGAGAAGAGAGGTTCATAAGAGCCCTAGCCAGAGTGAATACAAAACCACATTTCAATCCACCAAATTATATGGTAAGCTGGATTCAGAAGAATTGCTTGATTGGATTGTAGATATGGAAAAGTATTTTGAATTTGAAGGTACCACTGAAGATAAGAAGGTGAAGTTTTCTTGTACAAAATTGAGAGGACATGCATCCCTTTGGTGGGAACATTTGCAGATAGATAGGCAAAGAAGAGGAAAAGAGAAGATAAAATCATGGGATTAGATGGTGAATAAGTTGAAGACAAAGTTCATGCTTGCAGACTATCAGATCAGTTTGTTCTGAAAGTTGCAAAATCTGAAGCAAAAAGATTCAAGTGTGAAAGAGTATACTGAGGAGTTCTACAAGTTGAATATTAGATCTGAACATTCAGAGGATGAGATTGAGCAAGTAGCTAGGTATGTGAATGGTTTGAGGTCATCTATACAGGATGAGATCAGTTTGATTAAGTTGCAGAGTGTGGAAGGCATATTAGTGTGCCCTAAAGGTAGAAGATAAGTTGAATAAAAGACATAAGTAGAGATAGAGGAAGTGGTGGAAGATTTTAGAGAGGAAGAACTTTTATTGGAGGAGGAAGATGCTCTTTTGTAGATCAGAATAAGGATAAGGAGGTTAGTAAGAATGATGATTCATATCATAAAGGTGATGGAAAATGTTACAGAAGAGGAGGATATGGTGGTTACCAAAATGAAGGTTATAGAAAGGATTATAAGGAGAAAAGAGCATTCAAGGGAACTTTCTTTAAGTGTGGTGGAGAAGGACATAGAGCATTTGAATGTAATCAAGTGGAGACAAGTAGACAAATAGAGAACAATAGGAGAACAACCTTTTCCAAGGAATATCATGCTGGATCATGTCTAATAAACTGGAAGATGGAGAAGTGTTGGTGAATAGAAGGGTATTGTTACAAAGTGAGGTAGAAAAGGAACCATTGTAGAGAAATAATTTGTTTCAGACTAGATGCAAGGTAGATGGTAAATGTTGCAAAGTGATTGTTGATAGTGGAAGTTCTAAGAACCTGGTTTCTGAAGAAATGGTGACTAAATTGGAGTTGGAAAGGTTGAAACACCCGAAGCCCTATCAGATAGCTTGGATTTAGGATGAGCATAAGACACTGGTAAGTGAACAATGTTTGGTGAAATTGAAGATAGGAAATTATCATGATGAAGTTTTGTGTGATATTATGCCTATGGGTGTATGCCATGTTTTTTTGGGAAGGCCTTGGCAGTATGATAGACAAGCTATTCATGATGGAAAGAAGAATATATATTATTGTTGCTAATGGGATGAAGCAAATTTTGTTGCCTTTGGAAGATGTCCCTACAGTTGAGGTTTATATGAGTACTAGAGTTTGTTTGGTTGATGGAAGGAGATTATTGGATGGGTTGAGAAATGAGAACATATGCTATGCCTTGCTGCCTAAGAAGACTAAAGATTTGAAGCATGTAGAAGAACAACTAGAAGAGATAAAGGAATTGCTGACAGAGTATGAGGAGATCATTTCAGATAATGTACCTGATGAATTACCACCTATGAGGAGTATTAGTCATTGCATGGATCTGATTCCTGGAGCTAGTTTTCCTAACAAAGAAACACACTAGATGACACCGAAAGAGAATGAAGAGTTGAATAGACAAGTGCAAGAATTGTTGAGAAAGGGTTTGATTAGAGAAAGCTTAAGTCCATGTGCAGTACCTCCTATGCTTGCACCTAAGAAGGATGGAGAATGGAGGATGTGTAAAGATTCTAGAGCCATAAACAAGATCACAGTGAAGTATAGATTTCCTTTGCCCTGGATGGATGACATCATGGATTGTTTGAGTCGAGCTAAATATTTTACCAAGATAGACTTGAAGAGCGGATATCATCAAATCATAATTAGAGAAGGAGATGAGTGGAAAACAACATTCAAGATAAATGAAGGATTGTAAGAGTGGTTGGTGATGCCTTTTGGATTGAAAAATGCACTGAGTACTTTCATGAGGCTAATGAATGAGGTATTGAAGAAATTCTTGGGTAAGTTTGTGATTGTTTACTTGGATGACATCTTGCTTTTTAGTAAGAGTAGAGAAGAACATTTGTTGCATATCAGACAAGTTTTGCAAAGGTTGAGAGAAGAGCAGTTGCTGATAAACATTAAGAAGTGTAGTTGCATGAGGGAAGAATTGGTATATCTGGGATTTGTGATATCTATGGATGGATTAAAGATGGATCCTGAGAAGGTAAGAGCAATTTTTGAGTGGACTACACTAGATACCATTAGAGAGGTGAGATCATTGCATGGATTGGATAGTTTCTACCAAAATTTTATTAGAAACTTCAATTCTATTTGTAGCCCTCTGGCAGAAACAATGAGAGGAGATAGGAAGGATTTTAGATGGATGTTTGGAGCAAACCAAAGTTTTGAGTTGTTGAAGCAAAAGGTGACTAAGCAGCCTATGTTGGATTTACCAGATTTCAATAAGGTATTTCAAGTAGATTGTGATGCAAGTGGAAGTGCAATTGGAGCAGTATTGAGTCAAGAAGGGAGACCAGTAGCTTACTTAAGTGAGAAATTGAATGATGCTAGGAGAAGATATTCAATGTATGATTAGGAATTTTATGCCATAGTCCAAGCCTTGAAGAAGTGGAGACATTATTTGTTGTCTAAGGAGTTTGTGTTGTTTACAGATCATCATGCATTGCAATATTTGATCAGTCAAGGTAAGTTGAATCAGAGACACATGAGATGGGTGGAGTTCTTGTAGAGTTACACTTTTGTTTTGAAGCATAGGAGTGGAAAGTCAAATAGAGTTGTTGATGCTTTGAGTAGGAGAAGGAATTTATTGACAAAGATAAGAGTGGAAGTATTAGGCTTTGATGAATTGAAGAACTTGTATGAGAAAGACCTGGATTTTGTAGAACCTTGGAGAGCTTGCAAAGAACCAGTTTCAGAGGATAGAATTTAGTGGTTGGATTATTTCATTTAAGAGGATATGTTGTTTAGAGGAAATTAGTTGTGTATACCTTGGAGTTTAATGAGGGATAGCTTGGTGAAGGAGAAGCATACTAGAGGAATGTCAGGTCACTTTGGAATTGATAAGACAGTAGCATTGGTAAGTGCGAATTGCTTTTGGCCATAGATTCATAAGGTTGTTAGGAAATTTGTGCAGAGTTGCAGAGTTTGTCAAGTTGAAAAAGGGAGTAGTCATAATGTTGGGTTGTATATGCCTTTGATAGTTCTGGAGAGGCCTTGGGAGGATATCAACATGGATTTCATACTTGGTTGCCAAAGACACAAAGAGGTAATGATTTAGTATTTGTGGTGGTTGATCAATTTTCTAAAATGACACATTTCATACCTTGTAAGAAGATAGAAGATGCAGTACATGTAGCAGACTTTTTTTTCAAAGAAAGGGTTAGATTGCATGGATTACCTAGGAGTATAGTTTCAAACAGGGATACGAAGTTTGTTGGTTACTCTTGGAGAACACTTTGGAAGAAGTTGAAGATAGACTTGAAGTTTAGTTCTACATTTCACCGACATACAAATGGATAGACAAAGGTAGTGAATAGGAGTTTAGGGAATTTGTTGAGATGTTTGGTTGGAGAGAAAAATGGAAGTTGGGATTTAGTCCTTGCAGAAGTAGAATTTGCTTACAATAATTCAGTAAAAAAAAGTACATGAAAGACACATTTTGAGATTGTTATTGGATTTCATCCTAGAGGTATATTAGAATTGAGAGATATCAATATGGAAGGTAAACAAACTGCACAAGTAGAGGAACTTGCAAAACATATGAAGTAAGTGCATACTCAAGTAAAACAACAGTTGGAAGATATGAACAAGAAGTACAAGGAGAGAGCAGATTGTAAGGAAATCAAGGAAGCACATCTTATGAAAAATCCAAATAGTAGTGCCTTCGGTAACTTTAATTTTGATTAGGTTTCCTCAAAGACATGTACTTCTATGTCCTAAAGCAGAAAAAAACACAGTTCATTTCCCACATTGATCCTTCTGGAAAAAACACAAGTAAATTCAATAGCAAGCAATGACAGATTCTAGAAACAAAATCAACACAAATGAAAGACAAGACAAAAATTAGAACACAAAGATTTACATGGGGAAAATCTTTTCGGATAAAAAACCCCACACTCCAAAGATCGAGCCATTGTATTATTCAGCAACAAAATGGTTACAATACAAATTTAGGCTCATATCCTCTTCAGAGATTCATCTTGTTCATTCTGGAAACAACTGGTAGCAAACTCAACATGAGAGATCAACCATGGCATTCATGGTCAGGAGAGATTCCAACAACAAAAACTGCTTCTCTCTTCTACTTCGACCTCATGGCTTCGGCCTTTTGGCTAGCCACTCGGTCCTCTCTCTATTGTTCATTCTCTGGCTCTCTACTCTTCAGCTCCTTGGCTTATCAGCACACTCCTTCAAAATGTCCAATGCATATGTTTATACATTCGTTTTCATTTTCCAGCCTCTGCCAATCGGTTCGATTCCAACTATTGGATCACAACCTCCAGCTCAACATCATTATCATTGAAGATTTTTCCATTTCCTCGTGTAGATTTTTTCCTTCCACATAGAAACAGTTGCAACGGTCTCACAGCAAACGGTTCACATTCTACTCTCTGATTGGTCCAAGTCGTGCCACATAGGACAGACTTCACTCAGTCAAAAAATGTTCAACCTATGTTGGCATGTCGGTGAGACACTAACCGTGTCTCCCCAATGCCACAGAGCCCATATCATCTTTATTTCCAAGAGTCTTCACAATTGGAAAGATGTTACACCAAGTCCTGAAAGCTATCGCTCAGACCTTGCCGTGTCGCCAAGACATCACTCTGATGTTCACAAGTTACATTGACATCAGTATTCTCATCGACGAGACAATCACCATTCGATGAGACATCATACTGATGTTCCAAAGTCATATCGATGTGAGCAACAGTTGGCAAGACAACCATCTTTCGTTGAGAGGTCATATCGACATCAAGATCCCATCAGCAAGACAATCTCTCTTTGCCAAGACTTCATAACAAGCTCTTCATGTTATACCAAAACATCCCAGTCGGTAATACATATCGCTTTCACTGAGATGTTACTTTGAAGTCTTCAAGTCATATCGAGTCGGCAAGACTTTGCACATTTGGTAAGACAACATATCGAAACACATGTGTTACACTGAAGTGTCCTGTTGGCTAGACATACCAATCGCCAAGAGGTCACACTGAGACTCTTAAGGTTACACCAACAGTCAGCAAGACATTCATCTTTGCCAAGACCCTACACCGAGCATCACATGTCATGTTGAGGATCTTTTTACTATCGGTGAGACCAACACCTGTCACCAAGACTTCATGCTGAAGTCTCTAGGTTACCCTGAGCCCACCTTTCACTAGGAGTCATGTCGAACACATCCCACACCTTCAGTGAGACAAACGCCCGTCACCAAGATTTCTTATCGAACTCTTTCGTTACTCTGATGACTCCATTTGCCGAGACATCTCCCAGTCACCAAGAATACATGCTAATAGGAGCAAGTCATGCTGATTTCCACATCAGCCAGACATACCAAAGGTCATGCTGATATCGATAAGGCTCCTATCATCACTGAGACATCATTCTAACACATATGAGTTACCTCGACGACTCTAGGAGAAAACATATTAGTGAGACAACCCTCCATCGCTAAGACTTCATATCAAAGCAAACGGGTTACACCGATGATCCAATCACCATAGGTCACACCGACATATGCTAGGCACTCGATAACAAACCCTTCTATCACTAAGACATTCCCATTCGGCAAAGGGTTGCAGCGAATGAACCAAGTCATAGCGATAGGCTCCTTCGGCAAGACAGATGCAAAGTCACAGCGACATGAGCAAAACACAAGATTACTAAATTGTCAGTCGGCCAGACAACAAGAATGTCATAGCGACCATGCTTTCTCAGAGGTTTCAACCTGTGAGATTGAGGCACATTTTCTAACAATCTCCCACTTGACGAAGACCACACAGGCACCTCCAAAGCAACCAGGAACTAAGATCAGACTAGCTCCACCAATTCAAACCCGACAATACTCAAGACACCCAATCAACATGATTCAATAGATAACAGTCCATAGGACAATCTGCAAAAAAGACTAGGCATCCAACTGCAACTCACTGACCAACAAAGCAACCAATCACAGCCTTCCAGGAAACCACCTAGACCTCAAACATGCTCTCATGCTCCATCAAGAAATTAGCTCCAACATCCAAGATATCCACCATCCAGGAAACAATCCTATCATCTTCCAACATGCCACCTGTGGAAGAAGGATACAATGACAAGGTGTGTAAGCACCATTCCAACGAACACAAGCAAAAGATCCTAGTGATACCATCAACAAGATACAACTACCACTTCACTGTGCTTAAATGCTATACAGAAGCAATATCAACTTCAAAGCTTCAAACATAACACAAACCATTAAGTCATCCTCCAGAAACAAGATAAATAACACTAGTTAGAACAATAATTAGAATGACTGCTTCAATCCAATTGATAAACCCATGCAATTGAAAATAGCACCCATAGCTCGTGCTATTCCATCCGATCACACATACCTGAATAGGTATCACCATTAGTAAACTTCTGCCAATCTAGAACCAACTAGTCAACAACAAATACAAGCTCCAAGTGCTAACTAGTCGAAGATGACAAGAAACATACAGGAACTCCCATTGCCTGAGTAATCCTGATCTGAAAGATCAAAAGGCATCACAAGTCTACCACTACTAGCACATAGAAAATGTAACACTGTAGTACCAAGGAAAGATCCACAATGATATGCCCAATCTGCAACAACTTGCCACAAGAAACATTTCTCTCACCACAAACCACAAAGAGAAACTCTGCACATCATCTTCCTATAGAACATCCTCTTATATACACTTCTAACAGCCAGTTGTGCCAAGAATGATTTTCTTCATATCCCAAAAGAAAGCCTTAACAACATCCATCCGTTCAATCACCAAGATCAAACCATTTTTAAAACCAACATGGATGTAAGCATCTCAAAGAAGATCAAACTAGTTCATTTCCCATTTCAGGAAATCAACCCATACAACATCTACCAAATCTCATTAGCAACAAGGAGATAAAAAAAAACTGTACAACTTTTGCTATGAATCCTTTAGAACCATTAGACTTCAATTCAAGATCCATATCATGAAAGTAAACATAAAACACATCTGAAAGATATAAAGGGCCAAATACCTCTCAGATAAACTGCCGAGCAGACCAAGAGTGGGAACGAGAATACTCCTTCAAGATATACAAGCCATCATGACTAGTCCAAGAGCATTCTCATCATAGGTCTCTTATTGAACTCATGTTCAACCAAGGTGTAGGCTTCTCGGACTTTCTGCTAGAAAAAATTCATCAAGATCGTGCTGCCACAATAGTGGTTTATAATTTCTGGGAGGAACTAATTTTTGCTAAAATCACATAGTTTTAGAAAATATAATGATTTAAGCCTTGAAAAGTTTCATTTAAATAATTTCAATTGAAGAGGGTTTGATCAAACTACCTTAAATCAAACCCCCTTGGATAGAACCCCACTAGTTTTAAACCATACCTATAACAGAGTCTCCTTTACACCTATCAAAATGCTAATAAAAAACCACTTTTGATTTACCTTTTGGGGGATCAAATGAATTCATTTAAAATTTATTTTTTGTACATATGCATTCCTTATTATAAGCTTCCCAAAAAGTATAATTTTAAATAAATTTAATTTGATTATTATATTTATTTTTTATTTCTCGTGAATGTAGGTTTTTCACCGAAAATCAAGCTCTCTGTTCTACACATGTGAAAAAATAGCAGATTATTAAAAAAAGAAATTAAAAATATTAGTGCACTAGATATTGAAGACCTTGATCCAAAAAAGGAAAAAAAATTGAATTTCAATACATACAAAAAAAGTTATGCGTTATACGGTCGCGCTAAGTTTGAATTATAATTGGTTTGAATTTAAAACTTGATTAAAGAAAAAATATTCAATAAAAAACTATCTAACCAAGTGTAATCACTAGATATCAGAGTTGCAAATCTAAATTCGAAAGAATTAGAATTTTATCCTTCACGGAAAAAAAGTTATACATTATATAGTGAGCGTCATTTTTTTAAAATGTTGTTTTATGAAAAAAACAAGTTTTCGAGGGAGATGGAAAAAGAAGTGCAATCTAATTCCAAAAATTAAAAAAAAAAATATATTTAGAATCTATAGACAAAATTTCACGAAACTCTAGTTTGCATCATCTTCAAATTCCTCATGGTTTAGCTGCTATAGGTGCCCGAAAGTGAAGATTTAGTTAAAAAAAATATTTCAGTGTCCAGTTTGGCCAAAAATTATAAACCACTATTGTGGGATCATTAATCAACAACACTTCTCTCATAAGAGAAAGACAACCTCAACTTATTCTTCATGTATCCATGAGTACTACCAACCGATCATCCCATGCTAAACTTCAATTGCACTATCACGAAGTATCAAGCAAATAATCAAAGCACTCAATACACAAAGAATTACCAGACCACTATCAAAGCTCCAGTCATCTGAATAAGGAACTTATCATGACACCATGATCTACACATATCCTTAGGAGATACTATTCTTCAAGTGACTTCTCCATGGTCTCATGTACAATGCACAATGCCAAAACTCCACTATACAAGCAAGAGTATACCATGACATAAAGCAAATAGACTCAAAAAACAACATCACCTGTCAAGCACCACCAACACCTTAGCCAAAGACTCCAAGCATCCTCCATGGTTCCAAGATGTTGCACATATTCAAATAATGTCCATGCAAAAGTGAAAGAAAACCATTCTGCAGCAACAGGATCCCAAGAAACATCTGCAACATTAAGAAGACCATTCACCACCATGTGATGAATCCACAGTCACTGCTAGAGCTCCCACTGAAACGTGACACCTGAGCTCTCCAAGCATCATGAACACCTACTACAGGTTCCCTTAACTGACTATTCAGGTACTCAATAGTATCCATCCTCTCATCTCATAACACCACACCAATGCACAAGTGACCATAGACAAGGCTAGCTAACAAGTTTGTACCAATAATGAATCAACCTCGTGGATATAGAAAATCCACTTCTGAGTTGTCTCATAGAAAACATGTAGGTAAAGACAGCCCACAACATTGCACAACTCATAGATCCACTCAACAGAAACGTGCAAACCCATCATTGCATTGGAAACTGCAACATTGAGATATCAAAGAGAATAACCATGTAGAAAACATGACTCAAACACCAGATCAAACCAAATCTGACTTTCCAAACATGTCCACACCGAGCACCATAATCAAGGAACACCACCACAAGAATTTTGAGTGAAAAATCACGTACCAACACTCCCATGCAGAGAAGAAATCATACCTCCTCAAGCCATGCACAAGCATGCATGTAGACCTGCAACTATCTCATCCAGTAACACCCCAAAAGGCTAGTGTCTAGACAATAGCTTAACAACAACTCCACATGACCACAAGTTTTGCTTAACCATGTAAAACCTGCAAAACCACAGAGCCATGCAAGTACAAAGCATCCTTAAAGAAGGAAATAATAGTTCAGAAAAATCCAAGTCCCTTTTAGACCAACTCTAAAACCACCAATATGTACATGCATCCGAGAAAGAGAGAAAGGCTATTTCAGAAGCTTGCAAATCATCTAATGATTAACTCCATAGCCTTCAAGCATTCGAGGTTAACAGGAAATAGTGCCCTTCAACACCAGGAACCACCACCTAGCATAAGCACTATGAAAAATTCACCTCATACTCCATAGTTATACCTCTACTAGCCAGGAGACATAGATCACAACATGACCAACTCCTTTTTCCATCTTGACCATCCTTCAAGCTGTATGCTATCTCAGAATACCACAAGGCTTCCACTCATCAAAGGATCAATCCATCAGTCCATTCCTCCAAATTTCTTCCAGCCCATCAAGCTAAGAAATCTTCACAGGAGAAATATCCAGAACCAACAAACAAAAGAAGGCTTTGATACCACTTGTAAGGAAATCAAGGGAGCGCATCTTATGAAAAATCCAAATAGTAGTGCCTTCAGTAACTTTAATTTTGATTAGGTTGCCTCAAAGACATGTACTTCTATGTCCTAAAGCGGAAATAGACACAGTTCATTTCCCACATTGATCCTTCTGAGAAAAACACAAGTAAATTCAACAGCAAGCAATGATAGATTCTAGAAACAAAATCAACATAGATGAAAGACAAGACATAAATTAGAACACAAAGATTTACGTGGGGAAAATACTTTCGGATAAAAAACCCCACACTCCAAAGATCAAGCCATTGTATTATTCAGCAACAAAATGGTTACAATACAAATTTAGGCTCATAGCCTCTTCAGAGATTCATCTTGTTCATTCTGGAAACAACTGGTAGCAAACTCAACATGAGAGATCAACCATGGCATTCATGGTCAGGAGAGATTCCAGCAACAAAAACTACTTCTCTCTTCTGCTTTGACCTCATGGCTTCGGTCTTTCAGCCAACCACTCGGTCCTCTCTCTATCGTTCACTCTCTGGCTCTCTGCTCTTAAGCTCCTTGGCTTATCAAGACACTCCTTCAGAATTCCCAATGCATACATTTATACATTCGTTCTCATCTTCCAGCCTCTGTGAATCGGTTTGATTCCAACTGTCAGATCACAACCTCCAGCTCAGCATCATTATCATCGAAGATTTTTCCATTTCCTTGTGTAGATTTTTCCCTTCCACACAAAAATGGTCACAACGCTCTCACAACAAATGGTTCACATTCTGCTCTCTGATTGGTCCAAGTCGTGCCATGTAGGACAAACTTCACTCGGTCAAAAAATGTTTGACTGTGTTGTCATGTCGGTGAGACACTAACCATGTCTCTCCGATGCCACAGAGCCCATATCGTCTTTATCGCCAAGAGTCTTCACAATCGGCAAGACGTTACACCGAGTCTCGAAAGCTATCGCTCAGATCTCGCTGTGTCACCAAGACATCACTCCGATGTTCACAAGTTACATCGACATCAGTATTCTCATCGGTGAGACAATCACCATTCAATGAGACATCATACCGATGTTCCAAAGTCATATCGATGTGAGCAATAGTCGGCAAGACAACCATCTTTCACTGAGAGGTCATACCAATATTAGGATCCCATCGGCAAGACAATCGCTCTTCGCCAAGACTTCATAATGAGCTCTTCCTGTTATACCGAAACATCCCAGTTGGCAAGACATATCGCTTTCGTTGAGATGTTACTCCAAAGTCTTCAAGTCATACCAAGTTGGAAAGACTTTCCACATTCGGTAAGACAACATACCAAAACACATGTGTTACACCAAAGCCTCCTATCAGCTAGACATACCACTCACCAAGAGGTCACACCGAGACTCTTAAGGTTACACCGACAGTCGGCAAGACATTCATCTTCGCCAAGACCCTACACTGAGCATCACATGTCATGCCGAGGAACTTTTTACTATCGGCGAGACCAACACTTGTCACCAAGACTTCACACCGAAGTCTCCAGGTTACCCTAAGCCCACCTTTCACTCAGAGTCATGCCAAACACATCCCACACCTTCGGTGAGACAAATGCCCATCACCAAGAGTTCTTATCGAACTCTTTCGTTACTCCAATGACTCCATTCACCGAGACATCTCCAGGTCGCCAAGAATACATGCTAATAGGAGCAAGTCATGCCAATTTCCACATCGGCTAGACAGACCAAAGGTCATGCCGATATCGGTAAGACTTCCTATCATCTCCGAGACATCATTCCAACACATATGAGTTATCCCAATGGCTCCAGGAGAAAAAATATCGGTGAGACAACCCTCCATCACTAAGACTTCATATTGAAGCAAACGGGTTACACCGATGATCCAGTCACCATAGGTCACACTGACATATGCTAGGCACCCAATACCAAACCCTTCCATCGCTGAGACATTCCCATTCGGCAAAGGGTTGTAGCGAATGCACCAAGTCATAGCGATAGGCTCCTTCGGCAAGACAGAAGTGAAGTCACAACGACATGAGAGAAACACAAGATTACTGAACTGTCAATCAGCCAGACAACAAGAATGTTAGAACGACCATGCTTTCTCAGAGGTTTCAGCCTATGAGATTGAGGCAAATTTTCCAACACAGATGAGGAGAGAAGACATAAGGAGTTCAAAGTGGGAGATGAGGTGATGGTGTATTTGAGAAAGGAGAGATTTCTAGTTGGAACGTACAGTAAGTTGAAGATGAGGAAGTTTGGATCTTGTAGGATTTTGAGGAAATTTGATTAAGGAAATGCATATGAAGTAGAGTTACCAGATGGCATGGGTATATCACCTATATTCAACATTATAGACCTACATTGGTGCCATGAAGTAGAATTCAGAGAATATAGTGAAGTAAGATTGGAAAACCAGTTTCCTAAGTAGTAGTCAAATGAGATTGAAGAAATTTTGGATGTCAGAGATGGGAGGAAGACTCGTGGAAGAAAATACAAAGAATATCTTGTGAAATGGAAAGATAGACTAGTTGAGGATTCTTCTTGGATTTCTCAGACTGAGGTAGACTGACTTGGTTTTTCTTTAGCCTCAGCAAAGTGAGGTAATTTCTTTTCATTAACCCCGGATGTCTGATGCAGGAGCATCCTTGGTTCTTGGCAATCTTGCATCAACCAAAAATATTTTCTTTCAATTTTGTTCTTATTTTGTTCTTGCTCAGTTCATGTTGGTGGAATCATCATATTTTCTCACTTGACCCCATGGATCTTTATGGACATCACGGGCATGTTCATTTTCCTTATTCCAATATTTGGGTGTGATTGGATCTTTCTTCAACAAGTTATCGCTTCCAGAATTTCATGGCAGTTTCTTGAACCGACACCAGAATAGTTTTCAAGCCAATCGGTTAATTTGATCATTCGTGGATCATCCCCGTGACTTGTGGATCTTGATGGTGTGATTCTCAGTGTTCCATGGAGTGTCCCCGACCTTCCTTATAGGTCCACACTTCATTCTTTTCACTTGTTGATAGAGTAATTGAAATTTGAGGCTGACTTATTCATGCGCACGTTACATTTCCTTTCCTTAGTTAATGTAATGATCTTTGGCCAATGCAGATGTTTCTAGAATCACGAATATAGTATAAATCTTGTAATCAATCATTTGAATAAGGAAGTGGAGTTAGTAGTTGATTGAGTAGATCAAGATTGATCTGAATTGTAAGAGTTCAGCTCACATATAGGAGCATATTGGATTGTTGTAATGTTGAGCATGTTATATTAGGCCAGTGAGCCGAATCTGTAAACCCGGATGTTGTTGGCTGAATGTAATTGAGATTTTTGTTAATGAACATATTTTCATCTACATTTTCCTCCATATTCTGTGTTTCTTTCATTGTGTTACTCGTGTTGCACGGTTTAGATAGTTCTCCTTGAGCACCCTCCTACCGTGGTTGCGTCAAAAGTTTGGGAAAAGTTGAAAGAAATTTATGAAGGAAATGATAGAGTCAAATTATCAAATAAACTGATAGCTAAGCACAAATATGAAAACTTGAGAATGGAAGAAGGTGAGGATATAGCAAGCTACTTTCAAAGAGTTATAGTATAGTAAATGAAGTCAAAAATCAAGGAGGGACTCTGATAGATGAAGATGTAATGGAGAAGATTCTGATGACCTTACCAGAGAGTTATAGTGACAAGATCTCAACCATTGAGGAAGTTTATGATCCAAATTAATTCACTAGAGAGAAACTATTTGGCACCTTGACCAATTTGAGATGGGGAAATTTGGAAAAGAAAAGGAGAAATCTGAAACAACCTTCAAAGCCACAAAGATAGAAGAAGATCCGAATGATGAAAGTTCAGAAGAGTTGGAAGCAAACTTCACAAGGAAGCTGAAGAAAGGTACTGACAAGTACAAAGGTATTTTACCTCTTAAATGTTTCAGATGTGGAAAGATTGGTCATTTAGCAACTAAGTGTCTAGAAAAAAGGATCAAGAAAAAAGTTTAAAAAGATAAATAAGAAGGCCTATTATGTCAATGAGAATGTTGGAATTTCAGATGATGAATCATATCATGAGGATTGTTTGTTTTTGGTGGAAAAGGATGAACCTAGATTTGATATCTCTAACATTTTTATGAAATATAATGATAGCACTGAAACTACATTATTTGTTAAAAGAAACAAAGATGAATGGCTGATTGATAGTGGATGTTCGAATCATATGATTGGTGATAAAAGTAAGTTTATAAAGCTTGAGAAATATGATGGAGGTTTTGTTAGATTTGGAGATGATAAAACAACATAGATTGTTGGAATTGGTTCTATTACATTTGATGGAAAGAATAACATTGACAATGTTTACTATGTGAAGCGTTTATATCATAATATTCTGAGTGTTGGAAAAATGTGTGAAAATAGCTATAATGTGGTGTTTCAGGACGATGGTTGTGAGATCCAAAAGAGATCCAGAACTATTATTGCAGCAGGAAAAAGAGCAAGTGGGAATATGTATCAACTAAAAGGAGCTACAAAGAGATGCTTATTCTCCCAGTCTAATGAAAGTTGGCTTTGGCACCAAAGGATGTGTCACATCAACTTTGACAATTTGGTAAGGATAAGTTCAACAAGAGTAGTCAGAGATTTTCCAAGACTGACCAAACCAGACATCACTATCTGCAAGGGACGTCAAGAAGGAAAGCAGACCAGAGAAACATTCCAGAGAAAAGAAGAATATTCTATCGGTTTGTTGGACCTTGTACACACTGACCTATGTGGTTCGACCAAAACAGGAAGCTTACAAGGTGATAGACATTTCATGCTATTAATTGATGATTATCTTAGACTAACTTGGTTGCATTTTTAAGAGAAAAATTAAAAGCTTTAGAAAATTCAAGATTTTCAAGTCAAGAGTTGAGAATGAAGTTGATAGAAGAATCAAGTTTTTAAGATCTGATAGAGGAGGATAGCTTACTTCTAATGAATTCAACAAATTTTGTGAAAAGCATGGCATTAAAAGACAACTATCTGCCCCTAGAACACCTCAATAGAATGGTCTAGTAGAAAGAATGAACCGAATAGTTTAGGAAACAACTAGAACAATGATCATGGAAGTAGGTTTACCACAGATCTACTGGAGAGAAGCAATACACACAACAATATACACTCTTAACAAAGTACTATTCTGAAGGAAATATGGAAAGACATCATATGAGCTATGGCATGGAAGAGCTCCCACAATAAAGTAATTCAAAATTTTTGGAAGTAAATGCTACATCTGGAGAGATGAGGACAATCTTGGAAATTTTGACAACAAAGCTAATGAAGGCATATTTCTAGGTTACTCTACAAGAAGCAAAGCGTACCGGTATTACAACAAGAGACTAAACAAGATTGTTGAAAGTGTGAATGTGAAAGTAGATGAAGATGTTCAAAGAAATCCTGAAAGGCATATTGAATATGGATCAGATGTATTATAGATCAGAAAACCAAATCAAGGGAAGTAAGATTAGATAAGAATGAGATACAACTCAGCAATGATAGAAGGCAAAGAGCTTGATTAGATGAAAAATCAAATGGGAAGCTAGAGATAGACAAAATGTAATTGGAACAGAATTGCAAAGGTACTCAGATGAAGGTTGATTTTGAAGAAACATATACCTATTGCCCAGATGGAAGCGATCCAAATATTCTTGGCCTTTGCAGCTTTCAAGGATTTCAAAGTCTATCAAATGGATGTAAAGTATGCATTCTTGAATGGAGAATTCAAGGAAGAAGTCTACATTGAGCAACCAGAGGGATTTAAGTTCGGAAGTGACCCAGATGCCATTTGCAGGTTGAAGAAAGCTCTATATAGTTTGAAATAGGCATCTAGAGCTTGGTATGACAGATTAGACAAGTACTTGATTAGACAAGGATTTCAAAAGGGATCCGCTGATAGTAATTTATACTAAAGAAATCACTCAGATTAAATGTTTGATTATTGTGGTTTATGTTGATGACATAATTTTTGGAGGAAATGATGATATGCGCAAAATTTTTGTAGATGTAATGCATAAGGAATTCAATATGTCTATGATAGGTGAGTTGAATTTCTTCCTTGGACTACAAGTAAATCAAAACAACAAAGGAATCTTCATAGCCTAGTCCAAGTATACCAAAGAATTATTGAAGAAGTTTTGGTTCTAGACAACTCCAAACTAGTTTGTACACCTATGGTTACCCAATGAAAGTTGACAAAAGAAGATGATTCACCTAAAGTTGATGTAAGCATGTATAGGTCAATGATTGGAGGATTGTTATATTTGACTGCAACTAGACCAAATATTATGTATGTTGTTTGTTTAGCAGCCAAATTTCAACAAGAACCAAAGGAATCACATGTTGTTGCAGTAAAAAGGATCTTTAGATATTTGAAGGGTACATAAGATATGGGGTTATGGTATCCAAAGGACTCAGATTTCACTTTGATAGCTTACACCGATGCTGATTGGGATGAATGTGTTGATAATAGGTGGAGTACAAGTGGTGGAGATTATTTCCTTGGCTCTCGGTTGGTTGCTTGGTCAAGTAAGAAACAAGATTCCATATCTTTATCTATTGTTGAAGCTGAATACATTACAACATCCTCATGTTGCACTCAGATAATGTGGATGAAACAAATGATGAAGGACATTGGCATATCATTTCATGAATTGATCTCAATTATGTGTGATAATACTAGTGCAATAAACATTTACAAGAATCTGGTACAACACTCCAAAATGAAACATATATCCATTAGATATCATTTCTTGAGGGAGAAGGTATTGGAAAATGAGGTTAGACTTGAATATGTACCTACAAAAGAGAAAATTGTAGATATTTTTACAAAACCATTGAGCAAAGATACCTTTGAGTATCTTTGGCAGAAGTTAGGGGTTCTTCCCCCTCCTAATCTACAATAATGTGCACTAGGGTGTGCATTGGTCCAAAATTTTACATGTTCACTCTTATTTGGATCAATGCTGGGAGGCTTCCTCATAGGGGGAGTGGAGTAAGTTTTTTAGGGGGAGTTTTTTCCCTTTGTCCTTGATTCAAAGGGGGAGAAGAAAAGAAAACAAGAAGTGATGATATTTGAGTTGTTTGGTTTGTTGTTGATGGATGTTGCCATCAATGATAAAGGGGGAGATTGTTGGAATGTTATGCTGTTGATTATTGTCATTAATGGTTGTCATTGATGTCAACATATCTTAGTTGATTAATTCTGATTCTTTGGTGATCCAAATTGTTGAGCTCCAGATGTTGTGTTGTGATGATCTATCTTTGGTCATGCTTATCTTGGTCCCATTCATCTTGCAACATAATGAGACACATTCTTTTGGGTCTGGACCGATTTTGAAATTGGTTAGCATGTTCTAGAACATTGTAACATGTTTATTCTATTTCTGGATATCATTGTAATGTGTTGACTTGAGAAAGGATGTTCTATGTGGTCCATGTTTCGTTCCTCTTCACCACGGGAATGATTTTGTGGCTACCTAATTCAAATTATATTTTGCTGACTTATAAGACTATGAAGACATTGTGTCTGGCCAACCTAGGAGATTGTGATGACATGGAATGGTATAAGTAAGAGTTGATTCTGTTTGATGAAAGCAAGTGTGATGAATGCAAATCTAAAAATCTAGACATTTTGAAGTGTGTGAGAGTATATGACTAGAGACAACAAACAAATAAATTATATTAGGTGTCATTGTTAGTGTTAGTCATTTCAGCGGTGGATTTCCTTTCATCATTCTTCTGGCAGTGAGCCATTTTCTAGTGAGCCTATTTCTATTGGCAGTGAGCCTTTCTCTCTTTTGGCAGTGAGCCTTTTATATCTTTGGCTATAATAGCCAAGCAGTGAGCCCAACTGGTAGTGAGCCTTACCTCCAGTGAGAAACTTGGCAGTGAGCCTTTGTAAAAATCACCTTATCTGGTGTCACATTAATCGATGCTTTATAATTGAGAATTATTATTCTCCATGGTTTTTCCCTTCTTGGGTTTCCACGTATATTCTAGTGTTCATTATGCATGGTGTTGTTTTTTGCTTTCATGTTCTTTAATATCTGATTGGTTTAAGTTTGTTTTGGATTAACTAAAGTCAAGAATTTTTTTTTATAATAACTGATTCACCCCCCTCTTAGTTATCTAGAATGTTCAACAAAGGCATGGGGATTTCATCATGTTGGACTAGATTCAATAGACTACCCCCATTAAATAGGACAAAATATTGATTCCTAGGTCCAACCATTTGAAATAATGTTCTATTTATATGGATAATAGGTGCCTTATGTTGCAATAATCTATTTGAAGAAGACCTGTGTAGACTGCATTGTAGGAGATGGGATTGTAAAATTTCTATCTCTCCTCCCTGGTGGAGATAAATATTGTTCATTTATTGAAATTTATCTTTGGAATATATTATAGTATGAATCCTTAGTACATATTTAATTTTTGGTTTAGAACCAAGATACTAAATAGCTTATAGAGTCACCAAATATGTTAGAAATGATTTAAAAAGAAGAAATTACTGATATACATATACCAATATTAGAAAAAATAATAAATAGAGTGATAGACCATAGTAACATAGATAGTTCCATTGAGAGTGCTAGAAAGTGTTGTCAATGTTGAGTGCACCTTAAAGGGAGTGACACTTATAACTTCTCCCTAGTTGAAAGCATGGAAACATCTTGAGGCCTATGGGTTTCCTATAGATCAGGATGAATATCTAGAGAGAGTTGGTTCCCTTGATGCCTCACATAAAATAACCTATCCTACTACTTCACCAAGAAAAAGGAGAGAAAAAATAACACAAAATTGAAATATATATCCTAAAATAGGTGATACACCAAATGTTTAGGGTGATTATCCCCAATTTTACAACACAAAGAAGCAATTAAAAGCTTACAAATTACATAATCTTTAGTTCTCCTAACCCTTATGAGATTTTGTGAAGGTTATAATTTGATAAATGTTATGAGGGAATAAATATTCCATAGATAACCTTGCAAAAATATACTCACACAACATAAAAATACAAAGAGTAGAGAAAATATACTAAAAATTGAAGGTGACGCATATGCACAATAGAAATTGAGTCGAAGAGAGGTGAAATAGATAACTTTTTATTGATTAGAGGCTTGAAGCCTTGATTATAGCTATATTTTTTTAAGAATTGCATAATTTTGTTAGAGAAACAAGAGAAAAACCATTACAAAGAGTACATGAGTTTATTTCATACTAAAGTATAATAAAAAAGATTGTAAATCCCTAATGGTAACTACCTGAAGTGAATCTGCAAGAAACAAATGCTTGGAAAATAAAATTTGATATGGAAACAAGGAAGGAATATTCTTGATGGAATGATGGCATAAAATATTTAGGGTAAAATCTCTTACAAAATCTATGACAAAAGAACCCATAAATTTTTGAGATGGGAGAAGGTGTTCTACAATAAGCTCAAATAATATTGTTGTAGTGTAAAAAAGGATCCTAGACCTAACTAGTAGACTAAGTAGGATCAACTCCTTTTCTTTCCCTACATTAGAACACAAACCAACTAGGGTTTGATGATTAGCTAGCTACCTCAAAGGACATCCAATCTACTAGGTTTTGGTTCTTTTGAGTTACTAAGAGGAGATATTTGATTTGTATTTTGATAGGCCTATTTGACATAAACACTAGATCTAAAAAATGTAATTTATTGAATAGAAAAAACTAAAATTGAAAGAATAGTTACATATTTTAAAAATGGTGATGTTGAGAAACCTATGCTTAAAAATGACTTGAATTTAAAGGTCAAGGGTGAGGGTGCCCTTGACTGAAGATGCTAGTTTTTTTGGTTTACAAACTTCAGATGGCAGGTTACAATCTGCTTTGTGCTTTCCTATATCCGTCTATTGACAAAAATTTTGTATCTGACCTACACAAATGAAAAGAGGGGGAAAGGTTGTGTTGTATAGGGGCTTGCCAAAGTCAAACCCCATTTTGGTGTTTCCAACTCCATGAACAAAAAATGATGATGATAAAGTACCCTTGATCAGCTAGAGGCCAAATAAACAATAATTGATTGTAATGCAAATGAAAATGGATAATTTCACCTTAGGTATGAAATCTTTGTCAAAGTGATGTTCACACCATAAGTTGCCACCAAATGTTGTTTGATGGATGCTTGATTTTCTTGAAGACCTACAAGAGGTTAGTCCATAAAACACAATAGGTTACTATAGTTAGCATGCAAAGGATAAATCATATACATCTTCATGATAAGAGCATAAAAGTGCATGATTAATCATAATAGCTTCTAATATTCAAATGAGAAGAAAACTTATTTATGTATGCATTCCAATTGATCTTTTTGATTGTAAGACAAATTGTGATCCTTTTTAAAACACTAAAGGCCACAACCAAAATATTAAAATTTGAAATATGTCACTCTTCGATTAGGGGTATCCTTACCCTTGATTTGGTAAATTTTTCCCAAATTTATCGAGATTTCAGGGAATTCAATATATTTTTCTAATCTAGCCCCGAAACAAATAAGTGTAAAAGTACAAAGTTGTGTCACACTTTCAACCAACTTATTAGCACAAGTGAATTTAAGTATTTCTAACTAAAAATAAATTTTAGTCAAACATAAGATCTAGTAAGATTCATTCTAGCTAAGTTAGATATTTCCACAACTTTTCCAACTAAAATTGTTGGATAAATGCATATGCAACACCAATTTGAGGCCAATTTACCATAAAATTAAAATTATTTGAAAAAATTGATGTTTCAACAAAACCTACTCATGTAAATAACATTTTTTTAAAATATAAAAAACACCCTTTTGTAGATCCATAAGTGTAGTTTTCAAATATATATATTTTAATAGTTTAATTATTATTTTTTATTTTTACTAAAAGTAGGTTATCATAAAAAATATTAGGTTGATTACCATGTCAAAAAAAAAACTAAAACTTATTAAAAAAATGAAAAATATGATGCACTAGAGATAAAAAGAATCTATATCAAGATGGTATATTTTTTTTCTATTTTAAAAAAATATTTAATATGAACTTAGTTAATGTTGATTGTGTTTAATATGTACACAAATTTTAATATATATTTATCAAAATTGGAAAAAAATGTATCCATGAACTAAAGTTTCAAGTTATAAATACACATAAAAAATTTGAAGGAAAATAAATAAATTTACTATATAAAATATTGATGTCTCATGTAACTTCATTTTTCAGCAACTAAATAATAGTTTCAATTTATAAAAAAATATTTTAAAATATTTTTTTATTTTTTAAAAAATAAAACCTAAAATATATTAAAAAATACACATTTTATTAGTTTACATCATTTCAAAATTCAAAACATAAATGCCATCTTTTAGTGATTCAAGTTTAAAAGTTGGATCGGTGTTGGTTGTCTTTACATTGTTTAAAAATAGTTATTAAAGGAAATGTTGAAAGATTCATGATTTATTTAAGAAAATTCTAAAAGAAATATATTTAGAGTCTACACACAAATTGGCACAAATCACTAGTTCACATCATCTTCAAGTTGTTAATGGTTTAGCTGCTATAGGTCTTAGAAGATGAAGATTTAGTTAAAAATATTGATGTAAATGTCCATCTTGGGCAAAAAGTGAGACATAGTATTGTGATTTCACCCATAGAATATATGAAGAAAACAAATGGAATTTATATGAGGCCAACACATGAAATACAAGAAGAAAAAATGCTCAATACATAAGGAAAATATGGTACACACATAAGAAAAACATAACACATACATGGAGCATAAAACAACAAAATGTTATTACACAAAACAGAATATTCGAGTCGACAAGGTAAAGTGACATCAATATGTAAGGTTGTCTCAACTACTAAGCATCATATCTCGAATACACAACATACACATATAAAATGATAAAAAAAAAGCTACCACAATGATACATAGATCTACTGGCTAGCAAGTTGTGTTATGCTAGGTGTCCATGTAAAATTAATAAATGATAGGTCCCATAAGGATAGAAAGTTATGTTATGCTATTTTAATCATGAGACACATGGATCTACTAGCTATCAAGTTTTTTTATGCTAGCTTTCCATGTAAAATTTCTCAACTTCACAAGCTAGCAAACTCCGTTATGCTAGGTCTATGGACTATTTAGCAATCACGCTTGATTGAGTGTGTAAATGTTTAAAATCAAGGGGGACGAATTAGTAACCATGATTCAAGGAGTGCAAACATGATTAATACCTTAGGGGATGAATTGATAACCACACCTTAGGGGGTGTTTTAAACAACACCACCACCAAGGGGGTATGCCAATAAGTCAAAGATCAAGAGACATAAATGTGTGGATATTCGAAATGGATAGGGTGATATGCCCCACTTAAAGTGTTAGCATACTTTAGATGTTGATATTTTAAGGAATAAAATGGGAAAGAGGGGATCCTCAAGAAGGATGCATACCTCCAAAACTAGTTATCCTTTCCCCCCAAGTGTATAGGAAATGAAAACCATGATAGAGAATATCATGTTGTTACCATTGATGAAATATGGTTGCACGTAAGATCATACCACCATGAATGGAAATAAGCAAACACATAGAGCTACAAATTCCACATAGTGAGGAGCAACACCATAGAAGAGAGTTTATTGATTAGAATGAATAGGTGCATCAACACATGGAGGAGTGATAGCACCACAATCAAGAAGTTGTATTTTATTGCTCAAGGCTTGAAATTCAATGGTATAATGACCATGCACTTAATAATATGCACAAAAGGAATGATTTTATTAAACTTATTACATGTTGGAGGAGGAAGAGTAATCAAGTGGGCTTTGCGATGCCTCACAAAATTATTCTCTTGCTCGTATAGAGGATAAGGAGTAGGAGACAATCCTTTCTATTGTGATTTTTTTTTCTCGCTTACCATAGGAGATTATGAATATAGTAGATGATGGAGGATTGGATGTATATGAAAGAGAAGGTTAGAAATCTAAACTTCTTTTAGCAAGGGATTGTATATACTTCACATTATCTTTGACTCCTTATTTCATGTTTGCATTATATCCAATTTTAGAAAGAATTTTAAATCTAAGATCATAACATTTTTTTAACTTAGATGGAGAAGGATAAGTCTTATTTAAATGTTTATGAGAGGAATTAATTCTTTTGCAAGAATTCAAATCCTTTTTAGGTTTTGAAATATTCAGACTAGATATTGTCAACAAATGAGGGAAAAAGCTAAAGAGCCCCGATTGACATCATGAAATGATGATATTTGTGGATTTTTTAATGTAGAATAAGTTTGTGCAAATGAAACAAAATATTCCTTAGGTTTAGATTGTGAGATTTTATACTCTCCCACAAAGGAGGCTATAAAATCTAATGAACCCCAATCATCACCAAAACCTATACTTGAAGATGAAGTATTGTTTAGATCATTATTTTTAGTTTGAGAAGAGGAATGGAAATATTGTAGTGAAGCTACCAAAACAATATTTGACTCTTTAGGCTTTGAAGATGATATTTTATACTCCTCAATGAAAGTAGGTGTAAAATATAATGATTCCCAATCATCACCCAAGAGCACATTCATAGTATCATTATGCTAAAATTTTGAAGATGGAATCAAAGTAATAAGGGAAATGCTATGTTCATATTGGGCATGCAAATAAATTTCTTTATCTTATTTAACCATATATATATATTGTTATTATATTCATATTTCATTGTATGGTGAAGAGTAGATGGGACTCCCTTCATGGCATGAATTAACAGTCTACCAAGAAGAAGATTATATGAAAGAGAGTCCAACATGACATGGATAAGGGTAGGAAAAGTCACAGGTCCTACCTTAATAGGTAGTGTGATTGTACCTAACAATTTCCTACCAATATTATCAGAGCCATGTATAGAAATATTATCAAGTTTTATTTATTAGCTCTAATTAATTCTTTAGGCTAAACAAATTAGGATGAAAGAGTATGTTCCTAACTAAGAGAAAGAATCTTCCAATCCATTAAATGTTGTAAGATTAAAATCATATTCTCATTTTTTAGTATTGGAAGTCACCCCTTGAAGTGGGTTAAGATATTTTATTTATTTTTTCCCTTATTTCTAAGATATATCCTAATAAATTTGATCAAAAACATTAATTGAAATCAAATCACACTTAAAGTACATCTTTAATAATATATCAAAATAAAATAATAAATACACAAAATATGACAAGAATATTGATGATGAATTTTTTTACATAAATATTGATTTTGTGCATGTAAGTGATTTTTTACTTAGTGAATTTATTTTAGTCTAAATTGTTCTGTAAATGTCTTAAAGTGACTTCATATGAATATTTTAGATTTAAAATTTCTTTGTGAGATATTATTGCAAATATAATAATTTTGAGGTTATATTATTACAAGCTTAAAAATATATATTTAAAAATGCTTTTTGATGCCCATCAATATATCAACCCTATAAATTATTTAATTTAATTTTATAATATATTTTTAAATTTATTAATTT
Organism: Sequoia sempervirens; assembly: GCA_007258455.2. Lineage (NCBI taxonomy): Eukaryota > Viridiplantae > Streptophyta > Pinopsida > Cupressales > Cupressaceae > Sequoia > Sequoia sempervirens. Next base: position 198,409 of record VDFB02358162.1, read on the forward strand.
ATTTTGACTAAATTATTATTTTTTACTTAAGGTAAAAAATTTTATGATAATTTTGAGTCTAATGTAATTCACTTATCAATTATCTAAGGTCCTTGGAAACCATATTTTTAAGGTCATGGCATGATAAAGTTGAAAAGTAATTATTTGTACACAAAATATAACATTATTTAGTTGCCTTCTAGAAGCTACTCTAAACGTGAATGATATGATAATCTACTTGCCATTCTCATTTGACAAGATTCAACTCTTGAGATATGTTAATTAACGATTGAGTCTTCTAAGGCCTTGACTATTTTAGTCAAGATGCAATATAAAAGCACTTGTCATAATGACCACATCTATATGTATAGAAAAAAATTAAATTGTATAATACTAAGACATACTATTCTAAGAATAAATCATGTAAAAATATTTTTTACCACACTAAAAATAGAGGATGTAAAATCACTAAGATGGAAATTTTCTCTATGATTTGTTTTTTTAAGAATCAAATCAATCTCATATTTCTTGGATGTGAGTTCTTAAATTTAGATCAATTGACTTTTATTCTTATAATATCAATGTTTTGATTAGATTAAGACTGGAAGGGCCAGTACCCATTACAAAACAGCCATAGAGGTGAACAAGAAGTGGGATGCTCAATCAAAATTAAAACATAAAATTAAACTTAAATAGTCCAACTAATAAAAAGAAACAGTGAAAACACAGAATAGAGACTGACACAAAACCACAAGAAACCTACAAGTCTCCTAGCAAATTGAGACCACTGATAGTATTCCATTCTTGAGAGAGAAATTGGAGCTTCTCTTCAAAATTTAGAGGGCCTTTCTAAATGGTCGGAGTATCTGTCATGGTATCCTGGGTCAAAGTTTCAACCATTTTACCTTTCTTCTTCTACGTGTGACTATCATCCTTGCTATCATCAACCACCCTTTTACCCTAGTTCTTCCTTAATTCTTGCTGAAACATTTGAATGGTGAGGGTGGTGTTCTTCACGATCTCTTTGTTGTAGTTAGTGATAACCCTAAGGCATTGAGTGATTTTCTCCTAGTTCTTATGAATAGGTTCAATCTCCATTTGTAAATTCCTTTTATCATCCTCCATACCAATAATGGCTCTCAACTCTTTCAACTCCTTCTCCGAATTGGACCACCTCTTGAAAGACTTGGCCAGGGAGGTAATCAGATCCTAGTGGGCTTTGTCCTCTACCTCACCTATCCACATGACTTGTTGCTATAGAAATTTACTTTCCAATGTTTGGATTCTCTCTTTGTCCGTAACCAACTGGCCCAATAGCCACTTCACAATATCATTTTAGACATTAATCATCTCTGAGATTTTATTATTATTTTGTAGAGGGGGTCACCAAAATGCTACTAAAGCTAAAACCCACAGGCTAGGTTCGACATGGGTCCCCTCCAAACTTATGCAAAGGTTGGGAGAATTTTGGAGGTTAGCATTTAAAATAGGGGGTGGTAGGGACATCTGAGACCTCTGCATGGGTAGGGGAGTTCATGGGAGAGTTGGCAAGGGTGGGGTTCCATGAAAAATTGTCATCTGAGTTATTTGACTCATTCAAACCGGAAGTAACAAGCGTGGGTTCTGATAGGGGAATTCAATTGATGGGGTAGGGAGTGGAGTCCTCATTAGCAGGGGCTTTGCCATGGGCCGGAGAGCTACACCAAATGGCAGGGGGTTTCATCAAGGGAAAAAGAGGGACTAGGGTCCATGAGGGGTTCGGTGGGGTCATGAATAATCAAAGTGTTTTTTTTTATAGTGGCAAGGGAGGGTAAAATTGCGGCATGGTACTTGCAGAGATGAAAGATAAGACCTTGGTGAATGGGAAAATTCTTGTTTTTACCCTGAATATTTTTCATAGTTTTCTCAAGAAAGGACAAAATCCAAAAGGTGAAATTCATTTTTACAATATACCAAAGGTGATTAAGCATTGGAAAAAAATGAGCATGAAAGCGACAAAACCTCCCCTTGAGCGTAACATACCTCATGAGGACCTCATTGACTTTTCTCCAAATTCCAGGCAGGTCTACACAACTAAAGCCATTCTAGAGTCTATTCACCTTCTCGCCATATTTCAATAATCATTCCATATCCTTCTGATAGTGGCCTTTGGATTTACGAAGGATGCACACTCCCTCCAAAGATAGCCCTGTCACCTTCGCAATTAACTCAGTAGTCATCGTGAACGAGGCCTCACCAATAGTGATAGTTCTATTCGTCTAGGAGGTAGCGAATGCCACCAAAATATTAGGGTCATGCCCTTGCATCCCTCCCACAAACGAGGCCAGCTTGCCCCGCTGCAGGATGGTCCAGACTTCCTTGTCTTATTTCCACATCTCGCAGCTAGTAGGCTCTTCTTGAACCAGATCACCCCCCCATCGCAAAAATCTCAAACTTCAAAATAGGGCCACACAGAATGTAGAAATGAATAGATAAAAACTAGATCCACCAATTAAAGTGTTTATGAAAAGGTAGCTTAAAAGGGTTAATTTTCCATAAATGAAAAGTGTGGAAAATATCAATGAGAGTTGGTAGTGTATCCAACTCAATCTCAAATTGGTAGTACTTTAACATCATGGTGAATTAAATTGCACACATGATCGGGGATATGAAGGATATTATGATCCCATATTACTAAATTTGGTGTGAAGGTGCCAAGATTTGCAAGCGCGTCGACCGAGAACTTTATTGTCATTTTGAAACACGTGAATAGTACTACAATTTCTGAGGGTAATCATCAGATTGCAAGCTAAAGACACAGGTCCTGGAGGGTCCAACAAGGAGAGGCCTTCTCCGTCAGCATGAGAATCGTGTTTCTAGAATCTCCCTCAATGATTAATTAAGTTGGACAACCTAGCCTATGTGGTAATTTGTATGCCGTGGAAAGCTACTGCCACCTCAACAAAGCTAGATGACTGCACCTCCAAGTTGACGACATAAGCCAAAATTAAATTCCCTTGTGATCCCAGGTAACCCTACCCCCACTCGCCTGAGTAGGGTTAGGTTTGGCAGAGGTGTCAAAGTTAAGCTATCAATGTTGTTTTCCTTCAATAAAATGTAATAAAATAATTTTTTGATTTTGATTTTGATTATTTTAATGTATTAAATTCAATAAATTTTATAAATGTATAATTTTTTTGTGTCAATATTTATTTTTCAAATATATTTTATATTTATATTCACATCAATTGTTATTAGAGAAAAATTTATATTAAACAAATTAATATTAAAAAAACTTAATTTTTATGATTAAAAAATATAATTTATTTTTTAATCATAAATTATAAAATTTATATATTTAAAAATTAAAAAAATCAGTTGAATGAATATTAATTTAAGATAAGTGGAACATTTGTAATGGCGTTAAATTTGTATTCAAGTTGAATGGATGTTAATTTAAGATAAGTGAAGTATTTGTAATAACATTTAATTTATGTTGATTTTTAGATTGACTTTAAAAAAAAAAAAAATATATATAATCCATCCATTTATAATAAAATCGTTTAAAATGACTCAAATAACTCTTATACAGAACAATATACAAGTAGTTGAATGATTCACTGCTCACACAAAAATAGAAATGGTCAGGGAAGAACACAAATTTGGAACAAAACAATTATGGAAAGAAAAGTCTCTTATTATAAGAAAAGTAGGACATAATTTCATTGAACCAGGTATCACCATGTAGGTATATGAGGGATGGGATATTGAAGCCACTGGTACGTTGTGTTTTTCCCCAGAACTATAAATATTACAGAGGCAATTTCTGAGGGGCAAGAGTGAATGTGGGTCTCATTATATTACTTGTATTTATGTCCTTTCAAGATGAGATTGTTGGAAGTGGAAACTGTAGTTATGGACATTTGATCTTGCCGATGATGGCGTTCAGAAGTCTTGGAAAACACAAGAATCCGAATGCCATCGCGGAACAAGGAATGGAATTTTCCCAGAGTTTTAGAGATGGAAGCTAACAAAGTATTTGGGCATCTGGGGCGCACCATAATCTGATTCATGCGCACGCATTGCTTTTCCAAATCCGTCATTCTCATTCTCATCCGACAAAATTCAAATCTGAGGTCTCTGTTCTCCATTCGAACCGATTCATAGCCATCCCTGGACGAACTTAATGCATTCACAAACCGCTTGTTCATCATCTGCGAAGGGCAGTTGTTGGCATCGAAGGCGCCGTCCCCGTATTCATTTGCGCTTCCGCTCTGAATTTCGACGCGAAGTCTGAGCTGCTCGAAGTAGAGAACTTGCACGACGACGTGAAGAGGAAGGCGGTGGTTTTTGGCGGCGTGCATGCATGCTTCTGCTGACAGCCTTTGACAGTCCATGAGCTTGCACAGCTTGTTGCGCTCTCCATCCGTTGCACTTGGATGCGCCTATGCAGTCATATCAACACACTTACTCTCTATGCATTTTTTTTTGAAAAAATATAATCATAAATAGTACTATTTTTTTTAGATTTATTATTATTATCATTTATTCCAATTCTATTTTGAGTGAAATGGAGTTTAATTATGAACTACTTAACACTTATTACATCTAGATGATATGAATGAAGTACTACAACTTTTCAAGAGGTCAGCCAACATAATATTATTCTGATTCAAATGATCTTAATCGTAATATGCTTAGTTCTAATTGCATTTAGGTGACATGAGTGAATCATAAGTACTTGATTATAACTCATCTCTTATGACCATCAATGAACTACCTAATACACATTTCATCTATGTGACAACTACGAAATACTAAAACTCTCCTAAATATTATCTATTCCAATACTATAATTCAAGTGAGTTTAACCGTAGTTTACTGAGTACTTAATACATCTAGGTGATGCGAGTGAAGTATTGACACTTCCTTAAGGGTCACCCATTCCAATACTATTTTGATTCAAGCAAGCTTAATTATGGTCTACATAATATTCTTTACATTTAGATAACATAAATGAAAGACCAAAACTTCCATGAATTTCCTTTATCTAAATATTACTACCAAAACTTCTAGACAGGTCATCCAACCCAATAATACTACAACTTGGACAACTCAATTATTCCACCTCCATACTACTATGAATTTAACAACTTAATTATCTCAATCAAATCATTTATCTCAATACTTCTCAATACTACTTACAAAACTTACAAGATCACCCATTTGGATACTACTACAACTTGAAGATCTCAACTATACTTTTACCTACGAATCCCATGCTACTTTATACATAGCAAAATACTAAATGTTCATCCTATTTAATGATTCAAAAAAAAGATCAAGATCAGCCCCTACCCTTAGTTTTGCATATTTTTTTTTGAAAATGAAAAATATTTAAAACGGAAAAATATAAATATGTTTTATATGAATATAACCTTGAGGCAAATGTCAATGGCCCTGTACAGCCCGTCGTCAATCAAGCGCCCTTTCTCACCAACAGCCTCCGCTAACAGGATAAATTTTGAGATGTTCAAGTTCTTGTCCGGCGCAATCTCCGCCAGATAGCTGTCATAGGAAATGAAAACCATGATAGAGAATATCATGTTGTTACCATTGATGAAATATGGTTGCACGTAAGATCATACCACCATGAATGGAAATAAGCAAACACATAGAGCTACAAATTCCACATAGTGAGGAGCAACACCATAGAAGAGAGTTTATTGATTAGAATGAATAGGTGCATCAACACATGGAGGAGTGATAGCACCACAATCAAGAAGTTGTATTTTATTGCTCAAGGCTTGAAATTCAATGGTATAATGACCATGCACTTAATAATATGCACAAAAGGAATGATTTTATTAAACTTATTACATGTTGGAGGAGGAAGAGTAATCAAGTGGGCTTTGCGATGCCTCACAAAATTATTCTCTTGCTCGTATAGAGGATAAGGAGTAGGAGACAATCCTTTCTATTGTGATTTTTTTTTCTCGCTTACCATAGGAGATTATGAATATAGTAGATGATGGAGGATTGGATAAGGGTAGGAAAAGTCACATTAGATGATGGAGGATTGGACAACTTCTTTTAGCAAGGGATGGTATATACTTCACATTATCTTTGACTCCTTATTTCATGTTTGCATTATATCCAATTTTAGAAAGAATTTTAAATCTAAGATCATAACATTTTTTTAACTTAGATGGAGAAGGATAAGTCTTATTTAAATGTTTATGAGAGGAATTAATTCTTTTGCAAGAATTCAAATCCTTTTTAGGTTTTGAAATATTCAGACTAGATATTGTCAACAAATGAGGGAAAAAGCTAAAGAGCCCCGATTGACATCATGAAATGATGATATTTGTGGATTTTTTAATGTAGAATAAGTTTGTGCAAATGAAACAAAATATTCCTTAGGTTTAGATTGTGGATTTTATACTCTCCCACAAAGGAGGCTATAAAATCTAATGAACCCCAATCATCACCAAAACCTATACTTGAAGATGAAGTATTGTTTAGATCATTATTTTTAGTTTGAGAAGAGGAATGGAAATATTGTGGTGAAGCTACCAAAACAATATTTGACTCTTTAGGCTTTGAAGATGATATTTTATACTCCTCAATGAAAGTAGGTGTAAAATATAATGATTCCCAATCATCACCCAAGAGCACATTCATAGTATCATTATGCTAAAATTTTGAAGATGGAATCAAAGTAATAAGGGAAATGTTATGTTCATATTGGGCATGCAAAAAAATTTCTTTATCTTATTTAACCATATATATATATTGTTATTATATTCATATTTCATTGTATGGTGAAGAGTAGATGGGACTCCCTTCATGGAATGAATTAACAGTCTACCAAGAAGAAGATTATATGAAAGAGAGTCCAACATGACATGGATAAGGGTAGGAAAAGTCACAGGTCGTACCTTAATAGGTAGTGTGATTGTACCTAACAATTTCCTACCAATATTATCAGAGCCATGTATAGAAATATTATCAAGTTTTATTTATTAGCTCTAGTTAATTCTTTAGGCTAAACAAATTAGGATGAAAGAGTATGTTCCTAACTAAGAGAAAGAATCTTCCAATCCATTAAATGTTGTAAGATTAAAATCATATTCTCATTTTTTAGTATTGGAAGTCACCCCTTGAAGTGGGTTAAGATATTTTATTTATTTTTTCCCTTATTTCTAAGATATATCCTAATAAATTTGATCAAAAACATTAATTGAAATCAAATCACACTTAAAGTACATCTTTAATAATATATCAAAATAAAATAATAAATACACAAAATATGACAAGAATATTGATGATGAATTTTTTACATAAATATTAATTTTGTGCATGTAAGTGATTTTTTACTTATGGAATTTATTTTAGTCTAAATTGTTGTGTAAATGTCTTAAAGTGACTTCATATGAATATTTTAGATTTAAAATTTCTTTGTGAGATATTATTGCAAATATAATAATTTTGAGGTTATATTATTACAAGCTTAAAAATATATATTTAAAAATGCTTTTTGATGCCCATCAATATATCAACCCTATAAATTATTTAATTTAATTTTATAATATATTTTTAAATTTATTAATTTATTTTGACTAAATTATTATTTTTTATTTAAGGTAAAAAATTTTATGATAATTTTGAGTCTAATGTAATTCACTTATCAATTATCTAAGGTCCTTGGAAACCATATTTTTAAGGTCATGGCATGATAAAGTTGAAAAGTAATTATTTGTACACAAAATATAACATTATTTAGTTGCCTTCTAGAAGCTACTCTAAACGTGAATGATATGATAATCTACTTGCCATTCTCATTTGACAAGATTCAACTCTTGAGATATGTTAATTAACGATTGAGTCTTCTAAGGCCTTGACTATTTTAGTCAAGATGCAATATAAAAGCACTTGTCATAATGACCACATCTATATGTATAGAAAAAAATTAAATTGTATAATACTATGACATACTATTCTAAGAATAAATCATGTAAAAATATTTTTTACCACACTAAAAATAGAGGATGTAAAATCACTAAGATGGAAATTTTCTCTATGATTTGTTTTTTTAAGAATCAAATCAATCTCATATTTCTTGGATGTGAGTTCTTAAATTTAGATCAATTGACTTTTATTCTTATAATATCAATGTTTTGATTAGATTAAGACTGGAAGGGCCAGTACCCATTACAAAACAGCCATAGAGGCGAACAAGAAGTGGGATGCTCAGTCAAAATTAAAACATAAAATTAAACTTAAATAGTCCAACTAATAAAAAGAAACAGTGAAAACACATAGAATAGAGACCGACACAAAACCACAAGAAACCTACAAGTCTCCTAGCAAATTGAGACCACTGATAGTATTCCATTCTTGAGAGAGAAATTGGAGCTTCTCTTCAAAATTTAGAGGGCCTTTCTAAATGGTCGGAGTATCTGTCATGGTATCCTGGGTCAAAGTTTCAACCATTTTACCTTTCTTCTTCTGCGTGTGACTATCATCCTTGCTATCATCAACCACCCTTTTACCCTAGTTCTTCCTTAATTCTTGCTGAAACATTTGAATGGTGAGGGTGGTGTTCTTCACGATCTCTTTGCTGTAGTTAGTGATAACCCTAAGGCATTGAGTGATTTTCTCCTAGTTCTTATGAATAGGTTCAATCTCCATTTGTAAATTCCTTTTATCATCCTCCATACCAATAATGGCTCTCAACTCTTTCAACTCCTTCTCCCAATTGGACCACCTCTCGAAAGACTTGGCCAGGGAGGTAATCAAATCCTAGTGGGCTTTGTCCTCTACCTCACCTAGCCACATGACTTGTTGCTATAGAAATTTACTTTCCAATGTTTGGATTATCTCTTTGTCCGTAACCAACTGGCCCAATAGCCACTTCACAATATCATTTTAGACATTAATCATCTCTGAGATTTTATTATTATTTTGTAGAGGGGGTCACCAAAATGCTACTAAAGCTAAAACCCATAGGCTAGGTTCGACATGGGTCCCCTCCAAACTTATGCAAAGGTTGGGAGAATTTTGGAGATTAGCATTTAAAATAGGGGGTGGTAGGGACATCTGAGACCTCTGCATGGGCAGGGGAGTTCATGGGAGAGTTGGCAAGGGTGGGGTTCCATGACAAATTGTCATATGAGTTATTTGAATCATTCAAACCGGAAGTAACAGGCGTGGGTTCTGATAGGGGAATTCAATTGATGGGGTAGGGAGTGGAGTCCTCATTAGCAGGGGCTTTGCCATGGGCCGGAGAGCTACACCAAATGGCAGGGGGTTTCATCAAGGGAAAAAGAGGGACTAGGGTCCGTGAGGGGTTCGGTGGGGTCATGAATAATCAAAGTGTTTTTTTTTATAGTGGCAAGGGAGGGTAAAATTGCGGCATGGTACTTGCAGAGATGAAAGATAAGACCCTGGTGAATGGGAAAATTCTTGTTTTTACCCTGAATATTTTTCATAGTTTTCTCAAGCAAGGACATAATCCAAAAGGTGAAATTCATTTTTACAATATACCAAAGGTGATTAAGCATTGGAAAAAAATTAGCATGAAAGCGACAAATCCTCCCCTTGAGCATAACATACCTCATGAGGACTTCATTGACTTTTCTCCAAATTCCAGGCAGGTCTACACAACTAAAGCCATTCTAGAGTCTATTCACCTTCTCGCCATATTTCAATAATCATTCCATATCCTTCTGATAGTGGCCTTTGGATTTATGAAGGATGCACACTCCCTCCAAAGATAGCCCTGTCACCTTCGCAATTAACTCAGTAGTCATCGTGAACGAGGCCTCACCAATAGTGATAGTTCTGTTCGTCTAGGAGGTAGCGAATGCCACCGAAATCTTAGGGTCATGCCCTTGCATCCCTCCCACAAACGAGGCCAGCTTGCCCCGCTGCAGGATGGTCCAGACTTCCTTGTCTTATTTCCACATCTCGCAGCTAGTAGGCTCTTCTTGAACCAGATCACCCCCCCATCGCAAAAATCTCAAACTTCAAAATAGGGCCACACAGAATGTAGAAATGAATAGATAAAAACTAGATCCACCAATTAAAGTGTTTATGAAAAGGTAGCTTAAAAGGGTTAATTTTCCATAAATGAAAAGTGTGGAAAATATCAATGAGAGTTGGTAGTGTATCCAACTCAATCTCAAATTGGTAGTACTTTAACATCATGGTGAATTAAATCGCACACATGATCGGGGATATGAAGGATATTATGATCCCATATTAATAAATTTGGTGTGAAGGTGCCAAGATTTGCAAGCGCGTCGACCGAGAACTTTATTGTCATTTTGAAACACGTGAATAGTACTACAATTTCTGAGGGTAATCATAAGATTGCAAGCTAAAGACACAGGTCCTGGAGGGTCCAACAAGGAGAGGCCTTCTCCGTCAGCATGAGAATCGTGTTTCTAGAATCTCCCTCAATGATTAATTAAGTTGGACAACCTAGCCTATGTGGTAATTTGTATGCCGTGGAAAGCTACTGCCACCTCAACAAAGCTAGATGACTGCACCTCCAAGTTGACGACATAAGCCAAAATTAAATTCCCTTGTGATCCCAGGTAACCCTACCCCCACTCGCCTGAGTAGGGTTGGGTTTGGCAGAGGTGTCAAAGTTAAGCTATCAATGTTGTTTTCCTTCAATAAAATGTAATAAAATAATTTTTTGATTTTGATTTTGATTATTTTAATGTATTAAATTCAATAAATTTTATAAATGTATAATTTTTTTGTGTCAATATTTATTTTTCAAATATATTTTATATTTATATTCACATCAATTGTTATTAGAGAAAAATTTATATTAAACAAAGTAATATTAAAAAAACTTAATTTAATCATAAATTATAAAATTTATATATTTAAAAATTAAAAAAATCAGTTGAATGAATATTAATTTAAGATAAGTGGAACATTTGTAATGACGTTAAATTTGTATTCAAGTTGAATGGATGTTAATTTAAGATAAGTGAAGTATTTGTAATAACATTTAATTTATATTGATTTTTAGATTGACTTTAAAAAAAAATAAAAAATATATAATTCATCCATTTATAATAAAATCGTTTAAAATTACTCAAATAACTCTTATACAGAACGATATACAAGTAGTTGAATGATTCACTGCTCACACAAAAATAGAAATGGTCAGGGAAGAACACAAATTTGCAACAAAACAATTATGGAAAGAAAAGTCTCTTATTATAAGAAAAGTAGGAAATAATTTCATTGAACCAGGTATCACCTTGTAGGTATATGAGGGATGGGATATTGAAGCCACTGGTACGTTGTGTTTTTCCCCAGAACTATAAATATTACAGAGGCAATTTCTGAGGGGCAAGAGTGAATGTGGGTCTCATTATATTACTTGTATTTATGTCCTTTCAAGATGAGATTGTTGGAAGTGGAAACTGTAGTTATGGAAATTTGATCTTGCCGATGATGGCGTTCAGAAGTCTTGGAAAACACAAGAATCCGAATGCCATCGCGGAACAAGGAATGGAATTTTCCCAGAGTTTTAGAGATGGAAGCTAACAAAGTATTTGGGCATCTGGGGCGCACCATAATCTGATTCATGCGCACGCATTGCTTTTCCAAATCCGTCATTCTCATTCTCATCCGACAAAATTCAAATCTGAGGTCTCTGTTCTCCATTCGAACCGATTCATAGCCATCCCTGGACGAACTTAATGCATTCACAAACCGCTTGTTCATCATCTGCGAAGGGCAGTTGTTGGCATCGAAGGCGCCGTCCCCGTATTCATTTGCGCTTCCGCTCTGAATTTCGACGCGAAGTCTGAGCTGCTCGAAGTAGAGAACTTGCACGACGACGTGAAGAGGAAGGCGGTGGTTTTTGGCGGCGTGCATGCATGCTTCTGCTGACAGCCTTTGACAGTCCATGAGCTTGCACAGCTTGTTGCGCTCTCCATCCGTTGCACTTGGATGCGCCTATGCAGTCATATCAACACACACTTACTCTCCATACATTTTTTTTTGAAAAAATATAATCATAAATAGTACTATTTTTTTTAGATTTATTATTATTATCATTTATTCCAATTCTATTTTGAGTGAAATGGAGTTTAATTATGAACTACTTAACACTTATTACATCTAGATGATATGAATGAAGTACTACAACTTTTCAAGAGGTCAGCCATCATAATATTGTTCTGATTCAAATGATCTTAATCGTAATATGCTTAGTTCTAATTGCATTTAGGTGACATGAGTGAATCATAAGTACTTGATTATAACTCATCTCTTATGACCATCAATGAGCTACCTAATACACATTTCATCTATGTGACAACTACGAAATACTAAAACTCTCCTAAATATTATCTATTCCTATACTACTCTAATTCAAGTGAGTTTAACCGTAGTTTACTGAGTACTTAATACATTTAGGTGATGCGAGTGAAGTATTGACACTTCCTTAAGGGTCACCCATTCCAATACTATTTTGATTCAAGCAAGCTTAATTATGCTCTACATAATATTCTTTACATTTAGATAACATAAATGAAAGACCAAAACTTCCATGAATTTCCTTTATCTAAATATTACTACCAAAACTTCTAGACAGGTCATCCAACCCAATAATACTACAACTTGGACAACTCAATTATTCCACCTCCACACTACTATGAATTTAACAACTTAATTATCTCAATCAAATCATTTATCTCAATACTTCTCAATACTACTTACAAAACTTACAAGATCACCCATTTGGATACTACTACAACTTGAAGATCTCAACTATACTTTTACCTACGAATCCCATGCTACTTTATACATAGCAAAATACTAAATGTTCATCCTATTTAATGATTCAAAAAAAAGATCAAGATCAGCCCCTACCCTTAGTTTTGCATATTTTTTTTTGAAAATGAAAAATATTTAAAACGGAAAAATATAAATATGTTTTATATTAATATAACCTTGAGGCAAATGTCAATGGCCCTGTACAGCCCGTCGTCAATCAAGCGCCCTTTCTCACCAACAGCCTCCGCTAACAGGATAAATTTTGAGATGTTCAAGTTCTTGTCCGGCGCAATCTCCGCCAGATAGCTGTCCATGAGCGTCGAAACCTTTTCCATGGCGTTGCCACTCTGACTATCGATCTCCATCGCCCGTAGTTCATCTTCATCAGTTTCATCACAGGCGTCGTCGGTTAAAGCGAATGCCAAGAAGTTGGTAACAACCCGCTGCACAACCTCCACATCAAACAGCGTGTCAGCACTGTGTGAGAAGGAAAGAATGAGAAGATCGTGAGAGGTCGCGCGATCGAGACTCATGGCCAGTCGTGACTCCAAGTCCATTCTGCACTGAGGCGAGGCGTCGACCGTAATGGCCGTTCTGAGCAGACCAGACAGAAAGCTGGTTGGAGCCGCATTTTTGCCCGGCGGAAGAAGAGCGGCAATGCCTTCCACTACAGAGCGCTGCTCGCGCTGCTTCTGGTTGAGACCATCCAGCGAATTGAGAGCGTAATTCATGAGAGCCATGCTTATGATTTCCTGCTTCACCCCTCTCGTCTTCATGCCGCTCACTATTCTCTCAAAGAAATCGATATGCAGTTCTGTCACTTTCTGTACCCACGAGTCCTCCAAGCCTTTCTGGTCTTCTGAATCCCATCCATGTCCGCACGCCAAGAGCTCGTTGCATGCGACGGACACAATATTTTCAATGCATTTGTTCACAATTTGAAGGTCGTCAGCGAAGGGGAGCAGGCTATTGCAGCTGCGCAGAACTGCTATGGTGTTTGCAGGGTTGGGGAGAACAATGTGATTGAAGTAGGATTGGGCCAGTGAGTCTAAACCATAGATATTGGATTCTTGTTCCATTTCTAGGTATTCTGCTGCACATCTTACCGCTGCAACATTGTAGGTTGAGATTCCAGGATCGAGTCCGTAGCAGTACTTTGCCACTAACTCGAAAGCTTCCGCTCCTCCTGGCAATTCCGGAAGATTCAGATACGCTACCGCTGTGTCTGTGTCTCTTGATTGCACTAACATTCTGCGTATTCGACCACATTTCGATACCAGGGGAGCCTGCATATAATTCCAACCAATGAAATCTCTGAGCAGTCAAAATTTCCGCAAGTTTATATCTTTCTTCCATTCAATTCATATACAAGGTCAGAGACACCATTATCATTCAAACATTATTTTTATTTAGTAAAATAATCCATCTAGAATAGGAGAGATTGTTTTTTAGATTTGTTATATATGCTTTTTTATTGATATTTTGGATCACATTTAGTAAGTTATAATCGGGAAGAGGGAAATGATCCTAAATATCAAGTAAAAACACAACAAATCCAGAAACAATTTCTATTATTAGTTTTATTAGTAAGATTACCTTGTGAAGTGCAAAACGAGTTCCTCCAGTTTCCACAGTCAAATCGCTCGGAACGGCCGAAGCCAACCTGAACATAAGATTAGGAAATATAAGACTAAACCTAATAAACACCAATGTATATTTTGATTGAGAATAAACTGTGTCATGGAGAAACTAAAATCTCGAAGATGTGTAACGTTTGATGTCATTATTATGTTTACAGGGAAGAATTTTTATGCCATATCGCTAGATTTTCGAAACTTCCAGTAGACTTCATTGTTAAAAAAAGACGATTTAAAAAACCAGATTTGTTTTAGTGCGCATACCAGTCCAAGCAACTCTGAATGCTTGTTATAATCATGGCGATTCTATCTTCGTGCACCCAGTGAAACAGAAACAGAAGAAATACAATTCCAATCCCCAATTAGTGCGTGCTGTTTGCATTAACTTTAATTCTTATATAGAACACATTCCTGCAAAGCTTTTGGAGCGTTTGTTGGGTTTTTCAACTTTGAAATGATGGCGAATTGCAACGGTATAACAAGCTAATGATGTGGGTAAGTGGCAGATCATTTTTCAGAAAGCGTGAAAGTGTGGCGAGCGAAGATCTTCCTACCAAATTCGCTCTAAAAAGTTGGGCCTCTTTTCCGTTGGATGAAAATGAGAGACAAGAGAAAAGTGGGTTGAATAAAATATTTAACTGTATAACAGTAAAGTCAAAATGCAAATATTTTCACGCCATTCCACGCTAAATCGCTCTGTAAAGTGTAATCACTACGACCATAATTGAAATTCATAGCTCTCTATGCTCGTTTATTTTTTATTTTTATTTTATAACTGAAATTTCGTTTCCATGCTCCAATTGCAGCCAAGTACCCCAATAATACAATTTATAGTTACTAGTGCTAATATTTAAAGAACAAAGTTGAGCTGTAGAACTTTGCTTGCAAATTACGAAACCGAAAGTGCTTCAGTTGTGGAGGTTATTTATTTATTTATTCTGTCTTGGCCAGGAGATGAAGCTTTAAATTTTGTGGGTTGTCTCGCCATGTTGTGTCAAAACAGTCGTGAACTATTATAGTATGACTGCAAAACTTTTGTGTGTGAGAGAGCTGAATCTACATAATCTCCCTCGGGTTTAAATTCGATGAGAACCTTTCCCTTTATAGCCGAGGATGGACGCCCAAAGAAATCGCCCTAAAGCCTTTTTCTTAAAAAATATTAGGTAAAATTGCTGTTACTACTTGGGATGACAACTGTCTCTTGGTCTCCTATTAGTATTAGCGAGATGACAAGGAACATAGAGAATTTATTTGCCTCCTCAAAAATGGGAGCCACATATCGATGGCTCTTTCAAAATCACTCTATTTCTTTGATGTCGAATTCGTGGATTGGTTCGCTTTCGAATACATTCAACACTACCTTATCCCAGCAACCATGTAAAGTTAGATTGATGTAGACTATGCCGTCTCAGTGGGAGGGGGCGCCGATTGGGGGTCTTTTCCCCTGAACTAATAGAAGAATGCCATGTAGCTTCTCGTGTTTGCAAAGCTTTGCAGACTGGTCTGGTTAGCAATTGTCAGTTGTCTTTATGCATGCCTTGCATGTCCATAGAGCTCGGTGGAGAATCTATCAATGAAGATCTTAGAGGTCTTCACAGTTTTCGCGGAAAATCTTCGTCAATTGATGAATGGTTCATTTCTACCAATTCAAATTTAGCGAATGTATTGCAACCAGTAGGAGGTCAAATCACTATGATTTTCTAAATTATTGATCAAATGTATGTTAATTCACTCCCGTTTAATTATAAGGTATTTATAATTAATGAAGTTTGCCATAGTAATCTGAATTTGTAATTGAGAATTGAGTATAATTTGGAGGCATGTTTTAATTTATTGATATATTTGTCAATAGCATTAAAAAATCACTATGTATGTAGGTCAATTTCACCAATATAGTTCTATGCTAATCATAGTGTCCTAATCATCATGAGAATTATAACATGTATTTTTATTTTTTTATCATAGTCTGATTTTTCCAACATTTATATGGATCCTTTTACAATCACACTATCATGCCCAAAATATATCCATAAGAAAAACACAACCAACAGTTTTTTTTGATGAAAACTACTAAATCGCCCTCCATGTTTGACATGGTAGCATACTATGTGGACTAGATGATGTGGCTCATGCAATGCCATCATTGGCACACACACACATGAGAGTGGGGAAAGGAAATAACATGCAAGTGGGTGTGTAGAATTCATTGAGTACACCCTTAAATAATGATAGGTACTCCTAGATGGGTATAAATGTCATTTCAAGAAACATCTCGATGGGAAATTGCACATCAGTTGACTCCCGTGGGGTTCACTCAGTAGAAGTGAGTTGGTCAAGCAACTGTGGCTTGACCCAAGGTCTATTAAAACAAATTCTATTATAAATAAACACCATTACTTTAACAACCTCTAACTTAAATAACTAATGTTAAGCATAAGGATAACCCAAATGATGTCATTAAAGTATTGATGTTTATTTATGTTAAGATTACACACTTGACTATTTAAGTAATTTACTTGACTAGGAAAGTTGTACTTAAACTATTCAAATTCACACATGATAACATTGATTAACCCACAATATTTAAACCTTCATCTTAAAAAAAATTAGTGCATCAATTCATCATTGGACTAAATCCTCACTTAAATTACAATTTTATTGACATTTAGATTAACCCAAAAAAATAGGTTGGATAAGTTTGATAAATGTTTACAAGAAATAATCAATCTCTATTTATACTAACTACTCCATAGGTTCTTGATTTCTATGGAGTCCAAATGTTAACATTGTAGGGTTTTGGTGTTAGCTTGAAGTTAACTAATTGTGTTACACTTATAGTTTTATAACCCCTAATTAAGTCATAACTCTTTTAAACCCTCGTTTTACTCTTAATTGGATTAAAGAAATACTCAAACCATTAAATTCGTAGTTATTAATAGAATATGTTATCATTAACATTCAACACACTCTAAATTTTAACTAACATGAATTAATGCTTTAATTTCATATCTTCTTTTATAAAACCTTACCACTTTAAATAAATTAATTTGACATTAGAATGTTAAGTTACACCGCCCTTAATAATTAAAATAAAATGATTATTTTTCATAAGACAACATTCACCTCTAGATGTCTACTCTATAAATGATCAAATGGATGTTAAGATTCTAAAATTAATTTATTTTACTAATATTAATAATTATATATATTATTATGGCTAGTGGCTGGTTGTGTGCATCCCTAGAGGATTAGTCTTGCCTCAACTCATCCCTCCTAAACCCCAACTTGACAAAAAGTAAGACCAAGACAAGACTAATTGAATGCTAAACTAGATCGCAAGAACACCTCCGATGTAATATATATATATATATATATATATATATATATAAACTCTTTCATACTACTCTAAAAGAATAACATCCCCCAGTTCTTAAATCAAACTAAAACATTAGACTAGAACTCCTATATAATTTAAAGGAATTACTCTGCCTCAACATTCTCATCCCCATCTAAAATAAAAATTATAAGACCATCAAAAGGAAACCCTAACATTATATGGGTGACTAGTCCTAATCTTCTCCTCCCATTCCAACACTTGTTTTCTTTGTCTTTTATATTTGACAGGGCTATGTGAACATAGCTGAGGCTGTCTACAAGGTAGGGATGGAAATTAGTAAATGGTGCCAGGTGCCATGGATCTATATGCAAGGAGGAAGGAGGTTGACATAGTTTGAAGGGAACTCATAGAGCTGCACAAAGGATGACAAAATAGTTGGCCATCACATGTTTTATTTTATAGGAATGTAATAGGTGTTTGATGGACCACAAGGAAACACAATATACCAATTGGACCCAGCGTGAGGACATCGTCTAAGCCCACAAGGGTCAAGCCTTGAGTATGGTGTGAAAAAAAATTATGCAAATTATTAGAAACTAGAAAGATCTAGGAGATAAGAAACAAGAACATGAACAATGCATAAAATGTATATAGCTTAGTATAAACAATGAGCTCAAACCCTCATTATAAAGAATGAAGATGAGAAAACTCATGTCACAAGAATAGGCAATCACATGCCATGGATTGAGGAGAGGACTCAATGAGGATGAGCAAACAAACACCATGGATTAAAGAGAGGACTCCTCATCCTGGAGTGGTGGCGAGTTGCTCTCCTCAATGCAAGGGAGAGGTGTCGGGAGGGATTGGACAACTCTCAAGATACCTCAACATCCTTGAAATCTCGTGGGAAATGAGTCAAGGTTCAACTCCAACACCTAACTAGGCTTGAGTTAGCCTAACTAGAGTAGAATATAATAACACCTCCCTTAAGCATAGCTTAGGTGGGTATAGAAGAAATGGGTCCTGGCTACTAGCCTGATGAGGTACTCATTTACAATGTAGTCTTTTACAAATTATGATGGATAAAGATAGAAAACCCAATAGGAAAAAAATATCATCCAAAAAAAGACCATATAATTCCCTTTGCCAAATTCATTGTAAGAGAGAAGAAATAACAAAATGTAAAAATTCACCTCCCTTAAATTAAAAAATCTTGTGGTTGAACAAAACCACTTTGTGGATATTTTAACTAAACCATGAAAGTTAAATAACCACAAATGGCTAGTACAAAATTTTTACTTTACAAAATTTGAAAAATCAAATATTTTAAGAAAGAAAGAGGAAAATCGAAATGCCAATAAGGGTGTGGTTTGGTGGTTAAGTCGCTTGGTTGTAGTGATGACCACCAGGGTTCAAGCCCTCACTGGGCCAATGTGCTCGCAGGCCTTGTGCCTTCACTGGGCCATTGTGCTCACGAGTTTGGTTGTTTCTTGTGGTTTCTTGTACTTGGTTCATAGCTCAGGTCAAAATCATTTACCCCTAATAATATGGGTGTATTGCACCTTTAGAAAAAAGAAGAGGAAAATAGAAATAAGCCTTCATGGGCTGGAAAGAACTAGGGGACTTTAGAGGTCGATGGAGGAGTTCTGTTGGACTTGAGTGATGTGCAAGTGATAGAGATCCACTATCTCATGGCTCATTTCAACCACCAAAGATGTTGCTTGATTCCCCACATGCCTTGGTAGATTTAAGATTTGTTTGCAAATTTATGAGCCCCATACTAGGTGATTTACAAAAACTTAGCTGCAGATTTCTTTGGCAAGTAGCACACCCCCAAATGATGTGATTGATTGGAGATTAAGGGTGACTGGCACATTGAAGTCGACTGGTAGATTGAGAGGTCGCAAATTCTGATATCCACGCCTAGGTGGCTATGAAAGCCAGTGCGTGGGAAAATTTCATTGCACATTCCTCTATGCCAAAAGAAAAAGATAAGAATATCACCAAAGGCTCATGCCACATCATGCAGATAACAATATCTAATTTGATGCCTCTCTTTTCCTTGCTATGTGGGATATCTGTGCAAGTCAGTAGGATGTCTAATTTGATAACTGGCCTAATTGAACATGTCTGAGTAAAATTCCTTTTCCATAAGAACAACAATGATAACTCAGAGCCAAGCATACTCTTTGTGCAGAGGGGTCTGCAAATGGTAGGCTCCAACATGCCCACTCTATAAAAAATATCCTCTAAAGATCACACCCAATTTTTGTAGAGACCTTCCACCATCCACAAACGCAACCTTCACATTGAAACAGGGGTGGGGTGGGGTCAATTTGATGAAGAAAATAGCCACAAACTCCAACGATCTGCAACAAATTTTCCCTATGTGAGAAGAGGTGTCACAATATTTTGAGCAGAGATTCACCTTAGGGGTTGGTTGATATCCTCTTGATATGAGTAGGTTGACTTCAAACAACACTTGAAAATGATTTTATAGGCATCTACCATCTTCCTACACTTGCACACAACAATAGAAACAAACCAAATACATTTTTATTCAAATATGGCTTGCACTATCTCCATCCCGCTCTAATACCATATTAGAAACTAGGAAGATCTAGGAGATAAGAAATAAGCACATGAACAATGCATAAAATTGTATTAATCTTAGTATAAACAATCAGCTCAAACCCTCATTATAAAGAATAAGGATGAGCAAACTCACACCACAAGAATATGAAATCACATGCCATGAATTAAGGAGAGGACTCAATGAGGATGAACAAACACATGCCATGGATTGAGGAGAGGACTCTTCATCTTGCAATGGTGGCAAATTTCTCTCTACAATGCAAGGGAGAGGTGTCAAGAGGGGTTGGACATGTAATGCCCCACCAAGGAACATTAGAGGACAACACAAACATACAACAATAATGAAACAATTTTTTTTTTTTTTTATAATAAATAATAGTGAACTACATAACATATCATAACATACAATCTTATCCTAAGTCCTCTAAGGTTCCATGACTATGCTACTAACACAACTATAAAGGAGAACTAGAATCATTTCATTAGCAATGATTTAACTAACAATCTAGAGTTAATTTTAAACCATCACATTAAATGATAATTTACAATATGAATTTCCATAACATGTCATTGTATAAACAACATTAAAGATCATTTATAAATAACTAACAAGTATGATTAAATTACATTACATAAGAGTACATCATAATTCGTTACATCATTACATTTTTTACAATAATGCTTCCCGGAATACAACTGGGAAGAATACACCATATTACAATAAATGGTACAATTGATATGCAAGTACAATACATATACATAAAAGACTATCCTCCCGAATTGGAACATGAACTGGAATCTGCTACACAAGGTACAACCTCCATGCAAACGTATAAGCAACAAGGAAACCTAATGGAGGAAAAAACACCAATCTCTCGACCATGTGGAATCCTAAGGTCCACCCCCTGTGCTAGGAGATAACATTAGGTCCCACTATAAAAAAATAGTCAAGAATACAACAGACTAACATGAACAAGGCTATACATGACTTTGACACAATATAGCCAAAATATGAACATCACATAAACACATACATCACTTCTAGAGGCATTCACATACAATAGAAGGGAGAACATAACTAGGGAATGCTAGACTGCAATAGGGAAGAGTGTCATGACATGGTCCAGGCATGGGTTGTCTTGGTGGTCTTTCACTAGACCCCGACCCCCATCTATGGTTGTTATGACAGTTTCTCACTAGATGCTGGCCCCATAGGGTGACACATGCAAAACCAACATTCCTTTCATGAGGATAAGGATGTTGATCTTTCCAACCACACCTTCTCAACCCATCCTTAGCCTAAACGAGCACTACAGGCATGGTGAGACATGCATTATCTTGTTTAATGTGAAAATTACCCATCCCCCCATTCATTATTTAGGTTATTACTAGATTAAGAAACTCACCAATGGGTTGTCCTAGACACTACTTTGGGTTCCATCCCCCATTGAGAGCCACTCCCCCTACTTGCAACTAGTAAACCCTACAAATCAAGCAAGACATTTTCCATCTTGCATACATAACATAATCATATGAATGAAACATAGAGCAAGGCATTAACCATCTTTCCCACATATCACAATCACAAGAATGTAAACTTAGTGCAAGGAAATGGCCCTCTCACACACATATCACAATCACAAAATACCAACCACTTCCATGTGAAACAACATAAAACTTAGGAAAACACAAATATTCTAAGAGTGTCATCACATAGCTTGATATGGGTTGTCCTAGCAGATCTTGCTAGGCCCCGACCCCTATCCTGGGTTGTCCTAACAACCTCTCTTGATTCCCAACCCCCATACAAACTCATGCAAGTAAAATAATCCCTCCTAACCTCTGGAAGCCAACCTTAACCCAATTGCATAAAAGACTCCCACTTTGAACTATTCCCAAAATCATTCCAATTTCCAATAATCAAAGACAATCTTCAATGCAAACAATCACTCAAACAATACAACCATGAAATAGACATCATTTTTTATTTCATATTACTCATCATCTTAACCACTGAAATCACTTAATTGGGTCATTTACTACAATAACATTTATTCTAAATAACTATTTATATAGTGAATTTACAAATCAACCAATTATAATTCTGGCAAAAATCAACATGCATTAATTAGCAAATGATAGTCTAATTCATTTATCTAAACATATCCTTCAATTGTCTGAATATGAGTAAATCAATTTTCCCTACTTAATTACCCATTACCCTTATCTCCATAATCAATTAATTCACAAATCACTCAATCAAATAAACCATATCATAATAATGCTCATAGAACTAACTTTTAAATTAACATCACAAGAGATAGATATAAATCTAGTAAATCCCCTAATGTAAGGATGTAGTAATTAATTTAGATATCTTTACATTATTTCCAACCCAACCTTATCTAATTAACTTTATCAATTAACCTCAATCATTTAAATTACATAACCAATCGCTAGTATTTTACACTAATTCGATATTTACAATCCCCTAACCATCAATTACCTATATGTGAAATAAATAAATTTACTTATTTAATTACTCAAGAGAGTTAATTAATGATATAATTATTAATTATGTAAACTTAAATAAACTATTTATTCAAAAGATTCATTTAACTCCTTAACAAACCCCAACCCAAGGTTATTTACATATGAGATATATCAATTTACTTTAATTAAATACTCAATCCATTTATCTATAATAGGTTAAATACTTAGTTAAATAACAACTACCTAGTTCCTTTACTTATAACTATTTAAATGCTCAATTCATTTATCTAGATCAAATTAGATAACCATTTAAACCATTCTATCCAATTATTATTATTTTTTATTTCATCATTTATCACACAACCTTTCACATACCAACAAGCCAATCTTTTACTTTTGACCTTATTTGTAAATTATATTTATTATTAATGAAATACAACCATGGGGGAGCAGCTTGACAACAACCCAGTGTTTCAAGCATAACTTAGAAAATGCGATCTAGGTATTTGAAATTTTTGGATAGAGGTTAGAAAACATCAAGATGAAGAAACTCTTTAAATTTCTCACTAACCCAGTTTGTAGTAAAAGAGTTATGAATGATGCAATCAGACTATGTTACTAGTTGAACACCCAAGAAGATTGAACACAAAATGAGAAGATTATGGAATTCAGAAAAATGCAATGGCAGGGATTAAACAATAACATGGTATGCAATATGATAAGCTATAGATTGAGAGAAAAATTTCAAATGCAAAAGGTGAAAGGAAACATAGAATTACACAATAAAGAATAAAATATTTTGCCAATTGTTGTAGTTGTATTTCTCTGTTGAAATGAAATCAAATTGAGGAAGCAAGAACTAAGCATGATACCCAAAAGAAATGGGGTTTCAAAGCTACAATAAATTTACAAAATATGCAAAAATTGATTTACAGAAAGGGGTTTTGGAGATCCTCCAAAAATACATTTACTAATTGTTCAATTTAGAAATAAATAAACCAGTAAATGTTTTGTTTTCAAATAGCATAATCATTCAAGCATTCATTTTTTAAACATAAATAGAATTAAAAAAAAAAACAATGGAACCTGGATTCAAAGTTAGCTAAGATGAAAATATGGTGCTGAAATTAATCCTTTGTAGCAACAATGACCTCCTCGAAATCCCTAATTAGTACTCCAAGAAATTCATGTAGACATGTAAAATATACCGATTGACATTGTGCATCTGATCCCACCTACTAACATCGTTTCATCCCAAATCATCCCTTGGTCTAACCATTTAATCGAATCTCCTTATCTGATTAAATTCATCAATATTCCTCCCTTAATTAAATAAACCAGTTATTTAATTAAGTCTCTCTCTCTCTTTTGTTAATTAAATCAATCAATCCAATCTAATTATCCCTATTTAATTAAATAGTCAATTTTGTTTAATTAAATATCTAAATCTATCTATTAAATTAAATAAATTAAAACCTTATTTGATTTAATATGACACCATCTCTTTTAATTAAATAAATCAAAATCCTTATTTAATTATTCTCTTATCATATTCCTCTCTTATTTGATTTAAATAAATCCATAAATTTGAGTCAAATAGGTCACAACATCTAATCTCATTAAATTAATTAACCCTTGATTAATTTAATCTTGCCATGTCCCAGCCTCTAGATTTTGCAAGTTGCACATGAAAATAGATTTAATTCATTTATTAAATCTCTATTTTCCTCACAAGGCATCTTTTTGGAATATCCTTCAAGTTTGATTTCAAAAATTCCAAGTGGACATGTACATCCAACAAGGCAATAAATCCATCTTACATGTCCTTTTCCTTGAGCCAAGTGGCATTTATTGCATTTTCCCTTCCCTCTTGCAAGTCATCTCAACAAATTTGAAATTAAAAAATATGCATTTATTGGCACAATCCTCAAAACTTGCACATCCTCCATCCACTCATAGATTGACAAGTGGCATCTTGCCATTGGATGAATGTTAGTCCCACATTGCTCAAATTTGGACATTCATCCATCTTGGCATTCTATAAATAAAGAGCTCATATCCTCATTTTAACATCCACAAATTATGCAAAGTTATTCTAAAATATTTAGCCATTTCCATCAAATATCATTGAATCATAGCTAGGTTATGCAGGTTTTTTATTTGGAGCACTCAATCTTCATCAACAAAGTGGATCATTCATCAATCATCATCAACACATATCAATCTTGCATCATAGGAATTGGGAAAAGGGCCAATTTTCACATCAAATTGGCACCAATTCCCCCATGGGATCATGAGTTTGCAAATTTAAACTAGGATTCATTCTATTTTGTTATTTTCATTGTGTTCTTCATTGTTTATTTTCCTAATTTGAGTTTTGTAAATGGATTTCATGGGGAATCCTTATTCTTGCTTACATTTCATCATCTAATGTGTTTGTTCATGTTGTTTTGCAGGTATTAGGATTAGGGTTCTCACAATCCCTAAATTCCCCACCAAAATCTACAACATAAGAAGTTATCTTCCTAGAAACAAAAGTCCCATCCTCATGAAAATTTCAAAAAAGATAATTATTTTCAAAAGGAAAGCTGTTGAAGATTCCATATGCAAGATTTTTTTAGAAAATAATTAATTTTTTTAATAACTATCTGCAATTGCATGTTGTTGCATGCCCACTAGACTACCATGTGTAGTTCCATATTAGAAATTCCATTCAATGCTTTCCTAAACCAAAATTATATTTATTTATTCACCATATTATGTTTACTATTTATTAATTGCATCATCCCATTATAATATTTTATTTTATTTTAATATTCGTTTCATATTTAATTTATTATAGTATTTCATTAAACTCTTAATTTATTATAAACCATAATATTTTAATAAATATTTTTATATTAGTTATCAAAGTACCCTTTTGACTTAATAATTTATTTTAATTCATTAATTAATCAAAAATAGCATTTACTAAACAAATTTAAATTAAAAAAACTAAATATTAACAACTATTACCTAAACCATAACCAGGGTTGAAAGAAGACCAACTGACCACAGACATCAGATGACACTAACGAGGTGATAGACCAGATACTCATCCTCTTCGAGGATGATGGATGGGGTAGGGGAATAGATGTTATCTATGATCAACTGTTCCATTGGGTTTAAAGTACGCTTAGACCTGACAATTCAGGTGGAGTCGATGCCTACTACTTGCAACTTGCAGAACACAAAATGGTTGAGCATATACATAATCATACAATCAGGCACACTATGAAAGGAAATCACAACGTACCAGGGTAATCACAAGTGAGTAATGTGACACTATCCCCTTCACCCACACACACAATAGTAAGAACAACACCAAGTAGTCCAACCAACTCATAAACAATCAACTACATGAAAATCAAAATGATAGTCATATAATGATCATGGTAAAATAATCACATATTGATCATAACAATGCATCTATATACAATATGATAAAACAGATCAAATACTTACATCATTAGCACATACCTTTAATTATCCCTATTATTTTTCCTTCATCTCCAAGTTCCATGTTTGAATACTTGCAAATCCACGGTGAGAATGGAAGGGCACTACAGGACACCTCTCAAGATACCTCAATATCCTTGACACCTCATGGGAAATGAGTCAAGGGTCAACTCCAACACCTAACTAAGCTTAAGTTAGCCTAACTAGAGTAGAATACACTAACACAAATATAAGATCTTGTTGTTCTTCCCCCCCCCCCTCACCACCTCCTTTTTTTTCTCTGTTGTTTTTATCATTATTCTTGGATCTGTGAAAGGCTATAGGTAAGTTGGTTTTCATTTAGCATAAGCTATTATGTAGAGGGGGTTGTTTGAAGCCATGGACCCTATACATGGTGTGGCTTGCAGGTAGTGACATACACAAGGCTGCCACTACGAGGGAAGTAGTAGGAGAGGAACTCTCACGTCCCAAAGTCTGCAACCTGTGGGGAATGGGGGTTTCCAAACCCCCTACCAACCACATCATGGGAATTGGCCATGGTCTAGTTTATTTATTTATTTAAGTTTTATTTTATTATTTATTTAGTACATAATATATACAAAAACAATGTCAATATAAAATCTATTTCACTTCAAAGAATATATATTTTTGAATGCATTTTAAATGTCTATTGATATATTTGTGTTTAGTTTTAAACTACAATTTTTTTCCTTTATTATTATTGTAATCATGAATTCAAGAATATATATATTGAGAATACCATCAACATTATTATCTTTTTTTAAATTATATTTATCTCTATTGAAAGCTTATTGAATTATATATATATAAATATATATAACAATGATAAAGGGGACTTACATTTACTATATATTTTTCTTTGTTAAACACCCATATGAAATTAAGAGCTGTATATATTTTTTTTAACAAGGATTTCACTTACAAGAATAAAGTCAAGAATAGATAACTATGCATGCTTGGACTAAAACCATTCCCTATTATGTATTTGCAAATGTATCCTACTTCATATATTTTTTTAACATGAAAAATTTGTACAAGGAGAATGCTACTTGTGATAGGAATAAAATATGTGTTATTTACACATTATATTCATGAGATAGTTAAAATACATAATCTTGTATGAAAAAAGAAGAAGAATGTATTTATTTTTCTTTTAAAGATTTATTTATCGCACAAACATTTCAATACTAGATGTTGCTTTAAATAGTAACATCAAATGCATTTTCCTTTCTAACAACTAATTTATGAGTGAAAGTAAACATTAATTGCTACTCAAAATAAAAGTAAAAATAAGTGTACATATATATACATCTAAATGTTTTACTATTTTGACAATTTATTTCTGAGATAAATAAAATATAGAATGTTATTTTAAAACAAAAGCTCTATGTCTTTTTTCTACAAGGAATAAAAATATACATGAAATGTAACCAAAGTATACATATTCCGACCGAACATAATGAGTACATTTACAAGCACCTATATGCACATTTTTGCAATACTTTTTGGTTATCCAACAAGATTTGTTTACAAGGAACTTTCATTTCCTACACCTCTAGCCAAGAACAAGGATTTATCCAAGTTTGCAACTTGCTCAAGACCTTCCAACCTACACAAGGCACATAAATTTTCCAAGGCTATGGTGGTGCTTTCCTCCTAGAAATTGGATTTCTCACATGTTATCCTTGAGCTAGGAGGCCTCCATAGCAATCAAGCACACTCAAACACACACAATAAAAATACGCTACAATTTCACAACTATCACACATATTTGAACACTCAAAATTCAAGGATATATAGTCACTTGAATCTTCAAAAAGCCCACATAGGGAGAGATGAGGTGGCATCTCATGGGTAAACCCACAAAAGTGGTTTACAATTCGAGTGAGGAAGGAAAAGTTGCAAAAAATGACCCCATGCAAAAAAAAATGGTTTTAGGGGTTCGAATGAACCCTTTGGTTCAAGCAAACCAAAAAAGGGTTCAAATGAACCATGGTTCAAGGGTAAAAGCACAAACTTGTGTCACAGTTTTGGCCAACTAAATTATTTCGGGCGACTTAAGTTCGGCCGACCAGTTTTCGGCCGATAAGGTTTCGGCCGAATCAACGGGGCAGCCACATGGCGCCTACGTGGCTTCAAGTTATCGGTCGAGTCACTTTCGGCCGAAACCCTATCGGCCGAAAAGATTCGACACGGCGCACATCTGGAAAGACCTGATCGGTCGAGTATGTTTCGGCCGAAACATTATCGATCGGAACTTTATCGACCGAAAATGCCTAATAAAATCTCGAAAAAAAAAACTAGGCCCACTATTGCAGCGCTCGGGCGAAAGTGTTGAGGGCGAGAGATTGTCGGCCGATCGCTAGCAACAGGGACGACAATTTAACAGGTTCCATTCGTGGCATTGACATGAATGTTTGATTTCTCATCTCATTTTTGTCTATTGTGAGAAATTTGGGATATATCGTTTGTTAGGGTTTGATTGAAATGGAAAAATCAGGTCATGGCCATGATGGTTGAGACAGCTATGGCCATGATGCTCAATGAAATTTCTTCCTCTAGGCAGTGAAACTTAACATACCCTTCTTTACAAGCTTTAATTTGTGATTGGGCATGCTTTTGAGATAAGTTTAGCATTTTATTTAGGAGGTATTGGAAAACAAATGGAAGAGACCTTATGCAAAGAAAGATGGTTGGGCATGCTTACAAGACTTTTCAATTTTTGATTGTAGTGATCATTACAAATGTATATTATGGGTATCTTGCTCATTTTGATGTTGGATTGAAATGGAAAAATCAGGTCATGGCCTCTATTGTAACCATGTTGAAGAACCACAACCAACTCCACATTCTCTATGAGCTCTATCTCGTTAGCATTTAGGTTCTTACAACATTTATTTAAAGTAGAATGTTTTTCTTAGATTGAAGACTCCGATGTCAACACATGACCTTCGAGCTCTTTTTTATCCGTTGAACTGGTTATGCTTATTTGCTACAAGCATCTAACCTAGCCTCGGTTTTTTCATTTTTAACTTCTTTTGGGTGGATTCTGATATAAGCAAATCTATAGGCTTGGTTTTAGCGGATATGGTTAAATTCTAGTTTTTACTTTTGTAACATCTATGCTTGCAGATGGATTTTATAATTGATCTCTCTAGATGTAGATGGGAACCCCCAATTTTTTTTGGCATATACTTTATATGTATTGATGACATCTATTAGGATCTTGGATTAATGAATAACTTACTATAGTTTATCAATAATGAATCTATCTTAAGCCCATCCCCTTTTACATAGCACCTGCCTTATCTCAAGGCATCCAAAGGTAATTTTAAGAGGCTTCTACCATTTACTGAATTAAGGGACATTTCCCCACAAATGGATGTATTATTGCCCGGGTCACAAGGACCATCTTACTGACTACCGATGTATCTGCCAGACTTGCTTAGAATGTGGGTGCCAAATGAGGATAGGATAGTGTTTGAGCCCTAACTGTCATGACTTCTAAAATAAAATATTCTTCACTCTTATTTATACTTGGAAGATGTGTTTGAGCAATAGGAGACCCCAAATTACTTTTTAAACCATAAAAAATGGATATACAAGGTACTCCCCGTTCAGAAAATTTGTGATTGTATAACACAATGCACTGGATTCTTGAACATAGGTTGGTCATTTTTTTCGTTAAGACAGAGTGGTTATGGGCATAGACATTGATTTTGACGCTTGTTGCATCCATTTCTTGTTACAGGACCTGCCATTTTCAATAAGGAAATTGTTTGTCCATATTGATTGAACCTGTTATTATCTCTCACATGGAAGTATTGATACAGATCTATTAAACTCGAAACGAGACTGTAGATTTTTTTGAGACATAAATCTGCCTTAAAAAGTAAGACTACCTCATTCTACAGCAGTAACTGAGACAATAAAAATGAAAATGCAAAACACCATCAATTGGGCTGTGATATAGTTATAGAATGCGATACTTATTGCAACGATGAGACTTTAATTATGTACAGCTGGGCATTTAATGACGATATATGTTGAAATGGAAAAATCAGGTCATGGCCATGATGGTTGAGACAGCTATGGCCATGATGCTCAATGAAATTTCTTCCTCTAGGCAGTGAAACTTAACATACCCTTCTTTACAAGCTTTAATTTGTGATTGGGCATGCTTTTGAGATAAGTTTAGCATTTTATTTAGGAGGTATTGGAAAACAAATGGAAGAGACCTTATGCAAAGAAAGATGGTTGGGCATGCTTTAGATTCACAATGCATTCCTTTTAGACTCACTTGTGGTAATGGATTTTTCATCAAAATACAATATATATATTTGCTTATAGAAATCATTTCTTTTCCATTGATAGTGTTATGCATTCAATTACTCCTATGTTTCATTTGTTTCATTTACGTGTTGATAGGACATA
This sequence comes from Sequoia sempervirens, assembly GCA_007258455.2. Lineage (NCBI taxonomy): Eukaryota > Viridiplantae > Streptophyta > Pinopsida > Cupressales > Cupressaceae > Sequoia > Sequoia sempervirens. Next base: position 229,195 of record VDFB02358162.1, read on the forward strand.
CTTATGTCCTTTGTATATCATGTCTCCTCTCTCCTGTAGGGGTTTCCTTCATACTTTTATATTATATCAGATTTCAAAGGTAACACCTGTAAAAGATCTGTTAACAGTGTTAACACTGATCTGTGTTCTAAATATAATTTTCTCAAAAATGAGTTGGTTTGGAAATATAGCTTCTAGAATTAACTCTATTTCTAGACCTGCCCCTCTTTCTAAGTCTTAATCTTAATCATTGTCAAAATCTTAATCACCTGTAAAAGATCTGTTAACAGTGTTAACACTGATCTGTGTTCTAAATATAATTTTCTCAAAAATGAGTGGGTTTGGAAATATAGCTTCTAGAATTAACTCTATTTCTCCCCCTGCCCCTCTTTCTAAGTCTATTTCTGCAATCTAATTTGAAATATCGATACAAAAAACATACACAGTTTAATTTCAGAAGCTATATTTCTAATACTACAATGAATGTGAAAAGCTAATGCCAACTATTTGTTGGATTTGAGTTTTGACCAATGTGGTTACAAAGTATGGATTTGACATCTTTCAAAGTTAAATCCAGAAAACTATGTTACAATTTAAAACTAGCATGAAAACTATCTTACAGAGAGACAGCCATTCCCATAGCATGTTTATTAGATTTTGATAAAAAGTTATATATTGAAGAAAAACTATCTTGAGAAGGAACATTCTTTTACCCCTTGAGGTACATGGGAATATTCGATCAAGAAGGGAAATATTAGTGAAATATTAGTGAGTTCTTTTGATCACTCAAATCCTTCAAAATTGAGAGGAACACTTAAATAAGGGAGAACAATTTAGAAGGACTTTTGTTCCATGGATAAGGTTCAGTGTTTCTTAAAGCATTTCAGTCTCAAACCACTTTGATTCAATTGACTTCCTTTGGTCCATGGGTTGTACACCTTAGATATGTTGCTTTCCAATACCTCCTATACTTGTAAATGAATTTTAAATCTACATTCCATATGAACTAATCTCTTAAATAAAATGCTAAACTTATCTCCCAAATAAAGCGCCTTTGATAAGTTATGTACATGCACATATATGTGTATGTGCGTATGCATGTAGATGTATTATATATACATATGTGTACATGTGTGTATGTATACATATGTATATATAATACAGATCTACATGCATATGCACATACACATATATGTGCATGTACATATACATACATGTACATATATGTGTATGTGCGTATGCATGTAGATGTATTATATATACATGTGTACATGTGTGTATGTATACATATGTATGTACATGCATGTATATATGTGTATGTGTGTATGTGTGTATATGTGTGTACATGTATGTATGCATGTGTGTACATGTGTGTATGTATGTATGTATGTATATGCATATATATATATATGTATGTATGTATGTATATGCATGTATATATGTATATGCATATACATATGTACATGCACATATATGTGTATGTGTGTATGTATGTACATGTATTATATATATGTACATATGTGTATGTGCGTATGCATGTACATGCATTATATATATACATATGTGTATGTATGTATGTATGTATATGCATATATATGTGTATGTGTGTATGTATGTATGTATGTACTTGAGTATATACATGTGTACATACACACATACACATATATATGCATGTACATGCACACATACACATACATATATAATACATGTACATACATACACACATACACATATATCATGTGCATGTACATACATATATATATGTATATACATACATACATACATACACACATACATATACATACATACACACATACACTATTAAATTAAGTTAGATATACATACATACATACACACATACATATACATACATACACACATACACTATTAAATTAAATTTTAACTTTATTACTTTAATATGTTTTAAGTTAGATCGAAAAATTAAGGAAATGTTAACCTTTTTATAATTTCTAGTGTTTGATTTAAAAAATAATTGATTACAAAGAAAGGCTAGATCATATATGACCAATTGTAATGAAGAGTATTTTTTTATTTTGATCAAAATTTTAGTATAGAGTGGTTGAAAGGATAAATATTTTTTTTACATATTTACTCTTGGTTGAATATTACATGCATGCCTATGATTTAATAGGTTCACATAGCTCGATAGATATAAAGTTTGAACTAGATCTCATTAGATACATTTAAATTCAAAATTGTTTTCTAGTTTTGAAACTTGAAAATTTTACCTTTAATTTAAATATATATTTTTTTTTAGTTTTGAAAAAATTTCAATTTAAATTTGTGTAGTTCATTATGTAATTTTGTTTTAATGATATGCAGATCTCTATCTATTTATATATATCATGGCCGATGAGGGATCTCATCATTCCCCTCGTTCTGAGCGAGAAGCTCAAACTAGATCAAATATATTTCAGGATAGTATTGTTAGATTGGACAATGCTCTAAAATGTTTAGAGCAAACAATTCACAACTCCCCCAATTTGGCTAATCGAGATAGATTAGTCACTATTAGACAAGAGATTATGAAGATGATTGAGACAATTCGATCATACAATCCTTATGATGAAATCAGCATTGAACAGTTTTATTTTTCTCTTGCTAGGAGTGTTACTGGCACAGTGAAACATAAAGAAGTTGCCAAATTAGTTTCAGGTGAAAATGTGTTATCCATGTTCCCATTTTATAGAGGAAAAAATAAAATTAGAGGATATATGGTTACGAGGTGTGAAGATCCTCTTGTTGCGCCATTCATATACCCTAGATGGTTGGCAGCACATCATAGATGGCCTCACAATGATGAGCTGCCATTGTATTTTGTCAAACAGTTATATGCAGAATTTCATTTACATATAGAGGTGGACTACACATCTTATCCTGAGCATGCTGGCCAAGGTAAAGGCCGTTTTTATGACAAACCATAGTTTAGACCTTCAAATTTGCCACCGCCTGTGGACAAGAGGGCATTAGTTGGCCCAAACCTTTTGGTTTTACCAAAACGTTTGGAATTGGCAGCAGCAGGGGAGGTAGCAACAGGGTCCACTCAGAGTCAGATTTTTGAAAACATTGCCTCTATTACGACGCAGATTGATCAGATTTCATCTGATCGAGTTGGTAGATATTTATTACGCCCACGGATCAACCTTCCTCCCACTGAGGCTACATCTGCATCGTATGATCCATTTATTAGTGCCGATCTACCTACTCTTGCAGATGTCGAGCATATGACCCACACGACTCTGCGTAATACATGTAGACTCTCAATTTTGGATTTACTAGCAGCATATCAGGTTATCAGTGAGGACCATGGGATTGCTCTTGACAGGGTACCAGAATTTATTAGACAATGATATCCTCATACAGATATGAGCCACAATGTGGCAAATGCAGCTCAGGATATTCCACATCAGCCTACAGAATCCCGTGCACATCATGTTTCTGTTGATCCTTTAGCTTGCCCAGGTGGTCATCAGGATGTTACAGGTCACGTTGAGGCTACTGCGACACCTGATCCTGTCCATGGGACATATAGTCGACTTCTTTTTGCTACTGATACTGTACATGCTACAGGGCCCCCTACGATGTCTTTACATTCTCATGATCTTAGTGACATTGGTAGAGCTTTCAAGCAGGCACAACAGGTACTTTCAATTTATAATTTAAATACATGTATATATTTTTAAAATTGTGTTCTAAAAATTTATGTAATGCATTTTAAAAACTTCTAGGGGTTTAACTCCTGATTGAAATTGTGTACTTGAAAATTTTAAGCAGTATGGTGATTTCCCAGACTTTGGAAATTTGGAGCATGATGGCGATCCCATGCAGTATGCAGATGAGGTACATTTAAATTTAACTTTAAAAAACTAATTACTTGATGTTTTAAGTTTGAACACATTGAACTCAAGTACATTGTAAAATTTTTAGATAATTTTACATATATGTGTACTTGAACACATGCAGGGGTTGGGACGAGGCTCAGGACACAGATCGGGAGATATTGGATCGGGACATGGATCCACACATCTTGGATCAGCAGAGCGATCGGTCCATGGATCGAGGGAGAGGTCGAGGGAGAGATCGAGCCATGCATCGAGGGAGAGGTCGAGGGAGAGATCGAGCCATAGATCTGATGATTCTATTCATACCAGACATCCCTCTCTTTGAGATTTGTTTTATAGTATTACATGTCTGAGATCATTTTATTATATGTTGGGGACACTTTTTATGATTTATGTATTGAACATTTGGACTTGTTACATACTTATGTTTTATGGTACACATATATATACTTGTTATAATTTACATGTCACATTCATACAATTATGTTTTATGGTTTGAATCTTAGAGGTTTGTTATATACATGCATTATTATGGTTTGATGAACTCACTTACATTACATCTATAAGTACCTTTATTTAAATTTAAATTATGGTAACTTGTTCAAATGCACTTCTTGTACATATATAGATAACTAAATACATTGTGAAATCAAAATGTTGTCCACTCCACTATCTAATGGTTGCTATTTGTAAATTTAAAAAGATGGACATGTACATGTAATTAATTTAAATAAATAGTTAAAATGAATTTGTCTTTAATAAATAGGTCAAGAAATAGAAAAAAATGAATGCATATATGCTTGAGATTAATGCTATACATGTTTTAAAGTAGAACATAAAAATGCAATCGAAAATAGATGATAGTTAGATTGAATTCTTTAAAGCTCTAAATGTTCATTTTTAAAGTCAGTAAAAGTTATTTATACATTTAAATTGTGCATATATCATGCTCTACATTAACCTAATTTCTAATTCCATATAATCTAATACACATGTTCATTTGAATGTGCATGCAAAGAATTCTTGAACTAGATGTTGAGCTATACTTAAGAATGAACCATATAATTCAAATAAAGCATGCAAGCTATTCGTGGAGTTGAATGTAAATGAAATCAAATTTCTAGTTTTGAAAGTTTAAGAATTCCATGTGGAACATTTATATATATGTAATTAGAAATTGATATATATATTTAAATCTTGAAAGACATGCACATTTATTATTAAATTAAAAATTGATGACAATTCTATATAAATTAAAAATTGATCAAGTAGATCTCTTGGATGACAATTCTATATATAAATTAAAAATTGATCAATTCATATTTAATTGTACTGGAAAGATGGACCAAATTACAAAACTAATGAAGTTATGTTCATTCCTAGAGAAATATACTAAAAGTTACGTTTTATAGGCATAAAAATATTTTATATATAAATAAAGTACTAAAGATGAGAGGAATAGAGATTACATCCTTATTTTTTAAGGTTGGACTATGAAATCACAAAAAAAAGCTATAAATAGCTTGATAATTCAAATTGGGTTCTAATATAGAAACCTTATATTTTTGTAGATGTTACTAGTGTATTAGCATCTTGGTCTTGGAGAAGGAAATATATATAATCTCTCATATATGAGTTTTGAATTAAAAATAAATATTTAAATGAGTGTATTGTGTTGGGATAAAAGGATTTTATAAAAATATTTACTAAATAAAATCTATTTTATCAAAGAAAGAAAAGTTCATGTATATTAGAACAAAACAAAGATTCATCTTTTAATCAATAAATGACAACACAAGGTTACTCATATTAATAAATTTATAATTTTCTAGTGATTGATTGAAATATTTTAAAAATAAATAAATAAGCTATAATATATAATGAAGCTTCAAATAGTATTTTTGGTGTTATAGATGGTGGCATGTCTCCTAGAGAGATAAACTTCTTCTAGATCCACCTCTAAAACAATTAGAACTTGTTGTTGATGATAATAGGATATGGAATTTCTACATTTGGGAATTAGATATGACTTGGAAGATGTAGGTAGCTCATGGTCTCAAGCTATACATGGTAAACAAAGCTAAATTGATGCCAATAGGATATGGAATTTCTACATTTGGGAATTAGATATGAGTTGGAAGATAATAATAGGATATGGTAAACAATTAGAACTTGTTGTTGATGATAATAGGATATGGAATTTCTACATGTGGGAATTAGATATGACTTGGAAGATGTAGGTAGCTCATGGTCTCAAGCTATACATGGTAAACAAAGCTAAATTGATGCCAATAGGATATGGAATTTCTATATTTGGGAATTAGATATGACTTGGAAGATATCACTATGATTCACTACAATGTTCATATATTCCAATGCACCTTAAGGTGAACAAGAAAGGACAAACCAAGAGAACCTGGATACAATCTAACATTAACAAAATGGATAAATAATTTAGTTCTATACTTAAAAGATAGGAGCTAATATTCTTAAGTAAATTTGGATGTATGGTTGAGATGGATACATGAAAATCCAAATGATCATGTAAAATTATTGAATGTCGTGCATTAGTAATGTATAAAAAATAAAGAAAACTAGAGACAACATTTATGTCTAGATTCTTCACCGCTTGAAAACACCAAATCAACTAGATAATTTTATACAAGTTTGTGGAGTTGAATGTTCAAATGAAATGAAAGATTTGAATGTGAACTTAAGAATTCCATGGAACATAAATAAATTTAAATGCAAAATTGGAACATGTATATAGGTGGAGTTGAACAAATATTTAAATTCAAAGATTTGAAAGTGAGTTTAACAATTCCATGTGTCAAACATAAAAATTTACAATCAAGGAATCTAGAGAGATGATATAAAGGAATTTCTAGAGAGATTCTCAAGAGTGAAGGTTTAAAAGAATGAACCATGTCCAACATGTAAAAATGCAATAGGAAATTTAGATGATTTAAGGGAATTTAGGCAAAATGTAAATTAAAACATTTTTAAAGTCACTGGGTTTTGTAGATCAAGCATATATATGATCTAACATATACATGTCACATTCTAAAAAAAAACCATTCTAAATCATGTCACATGTCCAATCAATACAAATATATAAATTATCTAGATTTGGAGTCATAAATGTGTACACATGTATCCAAAAAACAACTTAAAGCTCCTGGTACATAAAATCTGGATCCTCTCTATCTTTAATTATCTCTAAAATCTTCTCATGATCTTCAATAGGAAACCTCCACTTTTGTTTGGCACATCCTCTTTTAGGTAAAGTTTCTAAATTTATTTTTGTTGCCAAAACTAAGTGACTGTAATGTAGAACCTTTTGTCCTAGCCTATAATCAACAAATATAATACCATTTTTATCTATCTTTATTTGCTGATAATATGTGCCTTCAATAACGACTGATCCAATGGGATACTCTTGTCCATCACCATCTGTCATCGATTCGAACAATTTGCTTTTTGGTTGTGTACATCTTAGTAGATAGTAATCTACACCTTCCGCATTTTTAGGGTCTGCAACTATAGCGAAAATATCTCTTGTGCACACACCACATATTTACATATTTAAGTAAATTATACATTTAAAAGTTGTAAAAAATTATATTTTATATTTGAAACTTACTTAAACATAGAATATATATATATAATTTAAATCTTGATTTTAACTAAATTAATCAATTTGGACATACCTATAACAACTAAATCAGATACACATTCGTAATCAGCTGAATATAGTGGATCATAGACATCAACATTGTCATCTTCAACAAAAGGAGGCATTGATATTAATTGTTTCATTTCCCATTGTGAAACATACCCATCTCTAAGATTCTCACATTGATCAATATTTGCATTGTCCTCAATGCAATCAATACAAAAACATGATTTTTCTCTCACATTCATTGCATAAGGCCTACTACTCCCCGTTGTCATGATTTGATGTAGATTTCTAATACCATGAATTGCTTGACAATTATAACGATTTGATCGATCAATATCTGTTTAAATTCAAACTTGAAAATTCAATTTGAAATCATGTATGTACTTGAACTTTGAAATTCAAATTTTTAAAATAAATTTTGACTAGACATACATACCTGTAACTTCCCAAAAATACCGTGTGTTGTATGTTGAGTCGCGAGCAGAAAAATGAATTTTGTACCATTCAACAATTTCGTTTGCATTCCGTATGGCATTACCTACAAGTTACAGACAAGTTGGCACAATTTGTCACCTATTACTTTCAAAGAACTTAAAAGGAAATTTAATTTAGTTAAATTAAATATATATATATATATATATATATATACATATCTAATCTTTTAAAAAGTATGAAGCTAATTTGGACATACCAGCAAGTTCATGTTGATGAAGTGCACGCTTCACACATGCTCCTGCTCCATCGTGCTCTCCTTTTCCATGTCCACTCTCATAAAAATTCCACAAAAATTTGGTGTTGCGTCTAGCATGTTGACTACATAACCAAACAAAGGCTTTTACAGACTTAAATTGTCCTGTGAAGTTACAAATAATTAAACACTTGAAAACCTTGAATTATCTTCAAAAAACAATTTAAGTCTCAAAGTTTTAAAAGTAAATATAAATTAATTAAAAATAATTTAAAAACCAATGTACTTACCAGCACATCCATCGGACCATATCCAATGTTGTTCTTGATTTATGCCAC
>VDFB02358162.1:237844-272357 GCA_007258455.2 Sequoia sempervirens
TATTGATAAATAGAGGTATTTTGTCAAATATTTATATAAACTAGCTGATTGCCTTGTCTATGCTACCAAATTTTCCATACATATCTCTAAAAAATTGGAATATACTCCTAATGCATGCTCAAATAGGTTTCCAATACAAAAAACCTCAATTTGCTCATAAATATCTAGGGTTTTCTATATTTCACAACACCAAGGCCTTCCTGATGCAGAGCCAAGGTGAAGATTAACTCATAACAACCTAATGTCAATTCAAATACTGATGTAGAAAAGTGGAGCAACACAACAACCAACCCAATTTGATGAAATGCATGCAAAGAAACAACCTTCAAAACTTCATTCTCCCAAACTGCCCAAAACAATATCCTTTGCTTTCTAGGTCTCAAAATTCATCCAATGGACCTATCTTTTAGAGAAGGCCATAAAATTTCCAACACATCATCCATTTAGAATCCACTCAGACCCCAAGTATAATGCCCAACAAATCACATAAGGTTCCCTGGCAACAGTATGGAGTTTCAATAGGTTACCCTGCCCAAAGGCTACTAGATTAGCCCCATTTTACAAAGGAGGTCCCTCTTAAAGACTCTTTTTTTACTCCAAACCAATGGACAACCATTTTATATGTTCTAAAACAACAAAATCCATGGTTAGTTCCCAGACACAAACATTCTAAAGTGTTGTCTCAGCAAACCCTCCTTTTATATGCTAAAACCCAAGGGTTTATTGAAAGTCATATGCCCAAGCCTTTCTAGATCCCCACAAAGCATCAAACACCTTCCAAATACCCTACAAAAACTTAAAAGTTCCTTAGATGAACAAGTTCTTCATCATTTTGACAAACCCCACCATCTAGCCTTCAAATTCACAAGGAAAATTGACTTTTCTAGCCCTAGGCATCACTCCTACTCACTCAAATGAGCACATGTGCATAAAATAGACCCCCAAAAATTTAACCCTACCTATTATGATCCATTCCACCGACTTAAAATACCTATATAAGGTGGAATGGATCAAGCTTGCATTCTTTGTACTCTCAAACCCTTAATTTTTGAGTCACACAGGTAGTCTTTGAAAATCTACTCTAAAACCCACAAAACTAAATGGTTAAGCCTCCAATCTGATGGAAATAATAGTAGACTCACTCCACTATCATTCCCAATTCATTTCATGCCACAATATTCACTGTATGGACTGTTTATTGCCAACAAATTTTAAAAAAATAGGGAAAAACGTGGAAAAAACAAAAGATTTCATTTAAATTTTCAAATGGAGTCATGCCAACCTCCCTCCAATGTTTACATAGCATTTTTAAAAGGAACTCCTACTTGTACATCCACCTAAAACTACCTTACTAATTTGACCTTTACATTGCCATCTTATAGGTTTTTTCATGTTTATGCCATTGAAGGCTTCATTCCATCATATTGACAACATTTTCCAAGACATGGCAACTTCATAAAACTATCAACCTAACATGACTCAAAACACTGCCTAATGGTCTTTTGAGACCTTATTACATCACACTCATGATTACAAAGAAAAAATTCATCACTTGACCACCTAATGGTCCTAGCTGACCTTGATGCTCCTGCACCATAGATCAGGCCATGAAAGCTTTCCAAGTCTCTTGGAATTCTACAACACCTTGAATTGCAACAAATCTCTGATGATCCTCCTTGTTCCTGCCATTGCTCACTCTTGCCTTCATCTTCACCTTGGGCTTGGCCTTGTCCTTGCAAAACAATTCCTCTCTTGATTGATCACATTGAACTTGCACCTTCCTGCTTTGTCCTATCATCCATGGCTGCATCCAATTGCTCCTAACTTGTTCCATGGTGTCACTTACTTCCAAACAGTCCACTCTTTCTCCTTCTTTTATTTTTCACCCTTGGCTTCACCTCCATCAACATTATCATGAAAACAAGGAAGTAATAAAGCACTTCCTTCACTCTTTTCCTCTTATCCATCCTCTTCACCATCTAGTTCAGGTTCTCCCATCTAGGAGCCATTGCCACAACTGGATACAATTTCCACATCAGTACTCTTACCCATCTAGGACCATCCACTATCCCAGCCTCATCTTTTGCTTTCTTCTCCATTTCATTTGGAGATCCCACTCTCACCTTTCCTCTAGCCTTCACTTGGCCAACCTTTATAAACATCTCTTCCTAAGTCTCTTCCATCTTTGAGTCATTCAAACACTTTGTATTTGAAATTTCACCTTTTATGGTGACTACACCTTCTACAAACCCTATCTCAGACCTTTCCTTTGCTTTTTTCCATTCCACTTGATGCATCACATCCTATGATCTCTTTACCTCTGTATCTTCTGATTCAAATGTCACTATTTCTACAATGCTTGTCTGCTCCTTGTCTCTCTTTATCTGTAGGGGACACAACACTGCCCCTATCATAATTTCTTTATTCTTTACAAGCCCTTCATGGATTTCCTCAATCCATCCACACTCTTTTACCTCTGCCTTCTTTCCCTTTTCCTCTGAGACCTTCTCATCATGTGGTCTTCCATCTTCTTTGTCATCAGTCTGTTGCTTTCCATCTTTCCCTTTTATTGGACAATCCATCTCTTCCACCATGACCTTACTAGGCCATTCTCACATCTTCTCCATATTGTCTCCACTTATCTTTCCTTTTCCTTGCATTAGGGTCTCTACCCCAAGGTTCTTCACCTCACATTTATTTTCATCAGGTCTGCATACCTCTGTTTTGACAGTATTAGACTGTCCTACACTTGTTCCTACCTTTTCTTGACTAAAATCAGTCCTTTTCTTGTTTCCAACCTACTTTGTAAACATGTCTAGATCATGTATAAAGGATTCCCTTTCTCTTATCACTGGAACTCTAGCTTTGGTGGAAGATGAAGAAAGATGACTGGAACTCTAGAGGCTCACCATACTAGATTTCGGTATTCAACCATGAGAGTAGAAGAGAGATTTGATATCATGTATCAAAACATTAAGCATGCATTATTCCAACCAACAGAGAAGGAGATTATTACTTTGCTTCATTTTCATTTGCATAAGCATATCAAGGCATGGGAACCAAGAAGACCAAGGATGTCTAGTTTTATGCGGAGGTAATGGATGTGGTCCAAAATTTAGGAGGGTCAAGAAGGTCAATGTATGATCGTGATGAAATTGAGGAAGAATAACAAGAGAGGGACATGGAAAATAAAATCAATAAATAGTTTGAAGGTTTTTTCAAGCGAGTAATAGAGCTATGGGAGCAGCCTCATCTAAAATATTTTGAACTAGACTTTGATATGTGCCATTTAGAGAGCTTGGTTTTCATGGAGTTAACCTTGAGAGAGTAGGACTTGGGAAAAAGGAATTTGATATGGCTATTTCTTTCAAAGACTTCAAGCGGGATGTACTCCGCATTGATGCCATTCCTCAATCTTCACTTGATGGCATCAAGGAATGGATGAACTCCATGGTTATAAAGTATTATGAAAGCTGAATGAACTTGTACTAGCAGCCAATTTTGAAGACTATTACTAATGATTCAAAGCACATCAACCATGTGGTACAGATGATTCCCAAAGACAATTTGTAGCAATGAAAGAGTTTGAAAAGGCAGAGAGAGCTACATTGGTGACTCAGGAGAAAGTTTAGCTTTAAAAAAAAAAGCCAATTAGGCTAGGAGATGTGTGAATCAGGCTAGCATTTGGTGGAAGAGGAAGAAAGATGACTAGAACTTTGGAGGCCCACCATACTGGATTTTGATATTCAACCATGAGAGTAGAAGAGAGAGTTGATATCGTGTATCAAAACATTAAGCATGCATTCTTCTAGCCAACGGAGAAGGAGATGATTACTTTGCTTCATTTTCATTTGCATAACCATATCAAGGCATGGGAACCAAGAAGACCAAGGATGCCGAGTTTTATGTGGAGGTAATGGATGCAGTCCAAACTTTAGGAGGGACAAGAAGGTTGATGTATGATTGGTGTAGGAGCACCATTCAGTAGGTTTTGTTCATGAAGGAAAATAAGGAGTAGAATATCATCAATTTACTAAAACTGACCCGAACTTGTACATTTGAAGGTTTTGAGTCAATAAAAATGGATTTTTGACCCATTCCTCTTTCTGTAGCCTCTATAACTTGAGGAATGGGTCTGTGCTAACATTATTAAGGTGTGGGAATGATGTGTTTGTGTTGGGGAGGTTTGAAAGTGAGATGGGTGTGAAACACATGTGTGTAAAAGTGAGTTTTCTTTAAGAAAAATGGTGGTTTTGAAGAGTTAAATTGTGTTTTTGTGTAGGGAAGTGTTATTTTATGATTTTTTGAGCTTGTGTAGGGTATCAAAAACTTGTTTGAGTAATTTATAGGTTGTGGTTAGCTTTGGAAGTATCATTTTCAATAAACTCCTAGGGTTTAGGCTACAATAGAGGGTTTTGTGGTTTACCCATTGTACGGTGGTATGACTAAGATCTAATTGTGGATTTTGAAGTTTTGATACCTTAGAATTGCTTCCCCAAGAGTTGGTAAGGTTTGGATAAGTTTAGAGTATAGACCCTTTGTTCAACTGGATCGATCCCTTAACGGTCCAAAGGGAAAAATGGCTGCAAATTTCAACATGAGGTTACTTAGACACCGTGATGCTTAGAAACTTCTCGTCTAATCTAGTGGGATCATGTTGGGACCATCTACAATAACCTCTCTCAGTTTTTGTTATCTCAAAGTGGTTCTCTCGTGGTGTCCAAATTTTAGTTGATGGAAAAAGTGTCAAATGGAAGCAGTGAAAAATTGCCAAGTGGTGCAACTTTCGTTCTGCAACTCGTGTGACCAAACGGACTATTCCAACGTTTCTAAATAGGCATGTTTACACTAGGAATGGTCCTCTTTTGCACCCAAACATGCGGAATCGCTCTGAACTATGTTCAACCGGATTGATCCCTTAAGGGTCCAAAGGGCAAAATGGCTGCAAACTTCAACATGAGGTTATTTAGACACCGTGATGCTTAGAGACTTCTCATCTTATCCCATGGGATCATGTTGGTTCCATCTACAATAACCTCTCTCAGTTTTCATTATCTCGGAGTGGTTTTCCCGTGGTTTCCAGATTTCAGTTGATGGAAAAAGTGTCAAATGGAAGTAGTGAAAAATTGCCAAGTGGTTCAACTTTCGTTTTGCAATTCGTGTGACCAAACAGACTGCTCCAATGCATCTGAATAGGCATGTTTACACTAGGAATGGTCCTCTTTTTCACCCAAACACGCGGAATCGCTCTGAACTATGTTCAATCAGATCGATCTCTTAAGGGTCCAAAGGGCAAAATGGTTGCAAACTTCAGCATGAGGTTATTCAGACACCGTGATGCTTATAAACTTCTCATATGATCCCATGGGATTGCGTTGGGACCATCTAAAATAACCTCTCTTGGTTTTCGTTATTTTGGAGTGGTTTTCCCGTGGTGTCCATATTTCAGTTGATGGAAAAAGTGTCAAATGGAAGTAATGAAAAGTTGCCAAGTGGTGCAACTTTCTTTTTGCAACTCGTGTGACCAAACAGACTGTTCCAACGCATTTGAATAGGCATGTTTATGCTAGGAATGGTCCTCTTTTGTACCCAAACATGTGGAATCGCTCTGAACTATGTTCAATCAGATCGATCCCTTAAGGGTCCAAAGGGCAAAATGGCTGCAAACTTCAGCATGAGGTTACCAAGACACCGTGATACTTAGAAACTTCTCGTCTGAATCTATGGGATTGCATTGGGCCCCTCTACAATAACCTCTCTTGGTCTATGTTATATTAGAGTGGTTTTCCTGTGGTATCAAAGTTTCAGTTGATGAAAAAAATGTCAAATGGAAGTAGTGGAAAGTTGCAAAGTGGTGCAACTTTCGTTCTGCAAGTCATGTGACCAAACAGACTGTTCCAATGCATCTGAATAGGCATGTTTACACTAGGCATGGTCCTCTTTCACACCCAAACACGCAGAATCACTCTAAGCTACGTTCAACTAGATCAATCCCTTAAGGGTCCAAAGGGAAAAATAGCTGCAAACCTTAGCATGAGGTTATTCGGACACCATGATGCTTAGAAACTTCTCGTCTAATCCCATGGGATCGTGTTGGGACCATCTACAATAAACTCTCTCAGTTTTTGTTATCTTAGAGTGGTTTTCCCATGGTGTCCATATTTTAGTTGATGGAAAAGTGTCAAATAGAAGCAGTGAAAAGTTGCCAAGTGGTGCAACTTTTGTTTTGCAACTTGTGTGACCAAACGGACTGTTCCAACGCACCCAAATAGGCATGTTTACGCTAGGAATGGTCCTAATTCACACCCAAACATGCGGAATCACTCCGAACTACCTTCAACCGGATTGATCCCTTAAGGGTCCAAAGGGCAAAATGGCTGTAAACTTTAGTATGAGGTTACCAGGACACTGTGATGCTTAGAAACTTCTCATCTAATCCTATGGGATTAAATTGGGCCCCTCTACAATAACCTCTCTCAGTTTACATTATCTCGGAGTGGTTTTCCTGTGGTGTCGAAGGTTCAGTTGATGAAAAAAGTGTCAAATGGAAGTAGTGGAAAGTTGCAAAGTGGTGCAACTTTTGTTCTGCAACTCGTGTGACCAAATGAACTATTCCAATGCATCCAAATAAGAATTTTTACACTAGGAATGGTCCTCTTTTGCACCAAAACACGTGGAATTGCTCCGAGCTATGTTCAACTGGATCGATCCCTTAAGGGTCCATAGGGCAAAATCACTGCAAACTTCAGCATGAGGTTACTCGGACACCGTGATGTTTAGAAACTTCTTGTCTGATCCCATGGGATTATGTTGGTCCCCTCTACAATAACCTCTCTCAATTTTTGTTATCTCGGAGTGGTTTTCCCGTGGTGTCCAAATTTTAGTTGATGGAAAAAGTGTCAAATGGAAGTAGTGGAAAGTTGCAAAGTTGTGCAAATTTCGTTCTGCAACTCGTGTGACCAAACAGACTGTTCCAATGTGTTCGAATAGGAATATTCACGCTAGTCATGGTCCTCTTTCTCACCCAAACACACTGGTTTCGCCAAATTTTTTTGGAGGGGGGTTCAGTTCATTTTGGGTTCGTTGGTACAAAAAACATGTAAAAACAAAATATATCTATGCAACCTAGAAGCATGAATTAGGATTAGAATATCACATATGATCATATAAACAAAAAAATCACCATAAACTTGAATGTCATTTAAAACAACAAAATTGGCCAAAAAAAAGTGTTTATAACTTGCAAAAAAATGTGAATAAAATCACACTGATTTTTGCGTGAAAAAAAACCATGAGACCATAGCTTGTTGCTTACTATTATGCTTTGATAGATTTTTTCCAAGCATCCGCAGCTTGTTAAAAGTACTTTTTGTGGGCTTTTAACCATAGCGTTAAGGTAGTAAATTGCTTGATAAAATGCACCGGTAGACATGTATGAAAGATAGATTGCAAGGCAAAGAACTGCTTGAGGGCCGTTCAAAGAAATGTACCATGGTGATGGAATGATGACGCACGCCATGACAACCAAATTGCTATGGATTGTCATGGCATTCCACCACCATTGAGACCACATTATTTGAGGCTTTATTCAAACAACACTCATTTTGCCCATGCTGCCTGCTTATTAAATTATGCTTTGATAGATTTTTTCCAAGCATCCATAGCTTGTTTGGAAGCACCTATTTTAGGATTTTAGCCATAGGAGCAAGGAGGTGAACTATTTGATAAAATTCTTTGGTAAACACGTATGAAAAATGTGGTAGCATAGACAAGGCAACAAACTGTTTGAAAAAATGCCTCAAAGAAATATGGTCTCATGGTGATGGAATGCCATGACGAATGCCATGAAAAGAAAATTGCTATGGATTGTCATGACATTCCACCACCATTGAGACCAAATTTCTTTGAGGCTTTTATTGAAATAGTTCACTGGGCCTTGTCTATGCTATTGCTTATTAAATTATGCTTTGATAGATTTTTTCCAAGCATCCATAGCTTGTTTGGAAGCACCTATTTTAGTATTTTAGCCATAGCAGCAAGGAGGTGAACTATTTGATAAAATGCTAAACATGTATGAAAAATGTTGTAGCATAGACAAGGAATTAAACTTTTTGAAAAAATGCCTCAAATAAATGTGGTCTCATGGTGATGGAATGCCATGATGAATGGCATGATGAATGCCATGACAAGCAAATTGCTATGGATTGTCATGGCATTCCACCACCATTGAGACCACATTTCTTTGAGACTTTTATTCAAACAGTTCCATGCCTTGTCTATGTTATTGCTTATTAAATTATGCTTTGATAGATTTTTTCCAAGCATCCATAGCTTGTTTGGAAGCACCTATTTTAGGATTTTAGCCATAGGAGGAAGGAGGTGAATTGTTTGATAAAATGCTTTGGTAAACACGTATGAAAAATGTGGTAGGATAGACAAGGTAGAGAACTATTTGAAAAAATGGCTCAAAGAAATATGGTCTCATGGTGATAGAATGCCATGACGAATGCCATGACAAGAAAATTGCTATGGATTGTCATGGCATTCCATCACCATTGAGACCACATTTCTTTGAGGCTTTTATTCTAATAGTTCGATGCCTTGTCTATGCTATTGCTTATTAAATTACACTTTGATAGATTTTTTCCAAGCATCAATAGCTTATTTTGAAGCACCTATTTTAGGATTTTAGCCATAGTAGCAAGGAGGTGAACTGTTTGATAAAATTCTTTGGAAAACATGTATGAAAAATGTGGTAGCATAGACAAGGTAGAGAACTATTTGAAAAAATGCCTCAAAGAAATGTGGTCTCATGGTGATGGAATGCCATGACAATCCATAGCTTGTTTGAAAGCACCTGTTTTAGGATTTTAGCCATAGCAACAAGGCAATGAACTGTTTGATAAAATGCTTTGATAGACATGTATGAAAAATGTGTTAGCATAGACAAGGCAGTGAACTCTTTGAAAAAATGCCTCAAAGAAATGGAGAGGTCTCAAGGAGATGGGAATTCCATGACAATCAAAGTATTTTCATTGTCATGGCATTCTTATCACTATGAGACCTCATTTATTGAGGCATTTTTAAATAGTTCACCGCCTTGTCTATGATATTGCTTAATATTATGCTTTTGATAGATTTTTCTAAGCATCCATAGCTTGTTCAAAGCACTTGTTTTAGGGCTTTCAAACCATAATAATAACAACAATGCGAACTATTCATAAAAAATGCTTTAGTAGACATGTATAAAAATGTGGTAGTATAGACAAGGTAGTGAATTGTTTGAAAAAATTCTTCAAAGAAATGTGGTCTCATAGAATGCCATGACAAGCAAATGCAATTGGGATTTGCTCCTAGTTATTAGTTATGCAATGTGAAGTAATTGCATAAATGCTTAGGTTGAATTTGTAAAAACTATATATTGTAATTGAAATTTTGTCATTTATTAGCATCTAGTTATTAGTTATGCAATGTGAAGCAATGCTTTGAGTTTGAAATATGTGCAATGCAATGTAATCAACGATATGAATATAAACTAAAAAAATCTATTTTTTACAATTTATTAGTTAAAATTTTTATTTTATTTGCTCTCTATATCTCTATGCTATGGAAATGCCTTTAAATTTTTTTTAAAATTTTTTATTTCAGAAATTGTTACTACTTTTTTTTACCTTTTTTTTTAAAATCTGATTTTTTTCTGATTTTTTCTAGACTTTTTCCTGATTTTTTAAAAAATATTATACTTTTGGTTTGTCAAATTTTTCCCCAAAAGATTTTTTCTGCTATGGTATAAACACATCATTTTGTAATATCAAGGATACCTTTTGAAACTTCCACATTGTCAAAAATAGGAAAATAGATGTGGGCACCATCGAGCAAAAAGATTTGTATTAACCAAATAGCCATGTACATATACATCAATATATGTTGATATAAGTATAAAATATAGGTACAAAATAGCCATATAGGCTTACGAGAATGCCATATAGGCATACAACGTCAAATATATCCAATACAAAATATGTACAAAAAATTGCCATAATCTAGGCATACAACAAGGGCTCTGGAATCAAAATTCATTTCTCTCCATGCTCTGGAAATAATTTTTTTCCCTTTGTTTAGTGATCTGATGGCGATAAGTCTGTCTATCATTTATGTTGTGCTCGAGGAGTGCTCCTGCTGCTCCTCCTATAGTTTAGTTCCTGGTGAAGTCTTAACTGTTACAATAAGAAGTAAAGACATTAATATATAGAAATTACATTATAAGAAATGTATATATTTAACAAAATAATCACTTACTGGCCATCTCATGATCACTCTCCACGATGGAAATATTTGCATGTTGATGCCAGGCATGCTCAAGCCCTGTATAAACCATCCAAATAGGAATTAAACCATGAATCAATAATGGTTTTATTTTTCACTAGAATTAACATCTATAACAACAAATGTAAATTGAAATTTAGTAATTTGCCTCATACCTTCTCTATCAGAGCCATGGAGGATTGTATAGTGGATGAAACAGTGATATCCATTTCCTTTGTAACATTTGGAGGTGTTCCCACAACCAACATCTGAAAATAAAACAACAAATTATTCAATCACAAAAAAGTTACAATAGCGAGATCCATGTCATGACTTATAATGTATGAGATCTAATGAACAAAATTTTGAGTACAAGTATTAAGCTATATATTTCTAGTAGGCCTTGGCACTTCGATAGGAAGACCAAGAATGATGGGGAGAAGAACACATACTCCATTTTGAAGGATGGGAAGACTTACAACCTTTCACCTCTCCTAGAAGAAGACAAGGAAAGCATGAAGGGCCTAGTGTTTTGATGGTGGGTGAGGAGTTCATGAAGACCTTGAACGAAGGAGGAGGAAGAGGATTCTTCCTGATTATGAAGCCAAAAAGTGAAGCAGATCTGCCCACAAAGAAGAAGGAAGATGCACCAAATGAAGTCCAAGAGTTGTTGGAAAGGTACAAGGACATAACGGTGAATGAATTACCTAGTTCCCTACCTCCCATTAGGGATATAAGCCACCATATTGATTTGATTTTGGGGGCTGCATTGCCTAATAAGGCTGCATACAAGATGACACCTGCTCAAAATGAGGAGATTGCAAGACAAGTGCAAGAGTTGATGGATAAAGGGCTAGTGAGGAAGAGTTTGAGCCCATGTTCTATTCCTACTATCCTAGCACCAAGGAAGGATGGGAATTGGATGCTTTACAATGATTCAAGAGCCATTAATAGGATTGTGCAATCAAATATAGGTTCCCGATGCCAATAATGGAGGACCTCATGGATTGCCTATCAAGAGCATCTTACTTTTCCAAGATTGATCTAAAGAGTAGGTACCATCAGATAAGGATCAGAGAGGGGGATGAATGGAAGACAAATTTTAAGACTAATGAAGGGCTCTATGATTGGTTGGTGATGCCCTTTGGGTTATCAAATGCCCCTAGTACATTTATGCACCTTATGAATGAGGTATTGAGACCTTTCATTGGAAAGTTTGTTGTAGTTTATTTAGATGGAATCCTTGTGTTTAGTAGGTCTAAAGAAGAACATTTGAAGCACCTTGAAATGGTACTAAGGAGGTTACAAGAGGAGAAGTTGTTGATCAATATGGAAAAGTGTGAATTCATGAAGGAAGAACTAGTCTACCTTGGTTTTTTCATCTCCAAGGGAAGTTTGAAGATTCAAAGGTGCATGCTATTCTTACTCAAGGCCAACACCAAAATCCATGGGAGATGTGAGAAGCTTCCATGGACTTGCAAGATTTTATAGAAAGTTCATCAAGAACTTTAGCCAAATTTGTGCACCAATCTTGGACACCATCAAAGGAGGTAACAAAGGTAAGTTTTCTTGGACCAATGAGGCTAATAAAGGGTTTGAATATCTAAAAATGAGAGTAGCACAATAGCCTATAATTGTGCTCCCTGATTTTGATAAAGTTTTTACCATTGAGTGTGATGCTAGAAATCAAGCAATAGGGGCTATTTTGAGCCAAGAAGGCAAACTGGTTGCATTTTACAGTGAGAAGCTGAATGAAGCAAAGAGGAAGTATTCTTCCTATGATTTGGAATTGTATGCTATGGTCCAAGCCCTCAAAAAGTGGAGGCACTACTTGTTACCTAAATAATTTGTTGTTTATACTGATAATCATGCCTTGAGTTCTTTGAATGCACATGACAAACTTAGTCATAGGCACATGAAGTGGGTAGAGTCTTTGCAAGCCTATACTTTCACAATAAAGCATAAGAAGGGCCAAGCAAATAAGGTGGGAGATGCTCTTAGTAGAAGGTCACTTGTAGTGCAATAGATCCAACTCCAAAGCATGGGGGTTGAAGCATTGAAGGATATGTATCATGAAGATTCATATTTCAAGGAGGTATACAATGTTTGTGAGCAGCATTTGAATTCTTTTCATGGTGAATTCTCTGACTTTTTATTGCAGAATGGTTTTCTCTTCAAAGGAAGCCAATTGTGTGTGTGTAAATTCTCAATGAGGGAGAATATCATAAAGGAGAAACACAATGGGAGTCTTGGAGGTCACTTTGGCCTTGACAAGACCTTATAACAAGTTAGGAGATTTTACTATTGGCCAAAGTTACAGGTGGATGTGAGAAGGTATGTGGAAGGCTGCATAATATGTCAAAGGGCAAAGGGAACTTCATCAAATGCAAGACTCTATCAACCATTGCCCATTCCCAATAGGCCTTCGGAGTGTGTAAGTATCAACTTTGTCTTGGGGTTGCCTAGAACCCAAAAAGTTTTTGATAGTATCTTTGTGGTAGTTGATATATTTAGTAAGATGGCACATTTTATTCCTTGCAAATGCACCAATGATGCATCTCATATAGCAGGTCTCTTCTTTAAGGAGGTTGTTAGGATACATGGACTGCCTTTAAGCATTGTTTTTGAAAGGGATTCTAAATTCATTGGTCACTTTTGGACGACCTTGCAGAAGAAACTCAAGGAAAAAATCTATCCTTTAGTTCAACATACCATCCATAAATGGATTGAAAAATTGAAGTGGTGAATAGATCATTGGGAAACCTCTAAAGATGCCTTACCAAGGAGCATGGACAAGCTTGGGATATGATTTTACCTCAGGATGAATTTACATATAATGACTCCATGAATAGGAGCATTGGTAGAAGCCCTTTTGAGGTAGTCTATGGAATGCACCCTAGAGGGGTCTATGAACTAAGAGATCTACAAGGAGTTGCTAGGAGAAGTGCTCAAGGTGAGGAATTTGTTGTTACAATCAGGGATATTCATCAACAAGTGAAGGAAACCCTTCAAAAGAATGTTGAGAAGTATAAGAAAAAGGCAGATTTAAAGAAGAGGAATGTCCAATTCAAGGTTGGAGACTTGGTGATGGCACACTTGAAGAAGGAGAGACTTCCAAAAGGAAAGTATACCAAACTCATGATGAAGAAGATAGGACCTTGCAAGGTGGTCTACAAGTTTGACCAAAATGCTTATGAAATAGAGCTACCTCCTGGGGTGGCAATCTCTCCTATCTTCAACATTTCTAACTTGTATCCTTTCAAAGCTTTTGTGATATGATTGAGTGCTTGGTTACTATCAAACTAATGATATGATTGATGTTACTAAATTTGTTTAAGGTGTATAAGACAAGTTTGGTGACTTTGATGGTTGGATGTGTGACTATTATGAAGCCTTTTGAGCAAATTGGTGATTAACCACAAGATGATAATCAAGATTTTATTGTAGTAGGAGTTTGTAACCTATAAATAGATTGTTGCAGTCAAAATATGGTGAGTACAGTGCTTGATAATGAAATGATAATAGTGAGGTATGGTTTAATTGATTTTTTGCCTTGGTGAATAAATGAAAGGATGAATTGTTCAAGTGTCAATAATAAGGTTTATGTTATTTTTATGGTGGTTGAGAATGATGTGAATCTAATTGATTAAGTCAAAGTTTTCTTTAATATGGTTTTTTCTTTGAATGAATCAATTGGAATACTGATTAGTGGAATGATGAATGATGGCCTATGGAATGGCTAAGAGAATTTGAGTGGATTTTGGTTGAATGAAAAGTAGATTTATGATGAAATTATATTTGATCTTCTCCTGATTCTATTTGGGATTGAAATACCTTGAAGAAATGATGTTGATGGTGTTTGTTGGATGCTCTGCATCAGATGTACCCTGATGATTGAGTGTTTTGATATGATGCTTTGCATCACTAATTGCCTTGTCTATGCTATTGCTTACTATTATGGTTTCATAGATTTTTTCCAAGCATCCATAGTTTGTCGTGGTGGTGCACCTTTGCAAGCACATGCCTCCATGTGAAGTAATTGCATTGTGTTGCTTATGTTGACTTTCTAAACAACTATATTGTATAGTTGAAATTTTGTCATTTATCAACATCTAGTTATTAGTTATGGAATTTGAAGTACTAATGCTTTGAGTTTGAATGATGTGTAATGCAACGTAACCAACAATATGAATATAAACTACACAAATCTATTAAGTAGAATTCATTAGTTAAGTTCTCTTTATTCTATTACCTCCATGTACGTTTGAGTGAATCCACTGGCACTAGGAGGTGTTTGCTTGAAACCACCAATATTAGCCTGTTCAACATCCAAAATCACATATATTAAAATACCATTCGTAAAACAATGCTATTAACATGTAATAAATTTATAATTGTTTACTAGTTACATACCCCATTGATAGGTGTACTACAAAATAAGTAGGTAGACTAGGACTAGTGTCCAATCTCAACACTGTGACCCTACAATTTTATTAAAATAATAAAACTAAATTAGTTAATCATGCATTTCAGAATCAAAATTTAATAAATTAAATTCAATGAACATGCTGACTTTTACCTGACTATCAATGCCATATGCACGATGCAAAATGTTAGCCATACCTCTCCATCCCCGTAGCAGATTCAGATCATGTGTAGCAAAGATACATCCTCTATAGCAAAGATAATGGATCTTGCGTAGTCGCGATATGGATCCTGCATAGCAGCCTCCTGTGTGCCAGTGGGGTCATATGAACAAGTCGCCCCGCAAGATTGACACACATGGTTTCAAAGGCCACCACCCGAAGACTCCCCTGGATGGTGTTGTACAATAGGGCTACTATGATGGATGAAACTCTGGGTCAAAGTGTTGATTGCCTGCAATGTCTCTACGTCAAAACTCTCCTTTACAACAACAGGCATAACAATGTGCTCACGAGGCGGCCTAGCGAAGGGAAGTCTCCCTTGCCATGCAGGATTTGGCTGTGCACCGGGCCTATCCTGAGCCGACCCCCCACCTCTCCCCTAGAACTCCCTCATATCAAAATAATTTGGGATTTGGTTCAATACGAACTCGCTGTATAGTTTCCTAAGAAAATATTGGGGGACTTCACAATTATTGCACGGTGGGTAATCAAAGACCAAATACCATCTATCATAAAAATGGTTCCTAATCTCTTGGTGGTGGCACCAATGAATAGGAAACCTATTTGCATTGAGGGTAAGATTTTGATTTGTTTTAGGGTCAGTGAATAGAGAGCATAGATCACCTTTAGTAATTTTTAAATCTTTTACTTTTTTATATGATAATTTGTCTACATAATATGCCCTGGCTGCCTGCCTCCTATCTTTCCATCTAGATATTTGTTGGGTAATTGCATCTACATTTTTTAACATCTCTTTCAATGAATTTTCTAGACACATTCTTTCTGCGGTTGAAGCATTTGGATCACTCAACCTACTGATAAGATCCTCAAGTTGTTTTCTATTGTTGTCAATTTCACTCAAATTTTCTTGAGTGCCAAGAGGGTATTGAGTGATTGGTGGGGGAGGTTGATTTTGTTGAGGATTTTGTTGTTGAGGATTTGTGTCCTCTTCTTGTTGAGGATTTGTAGGATTTCCTACAATTTTTTTTAAAAAAATAAAATCTAATCTAAAACAAACAAAATCAATTTCAAACTAAGAAATTCAAAACAAATAGCAGACAATACTTACCTCCCGCACCTCTTTGTCGTCGTGGTGCCATATTTGGAAAGAAAATCAAACTATTGTTGATAAAATTTGTAGAAATCCTTCCTCCTAGAACGTGAGCGCAAAAGCGATGGTTTTTGGCCTCGGGCAGAGCTAAGAAACAGTAAATAGAAAATGATAGTTTTAACATTTTTTTTTACTTTTAAAACAACATAACACGAGCGCGTTATAACGAGAGTGCGTTATAATGTGCTTGCATTATAACATGCTCGTGTTATCTCTTTCCAAAAAAATTTTTGGCCACAAAAGTGTGACCATCTTCATGCACCCGCCCTAGAGTTTTTTAGCACATTGAAGCATTGTTCTAGCGTTTTGGTGAAATTTAAATCAGATTGATTATTTTTTTGATTAGACTCCTTGATGTTGATGATGTTTCATCGTCAGCCTTTGATTTGATGATGATTGATGATGTTGATAGATTAGATGTCCATTGATCTCATGATCTAGGTGAGATGCAATGATAGGATGCTGATAATTGACCTCATGATTGGTGAGGGTCAATGATAGGTTGATTGATTGATCAACCTCATGACAGGCGAGGTGCATTGATTGATTGATAAACCTCATGATAAGCGAGGTTGAATTGATTGATGAACCTCATGATAGGCAAGGTTGAATTGATTGATGAACCTCATGATAGGCGAGGTTGAATTGATTGATGAACCTCATAATAGGAGAGGTTGATTGATAGATTGATGCCCATGAAATTTGATCAACATTTCACCATATTTGATTAGATTGATAGGCTGATTGATTTTGATTGATTGACAAGATTACTAATTTGTGATTTTGTGATGATAGGAGTCATTGATGAGTCTGTAGATTAGGGAGCATTTCCCTAGGATGTGGGAGTTGATACCCCACCTGACGCAGCTTGAGACAACTGTTATTGCACAATGTAGGTTGTCCTCTCTTATAGATATTCCCTAGATTAGGATTATCAGGGGCTTATTGATAGCTTTAGCAAAGAGGTGGCATAGTGAGCATAACACCTTTCATTTCCCATTGGCGAGATCACAGTGACCCCAAAGGATGTCTATCAGATTCTGCAGATACCTATTGTGGGGGAGCTGGTATTATATGATTTTCAGGAGCAGGGCAGGACTGATGCACTATGCAGAGTATTTGAGGATGATCAGATATGCATGAGATTCCTTGGAGAGAGATGGTCGATGCCTATGTCACATTTCCATCTGTACTTGCTGGATTCATTGGAGGGTTCCTTTGTGATCGTAGGTCAAAGGGACTATCAGTTGGATGGGGTAGGATTCTTGAGAGCATGATCGCTCAGGGTACTATATATGCCTGGGGATGCTGCATGCTCGCTCACTTGTACCATGATTTACACTAGGTAGTCTACCTTCGAGGGGCCAGTTTATTAGCTGGGGTTACATTGCTACAGGTCTAGGCATGAGAGCATATAACAGTCAGCCATCTAGTTGCAGATAGACAACAACCTGCCATGAGACCATATGTTCACACTTATGTAGTTCTAGTTGCTCAGCCTAGGTTGGGAAAACTAGAGTACTAGAGGAGGGTTCTTGATGACTTAGAGTCAATGATATGGAAACTATACCTTGATTGTGAGCAGTGGCTAGAGGATGACACCGAGATACCATTTTTGTGTCAGTCCTTGCACCTAATTGGGCGGACCCAATTTATCATTGAGAGATTCTTACTGTTGAGGGTACTGAGGAAGTATGGCAGAGTGTAGGGGATACCCCAGGGAGTGGTACATTATGCGCAATGATAGATGGATGCGACTGAGTGGGGACCTACTTTGTCTTATGATGCAACAGTGCAACATTTCCAGGGTTTATAGGCCATCATTTGGGATGTTCATCCAAAGATCATCGATGCTCCAATATCAGAGGAGTATGCTCAATACATGTTCCTACATCCCTTCCCACGGATCACCCACCTAGATGAGCCAGTTCCACTATTAGAGGAGGAGGAGAGGGTAGTAGTTCATGGGCGCTAGTAGTGGAGAGATGCGAGAGATGAGGAGGAGGCGAAGAGTAGTGATGACGGGGATGGAGATGGAGATGATGGTGGTGGAGGAGACAAGGGTGGTGGAGATGGAGGTGATGGCAGTCGAGGAGATGAGGGTGGAGGTGGCCCAGCTTTAGATGTTTGACATTTCATAGTGCCTCGCAAGAGGTGATCATTGGTAGCGGCGGCCCAGCAGTATGTTGAGATTAGGCTATCCTCGCAACAGTAGCAGACTTAGATTGCTACATTACAGGTACAGGTTCAAACATTGTAGGGTCAGCTAGAGTAGGTATAGGATTTGTTAGCATAGAATCAAGGACAAATTACTAGACTGACGATAGAGAGGGATACTGGGAGACAACAGGTACAATAGGCACAGGGTCAAATGCAGGCACAGGTTGCCACACTTACTATAGAGAGGGACACTCTGAGATAGCGAGTGGATCAGGTAAAGGGAACCTTTGAGAGACTAAAATGGGTTGTAGAGGTTACTAGTGCAACAAACTATTTTAGAGAGATACATTGTACAACCCAGGAGGCTGAGTTGTACAGAGTGAGATATTAGGATGCAATTCCTCTAGAGCGGTAGGAGAGTTATGCACAGTCCTGGTCAGATAGGTCCTAATCTCGGACCATGAGTAGAGGTGTTACACAACCACTTTTGAGAGATCAGAGAGATCTTGGTGTAGGTTTGTCTGGTGGAGGAGGTACTAGTCCCGTGATGCTGACATCGTCTAGGGGGAGCACAACATAGCTCCAATGTATGATTCTTGATGTATTTTGGGATGTGATGTATACTTCTGGATTTAGTTTGAGACACTATGATAAACTGCCATTTTTATTATTGATGTATCTCTTTATACCTTTGGATATCCTTGTACACTTTGACATTATGAATTTGAGGTTATATGATATGCGAAGATGATGATGATTGATCTATGTGCCTATATGTGTTTTTGATGTTTACATGATGATCATGATGATTATGATGGATGCATTTTATTTCTGCTTTATGATGCATATCTAATGTTCTAGATGATGATGATATGATATGATTTGGATGCAAATGATGATGCAACTAATGTGTTATGATTCTATGATGCTTTGCGAATAATGTATACATGTGATGGATCTTATTATGCTAATGAAATGCGATGCATTTTATGTTTTTTGTACTTTTCTAATGCAAATAAATGATGTAATGAATGTATGAATGATGGATGAAATGATGTTTAATGTTTATATGATGATGATCATGATGATAATGATGATGATGTGATGTATGTAATGATTGATGATCCTATATGTTTTATGGATGATGTTTTATGCTATGTGAGATGGATTTGATTATGCAAATGATGTGAGATGTTCTATGTGATGATTATGTCAATCCAGCTAGTCCTTTGTCAGTCTTGGATTTGAGTAATAAAAAATTCTTGCATCCTGACAAATCTATCTTCGCTACTGGTTTTAGATGTTCATAACAATGGCATTATATCCTTGTTATCAGTCATGTTTTTCAAAAAAAATTTCTTCTTGGAAATCTTACTTTGCTGGATATGTCTTTCAATCTTCTTAAGTGAATCCAAGAGAAATTTTATTAAAGGAACAAATGATTTCAATGATGCATCAAGTCCAATTATAGATGCATCAAGATCAATTATGCCCCTATTAAAATAGAGATGCTTTTCTTCTTGGAAATCTTACTCTGCTAGATATGTCTTTCAATCTTCTTAATGGACCAATTTCTTAATCCATTAATAATGAATGAGATGATTTTGATTATGCAAGTGAGATGCAATGCACTTCTTTTTGTATTTTTTGATGTGGATATTATGATGTGATGCATGGATGGATGAATGATGTGATCATGTACATATGATATGAGAATGCTTTCTAATGTATGCAAATGATGATGCAACTGATGTGCAACTATAATGATGTGTTTTTGGTAATGCCAAGTGTACTCAACCCACTAATGATATAGATAACATCATTGTGAAATTGTTTCAGCCTTGGAAAACCCCTAAATACATATGCAACACTGATATGAATGAAATCTACCCTAACCATGCAGGTCTAATATGCAAAGGTTGTCATCGTAACAACCGATTTGTCATGATTTTTATCATCATTGAGCCTTTAAAATGTTGAAAGTGAGTATAAGCATCGATGGCATAATTTAGAACATGATGACCTAAGTACTAGTTTCCATGATTTTTGATATTGCAAGTTAACACAAGCATCTAGGTATAATTAAACCAAGATGACTTGAGTATTCCTTGCATAAACAAACAAGAGTTAACCATTTTCCTATGCAAATTTTGAATGTCATCAATGATACTTTGTAGAGCATGTCCCACAAAAATTTGCACAGTAATAATGATCAACTCATAGACAATAGACAAAGAAAAATCATACTCCTTCCTAGCTCCTCTAGTTCAATACATCATCGAGGTGCTCTAGAGGTATGACAACAAAAATCAAAGTACAATAGTTGAATAGACATGCCAACATGATAAAGCCATGATTCAGAAAAACATCATCCATTTAAGGTTTGCTTTGATTTGATCCATTTAGTTGTTTGATGTTTGATATGGATGGTTGATGTGATCATGATGTTGCTTGATGTTCAATGTTGGGTTGCACTATGATCATTGTTTTTTGTTGCATTGTCTAACTACTGTTTGTCTGTTTGTTTAAGCTAAAATTTTATTTTCCCCCATTGAGTTTAGGATTTTTTCCCCAATCTAGGGTGAGACACGACTACGATGCCAAGATATGTACATAAGGCTTTCTTGATGATAGACAGATTGAAGGTGAAAGCGAATGGTGAAGCGAATGGTCAACATGCTCAAATAGATGGAAAAGCTAACCTATCACAAATAGCACCTATTACCAGGTTTTCACTACTTGTTTTTATTGCACTTTTTCAAATTTTATGATTTTTTTGATCTTTTTTGATTTTTTTTCTTTTTTTTGTATTTTTCTTTTTCTTTTTTTGATTTTTTTTGTATTTTTATCTTTATTTTGATTTTTGATTTTTAATCTTTTTGATTTTTTTGATTTTATCTTTTTTTGATTTTTTTGTATTTTTATCTTTTTTTATCTTTTTTTTGTATTTTTATCTTTTTTTTAAATTTTTTTGTTGTTACCAAGATGCGTGTTTGCTAGGTTTTCATCAAGGCAACCATTTTTTCAAGACATTTTCTGATGTTTTTGTATTTTTTTAGGAATTTTACTAATGCACTGGATGAGTTAGGTGTAAAATTTCTTGAGATGCAGGCTATTAAGGGGTTCATCAAACAAATCCCCTTCAGGTGTGGACAACTGATATGCTCCTAATCCAAAGACTGATACAACTACAAAGGGACCTAGCCAGTTTGGTTCAAATTTCCCCTTTTTCTCTTGATCCTGTTGATTACGTGGATTTTCTTTCAGAACCAAGTCACCCACCTGAAAGGTTGTTGGTTTTACTCTATGATTATACCTCCTAGACATCCTCTACTGATAGGGTTTTAGGTGATCAACTGCTTGCTGACGATGCTCATCTAACAGTTCCAACTCTTGTAATCTAGATACTCTATAATCCTCATCTAATATGATCCCCTTTAGTGACACACGAAGTGATGGTAGCTCAACCTCAATAGGTAGAATGGCCTATGATCCATAAACTAGAGCATAGGGTGTAGCTCCTATCGGGGTGTAGATACTGGTTATGTAATCCCACAAAGTAGGGTTTAGTTGAATGTGCTAGTCTCGTCCAACATCATTGATGGTTTTCTTCAAGATTTTTAGGATAGTTTTGTTTGAGGCCTCTGCTTGGCTATTTCCTTGAGGGTAGTATGGTGTAGAAAACTGATGTTGAATATGGAACCTTTCACAAATTTCTTGGACATCCTAATTCTTGAAAGGTCTACCGTTATCCATGATAATGGATTGAGGAATGCCATACCGACATATGATATAGTTTAGGATGAAGGATGTAATTTGTTTTCCAGTGATGGCGGTCAAGGGAACAACTTCAATCCACTTCGTAAAGTACTCTGTGGCTATGGTGATGAACTTGTGTCCATTTGATGAAGATGGATGAATTTTCCCTACAAGATCTAGTCCCCATTGATAGAAAGGCCATGTTGATGTAAATGGCTATAATTCTTGTGTTGGTGCATGTATTAGGTTTCCATGGATTTGAAATTTTTGGCACTTTTTGACATATTGAAAAGACTCCTCCATATTCAGCCAATAATACCCCAAACATAGGAGTTTCTTAGCTAAAGTTAAACCACTTGAATGTATGCCACAAATACCTTCATGAACCTCGCGAAAAGTTGTTTTAGCTTCATTATGTTCCAAACACTGAAGGAGAGTACCATCAAGACCTCATCGGTAAAGTACATCGGCTATTAAGGTATGGCGAGCTGCTTGTCAAATAAAATTTTGTTTCTAATTTTGGGATAAATCGGGTGGGAGGGTATTGTATTTTAGGCAAGTGTAGATCTTCCCATAAATAGATGCATCAGCTTTGACTAGATGGTATATGACTTGGGATTCAGGGTTATTGTAAGCAGGGTCAAACAATTTTTCCACCATGAACTCATAACGAGCTCATTTTTTAGGAATTTGTAGGAGAGAAGCAATGGTGGCCATAACATCAACAACTTTGTTGTCGCTTCTAGGAATTTGCTCAAATTTTATCTCCAAAAGGTACTTTTTGAAGTCATCAACCATCTTTTTATATGGCATCAATTTGTCATCTTTTGTTTGGTAATCATCATTCACCTAGTTAATGACGAGCTAAGAATCTCAGACATGCAACTGTGTGATTTTCCATTCTACGACTATCTTGATACCAATAATTAATGCTTCATATTCGGTTATGTTGTTGGTATAAGGAAACATTAACCTATATGAATTTGGAATTGTGTGTCCTTGAGGCACAAAAAATAAGATTCCTGCTCCTAATCCATGTTGCATGTAAGATCCATCAAAGTATAACATCCACTGTTGTGTTGACACTGTAAGGACATTGACATCTGGAAACTCAATGCTCATTGGATGATTGTTTGGTAATGGTGCTTCAGCTAGTTGATCTGCTATGGCTTGACCCTTGATTGCTTTCCTATCCACATACTGGATATCAAACTCACTTATTATCATTACCCATTTGGCCAGTCTTCCTGTCAAGACAACTTTACTCAGTAGGTACTTCAATGGATCAATTTTTTCTATGAGTTTGATGGTGTAGTTAACATGTAGTGTCTTAGTTGTTGGGTAGAAAACACTACTGCCAAACAAGATTTTTCAATAAAATTTTAATTGATCTCATAACCATTCAAGGTCTTGCTGATGTAATAAATTTCCCTTTCCTTTCTTGTAGAATCTTCTTGTGCCAGTAAAGAGCCCAAAGATACTTCAGTCATCACAATGTAGAGTACTAATGGTTTCCCTCTAGTTGGAAGTACTAGTATGGGTGGTGACATTAGATATTGCTTGAGTTGATTGAAAGTGGCTTCACATTTCTCATCCCATTTGAAAGTAGCATTCTTGTGGAGCAAATGATTGAAAGCATGAGTTTTGTCTGCTAGTTGTACGATGAACCTCCTAATGGATTGGAATCATCCTTGCAAAGATCTGACCTGGCTGATGTTCTTAGGAGGAGGCATCTCCATGATGGCTTTAACCTTTGTGGGATCCACCTCAATGCCTTTGGCTGACACAATGTATCCCAAGAGTTTAGTTGATGTCATGCCAAACACACATTTCTTGGGATTTATTCTCACATTGAATTTTTCCAATCTGGTGAATATTTTGTCTAGAATTTCTAGGTGTCCTTCTTTGGTGTATGATTTTTCCAATAGATCATCTACATATTCTTCCATAAAAGTGTGCATCATGTCATGGAAGATGGTTCTCATTGCTCTCTGATATGTGGCTCCAACATTTTTCAACCCAAATGGAATTACGTTCTAGCAAAAAATACCCCATGGACATGTGAAGGCTATCTTATCCTGATCTTCAAGCGCTATCTTTATCTGATTGTAACTTGAAAAGCCATCCATAAGAGAGAGAATTTCATGTCCTACTATCAGATCTACAATAATTTCAATGTTAGGTAGTGGAAAATCATCTTTTGGGTAAGCCTTGTTAATATCTCTAAAATCTGTACATATCCTAATGCTTTTGTCTAGTTTTAAAACTAGCACAATGTTTGATATCCACTCAGCATAGTCAATAGGTTTGATAAATCCCACATTGGAAATAGTTTCTTCAATTTGGCTTTCACCAAGAGGGCAATATGGGGATGCATCTTTCTCAAATTTTGTTTCATTGGATTTATTCCGGGTGGTAGTGATAAATGATGCATGATGAGTTCTGGATCTATTCCTGGCATATCAACATAGGACCAAGCAAATTTGATTTGTCGCTCTTAAAATAATTTAGTGAAGCTTGGATTTTCCTCCTCTATCATGGATGCTACTAGATACAGGGTCTTCACTATTTCCACTATACCAACATTGATGGATTGTGTAGGTTCAATCAACACTGAAGATCTCTCCTAATAGTGTTCAGGAAGAGCATCAAACCTTCCATCTCTTGGTGCCTTAGAGAGCTTTTCACCTTGAGATGTGCTCTTTGTTTTTACTTTTTCTTGATCTAATAGTGCCATTAAATGGTTTTCACTATTAGATCTATTTTTGATATTCATTTTGCAGCTAGAAGATTTGACACTCCCCTTGTCTAAAGCTTTGTTATGAGATTCAATGATGGAACATGTGTCAGGATTTTCAGAGAAAAGGAAGTTCATAATGGCATCATCATTTGGAAAGGTAGGTAGATCAAGCAACTCACTTTGGTCCTAGTCAATCAGTTTAGGGTGTACCAATGGCAAGGATTTTTCATATTGGCTAAGGTCAAAAGGGGTAAGCATCATGATGGCTACATTATCAAAGTGTCCAATGGCTATATCGAGGTCTATGATGTTACTCTCTTCCGAAGTATCTATCTCACTCGAAGTATGATCATCTTCACTTGAGTCATCGATATGCTGTGATCCAAATACAAGTGGTCTAGAACCTGGGCTCTATCCCTCCATACATGTTGGTGTATAATTTTGTATCACATCAATTTCCTTATCATGACAAGACTCTTTAGAGAGGGAATCCCATTCATATTCATTGGAATCCGTTTCAGAACTATCTCTCAATTGAAGGATTCATTCAACAACCTACTATCTGGTTTCTTCTTTGGATTCTTCCTTGTATCCTAGTCCTATTTTTTCCTTTGAATTCATTGTGATTAGTTGTATTGGTTCTATGATTCCTTCTTTTCGTTTACCAATAGGACCTTTTCCCTCATATCCCATCTTTTCTAGGATTGTCTTCCCTTTGCCATATTTCTCTATTTGCACATTTGAGGTTGGTGCATGTGATTCTTCTTCATCCTTGTACAACCAATTCAAAACCTCCTTGTCATCTAATTCATCCACTAATGTGCCTTATTTTACAAATCTTCCTTCGAAGATCATGGTTGGTTTTGAGGATTGTTGTTTTGATGTGGATGGCTACCCATATGATTTAGGGGAAGATAGCAGTTACGAAAGACATAATGATTGCTCAAATGAGTATTCCCCCATGCCTTTGTCTTTCAATTGGATCTTTTCAACCATTTTGGGAAATGAAGTGAGTTGATTTTCATGATTTGATGGAGTAGAATCATTGACACCCTTATCTTTTGACTGGTCCTTTTTATCAACCCACTTTGACAAGGAATTTAGTTTTTTTTCATTGTTTAATGAGCTAGGTGTTGGAGATTCCCTGTTATGCGACACAAAAAGTATCTTGTGTTGTTTTGAGTGTGTTGCAATACTGGGGGTTGGAATTAGTTGCAATAGTGATTTCTTTCCCATTGAAAGGGAACTTCAGACACTGATGATATGTTGACGGTACTTCCTGCATCTCATGTATCCAAGGATTTCCCAAGAGTATGTTGTATGTTAACTCTTTGTCCAATACTTGACAGACTATATCTCTGACAACTGGTCCCACTTGAATAGGTAGCATTATTAACCCTTGGGAAGATCTCTCATCATCATCATATGCTTTTATTGTGATTTTTCTTCTAGGATCAATAGCATTTTCTGAATATCCAAGTGCACAGATAAGTTTTAGAGTACAGATATTTAGGCCCGCTCCTCCATCTATTAGAACACGTTTGAGATGATGTTTGTGGATTAAAACCTCAATGTGGAGGGCAGTGTTATGTGGATGGTTGATGGATACATCATCATGTTTGGAAAATGATAAGCAATGAGGAGCGGTCAAGTGTACCACCATAGCTTGAAATTGGAAAACTTCCAAGTTGTTTGGTACTGTGGTGGCTACTAGAGCTTGTTCTAGGATTTCTTTATGCATTGGTGAAATCTTGAGAAGCTCAAATATGGATATTTGAGTAGGTATTTTCCATAGCCGATCAACTATGTTATATTGATTCGCAGGGACAACAATTGCTTTGGACATGGAAGGAGTAGCTCCTTTCAATGTTACCTTGGCTTGTCCTCTTGTGATTGCATTGATTGGTGACATGTCTCTTTATTCTTTGATTTTGATGACATAAATATGATTGTCACTTACAATGACATTTGTGATCATATTGATTGGCACAAGGTCATTGATTTGAGGTGAGGCGATGTTGATATCGTGGTGATGAGTTTTAGCTGCAATGATGTACTGTTTTGTTCATGTTCAATGGTGCTATCATTTATTGGGTTAGCAGCTGCAATAAGGTCTTTCTTGTCATGGGTTTTATCATCAACCACCTCAATATGGAGAATAGTGGTGTCATAAACATAGTTCACATTTTTGACTTTGGTGTTTGACGAAGAAGATTCCCCTTTTTCATAGTTTTGTAGAGGGTTCTTTAATGCTGCATGATCATTGTTTGTTTGGGGTCCTACAAATATGGTCTTGTTGTCAATCAAGTATTGTATCAAATGTTTCAATTGAATGCAATCATTTGTCTTATGTCATTTGTTTATGTGAAAGTGACAAAATGAGCATCACTCCACCATGAAGGTTTAATTTGTGGTTCCCAATTTCTTGGCTCGGGTAATGTTATAAATTTTTCTGCAAGAAGCTCCTTCAATGTGGATTCTAATGATTATCCTAAAGGTTTGAACCTTCTTTGATTTTATGATGTTCGATATGGTGGTGGTTTTGATTCAGCATTACCTTGATTTTTGTTTTGGTTGATGTTTTGGTTGTTGTTTTGATGGTTGTTGGGTGGATTGTTGTTCTGATTGGTTTTGGTGGCGACTGCTGTTAAGTTGAATACTGGTTTTGCATTTTGTGTTTTAGCTGCAACATCATTGTTAGCAACATTCTTGTTGCATTTCTAAAACTTTGGTTTATCACTGTTGTTATAATTGTTGGAGGAGTTTGATGAGTTGTTTTCATTGTAAATTTTTATAACTCCTCTTTTGATGAAATCTTCTTTGATTTTCATCCCATTATCAATCATTTTATCAAAAGTAGGTGGACATTGTAATTCCATTTTGTAACTCATTTCTTCATTTAGATTGTCAGTAAAAATTTCCATCTTTTCTTTTTTCTGGTATGGGACGAGAATATCTTGCAAACATTCTTCTCCACCTTTACAAAAATATAAGGAATGATTCACCCTTCTTTTGTTTGGTATTGCAAAGGTCTTTCATTGTGATCTCATGTTAAATGTTGTAAGAGTATTGAGTAATGAATTTTTTAACCAACTCTTCAAGGGTTTTGATGGGTAGTGCAAGTTTTGAGAACCATTCAAGGCATTGTCCACGTAGGCTTCTTGGAAACAATCTCATCAAGTAAGTTTGTTCGTGTGAAAACTCATGACTCATGGTTCTAAATTCCCTCACATGATCTATTGGATCTGTTTTACCATTGCATTTTTCATACTTTGGGAATTCACAATGTTTAGGGAAAGGAATCACGTTGATGGATTGATCAAAGGGATATGGACAAATGTATTGGAGCAAGTATCATTTTGATGTTCCCCTTTGTATGTCAAGAATTTGTTGTTGGATATTTTTCATTTGATGAGTTAATGCAGTCACTTGTTCTGAATCATTTTCATGATTTTTAGGAGGTGCTTTCAATTGATTAACATCAAAGTCATTAGGCAATTTGACACCTTGTTTAGCCAGCATTAGTAAGTATTTCTCCCCATTTCTTTCAAAAATATTTTCTAAGAACTTGTGGAAATTTTGATCTTGTTCAACATTTTGGATGTCTTCCTTAGTTATTTCATCACCTTTAGTGTTGTGGCTTCCATGGAAAGGATTCTCTTTAGGTTCAACCATGGTGTTTTCAATTTCAATGTTCAGAGTTTCGATGTTTTGAGTTTTGATATTTTAGGTTTTGATGTTTTGAGTTTCAATGTTTTGGGTTCCAAGTTCTTTTTCCTTGAGTTTCTACTTTTGTAATCTTATTTGAATGGGCATACAAGTATTAAAATTTGAATAAACTTTGATCTTTGTTTGGAAGAGTGCCAAGGATGAAAACTAAGTCAAATAGAATGAAAAATTCTATTGATGAGACCAAGTTTAATTTAATTATACAACTTTATTTCGTGATGAATGGATGAAAAATCCCGATTATGAAACTTAGCTTAACAATCAAAGGTGTGATAAGTCTGATGATTTATGCACTTTGAGATGTTATATCTTGGTTTCGTTTGGAGAATTCCACTTGTAGAGGTTAATTATAACAAGTTTAGACTTTACAGTATCTAAGGAATGTTTCTGAGTTGAAAAAGATTTTTAATTCTAGTTTAAACTATGAAGCAGGGGATGAATTTAACTCTCGAGTTTTGCATTTAATGGATGTGATAAAATAGAGCCTAGATGCACTAAAATATTGCATAGATGCATTGGAAGATAGACTCGATGCGCTATAAAAGTGAATGGATGCGCCAAAAGATTAATCAGATGTGTTATACAACTGCCTGGATGTGCTATAATAGAAAATGAATGTGTTGGAAGACTATTCAAATGTGCTAGAAGACTATTTAAATGCGCTAAGACAATGAATGTATGTGCTGAAATACTGCATAGATGCACTATGAGACTGACTAAATGCACTGGAATAGAGGATGAATGTGCTAAAAGACTGCTCAGATGAGCTATAAAACTGACTGGATGCACTAGAACATAATATGAATGTGCCAATCTGGAAAATTTCAATGTTTTTGGCTAGTTAGTCTAGTTTTTAATCCACAAATCTGAATGTTATCAAGGTATAATTGGATGGAAAGTGAGTTTTTCTTGGTTTTTATTTTGTAAGTTTTGAGAATCAAGTGTTCAAATGGATGATCCTTGAATTTTGACTTCAAACATAGCAATAAGTTGTCAAATAGTTGTGTCAAGCCTAGTAACTAAACATTGAGTGTGTATTCAAGAATTTGTCTGATTCTTTTTATTTCCATGGGTATAACACAAGAGAAGACAATACAAGAACTTTTCTATTCTCAAGGGTCACTTAAAATATCACAACCCACATCTTAGAACCATGTGAGCTCACACAACCTTGTCACCCCCTAGAGGGCACCTGTGTTTTTTCCTTTCTCGGGTCTTAACCAAATCCAAATCCTTCACTTTTGGCCAGTAATCCCTGATGGTTAAATGGTGAGTATCTTGGGGGAAGATTCTTCCCTCCCCTTGCACTATGATATAGAAAGTGTTCAAAAACTGACTCGGTTGGCTTCTACACCATGGTTTGTAGTAAGGGTTTTCGTTCAGTGTGGAAAATGATAAACTCCCTTAGGAGACCTCCCAACCTTTAGAAAAAAGGCTTTGGGGATGGTTATCTTGCACACTACCGTCGAATTGTGGACTTTTCCTGAATTTGCTTTTGATTATAGCGTGTTGGAAAACTTGGCTTTAGTTGTTCCCACTGAGGTTTTTCCTGTACGGTGAGTACTTTTTCCCACTATGGCAGGCCTTCTAAAGGTTTCAACAAAGCATAAATAGTGAGTCTGACATTTTGATCACCCAGTTAAGGGGTGATCATAGGCCTATCACTTCAATCATGAAAGACAAGGGGTTCTTTAACCTTTTAATAAGCTAGATGCCTATCTTAATCAAAATAAAGCATTCAAATAACTCCAGCCCCTACATACATCATCAATAATTGTATAAGTTTTTCTTTGACCGGCGTATAAAAGTACTTGAAAGTAGAAAACACCAATAACTTCTCGGGATTTCAAGATTTTGAAAATTTTAACTGATGCACTAAAGCAGTCATTCTATGCGCTAAAAGAACTAACCAATACGCTATAAAGACTAATGGATGCACTAAAAGAAAATCTCAATGCGCTATAACAAATGCTGAATGCGCTAAAAGAAAGAATGAATGTGCTAAAATACTCCCTGTATGTGCTAAAACAGTTGTTCAATGTGCCAAAGGAAATATCGTATGCGTCATAATAGCTATCGGATGTGCTAAAAGATTTTTCAAATGCACCAGAATAGATATCAGATGCACTAAAATATTTGTTGTATATGCTAAAAGAACTCATGGTCACGCTAAAAGATCACATCCAACCTATTCACAATTTTTTTTCTAGAAAATTGTTAATTATGGGGTTGAGCCCCACGGTGGGCGCCATTTTATGTGTGTGAATTATGGGAGTTAGAAAATCAATAATAAAACAACACAAACATCAATGAGACGTATTATATTAAAGATTTGAATCATGAAGTTAATCTGATTGCAAGCAAACCAAATCTCTAAAAACATTCCATTGTTCTCTATTCTTAAGGATTCATTAAATCATATTGGCCCTTAGATTTTATGTGTGCACTATGATTGTTAGAATGACAATCTAAGAAACAAGATTCTATTGAATGCAAGAATCTAAGCTCCTACATGAAACTATGTGATTAAAGCCATGATGCTATGATATTAATGCTGCTATGATGAAATGAAAATTATACTAAGATTATGATGCTAAATGCTATGATAAGAATGATGTATGAAAGCTAAGATAATAACTAAAATGAAACTATAACTAAGACATGATTCTAAGTTAGAATGATAATCAAATCTAAATGCTAAATGCTCCAGCTATGAATGCTCCAAATTGCTCCAATGCTATTCCTACATAATAAATTTGCTAAAAGATGTGATGTAAAATGCTGTAGCAAGAGGTTGTATTTATAGGATTTTCAAAGCATCTTGTGATGTGGCAGCAATCAACGATCAAGATTCAAACATGAGAGATGAATAGTGGAGATGGAAGAATCAAGGAAGATATTCCCTTGACAAAAGGAAACATGCCAAATGTATGGAGGAATCAAGTGTGTGAGATGGCCAAGTGTCCAACATGTGCCTAAATTCAAATTAGGAATTTAAATATTAGTCATATTTAAATACATGTGACATTTGATGAGTTAGCAAGAGGAAAAGTTGTAGAAATGTGCTTAGATTTAAATTTAATGAAAAAATTATTAATTAAATAAAACAAACTATGTGGATTTGTTTATTTAATTAAAATAGAAGAATGTGATTTTAGATTGAAGAATTT
Organism: Sequoia sempervirens; assembly: GCA_007258455.2. Lineage (NCBI taxonomy): Eukaryota > Viridiplantae > Streptophyta > Pinopsida > Cupressales > Cupressaceae > Sequoia > Sequoia sempervirens. The sequence continues at coordinate 269,465 of VDFB02358162.1, forward strand.
GAAGAGTGAACTATATAAATAAATTGAGAATTTATTTATAAGTAGATGAAATAAAAGAGGTAATTAATTAAATAACTAGTATTTAATTAATTAATTGTCTTGACTGATTTTAGGTGTATACAATCACAACTCAAAGTGATTATCCACGAAGGAATGCAAAATCTCTCACACTGACATACTATTCAGAAAATAACTGGAATATACAAAGCTAAACTTTTTCATTCATATATTTCTTGGAGTACTTCTCTACACAACACGAGATCTTGGATTTAGGTACATATAATGGCCATAAAAACACTGTTAGATTTGTAGAGTGATTGCTCAATTTGTGGTGGAGTGTGGACCCAAAAAATAATGCGTTGAACCATTATATTACCAAAAGGAACACTTAGCCAAATTTGTATAATTGTACATTTTGGATCAACTTGTTTTGTACAACTATCTTCAAGAATACTTCCAAACCATGCTAGAGTGATCACAACAATGTTGATATCAATGACAACACTAGATCAAGCAATATATACACACCTTGATCATGTTTCCAAACTAAATCAACAATAACAAACTTCCAACATTTTTGACTAAGGGGGCAAGCAAGGGAAGACCATAACAAAGAAATGCAACTGACCCAAAATACTCATAGAGGTTTCTCAGCTTGATTATTGATAGTTAGAAAATAGGGGTGCCACAAAGTGCCAACATCTTTGGTGGCTTCTACAAGATGTTTTCCAACTAAAAATTGAGTACCATAAGCCTTAAAAATACTTTAGATTGAAGGGCCTAAAACATAATAAAAATCAGACTTGATAACAAACCATTAACACTTTAAGGCAAAAAAAGGCCAAACAACAACTACCACTTAAAATAAAACCATATGTGCATCAACACTTGGAGGAAGGAAAAACTACTAATAGTTTGCAACAACACTTATTAAATTGAATAAAAATAACCTAATATGTAAAAAATATATCATTAGCTTAGTAGAAACACTTGAGATGTATCCCATTGATTGGGATAGGCAACTTCTCCCCATCCAACTTAGACAACTAGAATGCATTATGCTTCTTACAATCATAAATCATGTAAGGGCCACTCCACATTGAATCAAATTTAGTGTGATTTCCAAGTCTACTCTTTTGTTCATCCCACTTGAGGACAACTCCTTTAAATATCCTTTGGTTCATTCTTTTGTCAAAATACCTCTTCATTTGAGCTTGGTGAAGCTACATTTCCTTCATAACTTGATTCCTTGTTTCCTCCAACTCCATAAAATATGAAAAATTGATTGTTATTAGGTCTTCTTCCATCATTTCCAACTGATTAACCAAAATAAATGATGGAAGTTTAGTAGATATGGGCATCCTTGCTTCATTATCATAAACCATATATGGTGTATTTACAATTGATATTTTTGGGGTTATTATATCATCCCATAGGGTGGATTTCAAATTTGTGTGCCAATATATTTGATTATTGATTTTATTCTTAATAATCTTGATTAAGTTCTTATTTGTGGACTCAACTAGTCCATTTCCTTGAGGATAGTAATTTGAGGATGTATTCAAATAATCACCATGTCTTACATCCCAATCAGTTATTTTATTCCCAAAAAACCATGACATTATTTGATATGATGGAATTAGGTACACTGAACCTTGTGATGAGGTCTTCATAAAAACCTAGCACTACATTTTTATTTGCCTCTTTTAGTGCTATGGCCTCTGTCCACCTTGTGAAATAATAAAAAACTGTAAGTACCCATTTATGTCTTGCACTTGAAGCTGGGTTAATATTTCCAATGAAATCTAATCCCCACTTCATAAATGTTTTTTCAACTTGAATAGGCTACAAAGGAAATGATTCTAGCTTTCCTTTACCTAAGAAAAATGCACTTACATTTTCTTACCCATGAATGCGAATATTTGAATACACTAGGCCAAAAATAGCCCACTCTCATTATTTTCACTACTACAATTATTGGAGTAAAGTGATAGGTCCTACTATCCCATCATGGAATTCTTGTAATAATTGACCAACTTGGTTAGTATTAATGCATCTCAATAGGACACCTTTAAAATCAATTTTAAACAACACACAATTTAAGAGCATATAAGGGATAGACTATAGTTTGAAGTACCTTCTTTTTTCCTTGTCTAACCCTTATGCACACTCACCTATTTGGAGAAAGTGTGCCATATCCTGTATCAAACTTGTAGATGAGGAGGGCATTACCAAATGGGGGTCATTTTGGAGAAATAAGAAAACCTCCTCATCACCTTCTTTATCATTTCCCAACCCAACAACTAGATTTTCAAACAAACTTTTACCTCTAACCAACATGGTCACCTTGATCTCAACATCGTATTCCATCACCTTGGATATACAACCAATCCTCTTCTCACTCAAATCCTTGCTTGATGAAAATTTGTTAACACTTGGGTGAGCAACCATTAGATGGATCTTGTTATTTTAAATCAAGTGTCTAAACTTTCTAAGACATCTAATAAAAACAAGCACATTCTTTTCAAAAAATGAATACCTCTCCTCATAACCTTCCAAACCTTAGATGAAGAAGGCTATTGGCTACTCAAAAATTTCTTCATTATACTACATTAATATAGAAAAAATAGTATCCATGCTTCCAAAAAAATATAAAATCAAATCCTTAGAAAAAATATGATTCCAAAGTGTGGTTGTTGCTGTTATGGATCTTTGATTGATTCAAAACTCTTCTTCCCTACCCCTATTCAATTGAAAGACATTTTTTTCTAAGCATGGATGTTAGTGGTCTCAAAATATTTGTGATGTATGGTATGAACGTCCTTACAAATATAATCCTTCCTATAAATTTTTTTAAACCTTTCTCGTGACTTGGTAAAGACAAAGATAATAT
>VDFB02358162.1:272457-350721 GCA_007258455.2 Sequoia sempervirens
GAGCGATCGGTCCATGGATCGAGGGAGAGGTCGAGGGAGAGATCGAGCCATGCATCGAGGGAGAGGTCGAGGGAGAGATCGAGCCATAGATCTGATGATTCTATTCATACCAGACATCCCTCTCTTTGAGATTTGTTTTATAGTATTACATGTTTGAGATCATTTTATTACATTTTGGAGACACTTTTTATGATTTATGTATTGAACATTTGGACGTGTTACATACTTATGTTTTATGGTACACATATATATACTTGTTATAATTTACATGTCACATTCATACAATTATGTTTTATGGTTTGAATCTTAGAGGTTTGTTATATACGTGCATTATTATGGTTTGATGAACTCACTTACATTACATCTATAAGTACCTTTATTTAAATTTAAATTATGGTAACTTGTTCAAATGCACTTCTTGTACATATATAGATAACTAAATACATTGTGAAATCAAAATGTTGTCCACTCCACTATCTAATGGTTGCTATTTGTAAATTTAAAAAGATGGACATGTACATGTAATTAATTTAAATAAATAGTTAAAATGAATTTGTCTTTAATAAATAGGTCAAGAAATAGAAAAAAATGAATGCATATATGCTTGAGATTAATGCTATACATGTTTTAAAGTAGAACATAAAAATGCAATCGAAAATAGATGATAGTTAGATTGAATTCTTTAAAGCTCTAAATGTTCATTTTTAAAGTCAGTAAAAGTTATTTATACATTTAAATTGTGCATATATCATGCTCTACATTAACCTAATTTCTAATTCCATATAATCTAATACACATGTTCATTTGAATGTGCATGCAAAGAATTCTTGAACTAGATGTTGAGCTATACTTAAGAATGAACCATATAATTCAAATAAAGCATGCAAGCTATTCGTGGAGTTGAATGTAAATGAAATCAAATTTCTAGTTTTGAAAGTTTAAGAATTCCATGTGGAACATTTATATATATGTAATTAGAAATTGATATATATATTTAAATCTTGAAAGACATGCACATTTATTATTAAATTAAAAATTGATGACAATTCTATATAAATTAAAAATTGATCAAGTAGATCTCTTGGATGACAATTCTATATATAAATTAAAAATTGATCAATTCATATTTAATTGTACTGGAAAGATGGACCAAATTACAAAACTAATGAAGTTATGTTCATTCCTAGAGAAATATACTAAAAGTTACGTTTTATAGGCATAAAAATATTTTATATATAAATAAAGTACTAAAGATGAGAGGAATAGAGATTACATCCTTATTTTTTAAGGTTGGACTATGAAATCACAAAAAAAAGCTATAAATAGCTTGATAATTCAAATTGGGTTCTAATATAGAAACCTTATATTTTTGTAGATGTTACTAGTGTATTAGCATCTTGGTCTTGGAGAAGGAAATATATATAATCTCTCATATATGAGTTTTGAATTAAAAATAAATATTTAAATGAGTGTATTGTGTTGGGATAAAAGGATTTTATAAAAATATTTACTAAATAAAATCTATTTTATCAAAGAAAGAAAAGTTCATGTATATTAGAACAAAACAAAGATTCATCTTTTAATCAATAAATGACAACACAAGGTTACTCATATTAATAAATTTATAATTTTCTAGTGATTGATTGAAATATTTTAAAAATAAATAAATAAGCTATAATATATAATGAAGCTTCAAATAGTATTTTTGGTGTTATAGATGGTGGCATGTCTCCTAGAGAGATAAGCTTCTTCTAGATCCACCTCTAAAACAATTAGAACTTGTTGTTGATGATAATAGGATATGGAATTTCTACATTTGGGAATTAGATATGACTTGGAAGATGTAGGTAGCTCATGGTCTCAAGATATACATGGTAAACAAAGCTAAATTGATGCCAATAGGATATGGAATTTCTACATTTGGGAATTAGATATGACTTGGAAGATAATAATAGGATATGGTAAACAATTAGAACTTGTTGTTGATGATAATAGGATATGGAATTTCTACATTTGGGAATTAGATATGACTTGGAAGATGTAGGTAGCTCATGGTCTCAAGCTATACATGGTAAACAAAGCTAAATTGATGCCAATAGGATATGGAATTTCTATATTTGGGAATTAGATATGACTTGGAAGATATCACTGTGATTCACTACAATGTTCATATATTCCAATGCACCTTAAGGTGAACAAGAAAGGACAAACCAAGAGAACCTGGATACAATCTAACATTAACAAAATGGATAAATAATTTAGTTCTATACTTAAAAGATAGGAGCTAATATTCTTAAGTAAATTTGGATGTATGGTTGAGATGGATACATGAAAATCCAAATGATCATGTAAAATTATTGAATGTCATGCATTAGTAATGTATAAAAAATAAAGAAAACTAGAGACAACATTTATGTCTAGATTCTTCACCACTTGAAAACACCAAATCAACTAGATAATTTTATACAAGTTTGTGGAGTTGAATGTTCAAATGAAATGAAAGATTTGAATGTGAACTTAAGAATTCCAAGGAACATAAATAAATTTAAATGCAAAATTGGAACATGTATATAGGTGGAGTTGAACAAATATTTAAATTCAAAGATTTGAAAGTGAGTTTAACAATTCCATGTGTCAAACATAAAAATTTACAATCAAGGATTCTAAAGAGATGATATAAAGGAATTTCTAGAGAGATTCTCAAGAGTGAAGGTTTAAAAGAATGAACCATGTCCAACATGTAAAAATGCAATTGGAAATTTAGATGATTTAAAGGAATTTAGGCAAAATGTAAATTAAAACATTTTTAAAGTCACTGGGTTTTGTAGATCAAGCATATATATGATCTAACATATACATGTCACATTCTAAAAAAAAACCATTCTAAATCATGTCACATGTCCAATCAATACAAATATATAAATTATCTAGATTTGGAGTCATAAATGTGTACACATGTATCCAAAAAACAACTTAAAGCTCCTGGTACATAAAATTTGGATCCTCTCTATCTTTAATTATCTCTAAAATCTTCTCATGATCTTCAATAGGAAACCTCCACTTTTGTTTGGCACGTCCTCTTTTAGGTAAAGTTTCTAAATTTATTTTTGTTGCCAAAACTAAGTGACTGTAATGTAGAACCTTTTGTCCTAGCCTATAATCAACAAATATAATACCATTTTTATCTATCTTTATTTGCTGATAATATGTGCCTTCAATAACGACTGATCCAATGGGATACTCTTGTCCATCACCATCTGTCATCGATTCGAACAATTTGCTTTTTGGTTGTGTACATCTTAGTAGATAGTAATCTACACCTTCCGCATTTTCAGGGTCTGCAACTATAGCGAAAATATCTCCTGTACACACACCACATATTTACATATTTAAGTAAATTATACATTTAAAAGTTGTAAAAAATTATATTTTATATTTGAAACTTACTTAAACATAGAATATATATATATAATTTAAATCTTGATTTTAACTAAATTAATCAATTTGGACATACCTATAACAACTAAATCAGATACACGTTCGTAATCAGCTGAATATAGTGGATCATAGACATCAACATTGTCATCTTCAACAAAAGGAGGCATTGATATTAATTGTTTCATTTCCCATTGTGAAACATACCCATCTCTAATATTCTCACATTGATCAATATTTGCATTGTCCTCAATGCAATCAGTACAAAAACATGATTTTTCTCTCACATTCATTGCATAAGGCCTACTACTCCCCGTTGTCATGATTTGATGTAGATTTCTAATACCATGAATTGCTTGACAATTATAAGGATTTGATCGATCAATATCTGTTTAAATTCAAGCTTGAAAATTCAATTTGAAATCATGTATGTACTTGAACTTTGAAATTCAAATTTTTAAAACAAATTTTGACTAGACATACATACCTGTAACTTCCCAAAAATACCGTGTGTTGGATGTTGAGTCGCGAGCAGAAAAATGACTTTTGTACCATTCAACAATTTCGTTTGCATTCCGTATGGCATTACCTACAAGTTACAGACAAGTTGGCACAATTTGTCACCTATTACTTTCAAAGAACTTAAAAGGAAATTTAATTTAGTTAAATTAAATATATATATATATATATATATATATACATATCTAATCTTTTAAAAAGTATGAAGCTAATTTGGACATACCAGCAAGTTCATGTTGATGAAGTGCACGCTTCACACATGCTCCTGCTCCATCGTGCTCTCCTTTTCCATGTCCACTCTCATAAAAATTCCACAAAAATTTGGTGTTGCGTCTAGCATGTTGACTACATAACCAAACAAAGGCTTTTACAGACTTAAATTGTCCTGTGAAGTTACAAATAATTAAACACTTGAAAACCTTGAATTATCTTCAAAAAACAATTTAAGTCTCAAAGTTTTAAAAGTAAATATAAATTAATTAAAAATAATTTAAAAACCAATGTACTTACCAGCACATCCATCAGACCATATCCAGTGTTGTTCTTGATTTATGCCACGTCGTCTTAGGTCTTCAAAAAACATTTTGAAACAATGAGCTACATAGCTTCTATCATGATTCGTATCATCACTGATATAAAAGTGAACCTCTTTGATGATAATTCTATCATCTTTGCTACTTTGTATTCCATCGACCGCTAACTCTGCATGCCTGTAGCAAACTTGCACGAAGATTGCAACTTGCTCTGAATGATAATATTGACTTTGAATCTCAGTTTGAGGACTAAATGTATAGTTCTCAGAGAAATCTACAATAGAGAGAATACAACCTGGTGGAAAACAATTCTTTGAATAACGAAATTGCTTAGATTGCCATCTTGCACCATGACAATGTTGGATATGTGGATATATGATATTGCGAAATTTACTCATGAATTCATTGTAAGGCAATCCACTCTCTTTGACAACAATTTTTTTGGCCTCAACTCCTGACTTCGTTAAGTATGTCTCATATTCAAATCTCTTCCAAGTAACTTGCATTTCATTATTGTCAACATGATTTCGACAACAACAAGTTTCACGTACTTTATTTATACGTACAAATGATGGTCGTAGTGTTTCAAACATCCTTTGACAAATCTTCACATTTAAAAATTCTTGTTTAAATGCTTCAAAAAGTTCACTTTGTGTTGTATCTATAAAATGTTTTGGATGAGAAATTTTTGTACCATCATCACCTATTATTTATATAGTATCCCTTCTATTGGAAGAAACACGAGAGTGGGTGGTCCAATATTCAACAACTTGTTTCTTTACATCTTCTGAAATTCTATCTTTTCGAGGAACCCTACAAATATTTACCCAATTTTTCTCAATTTTTCCATCTATTTCATCTCTCTTTTCAATATATCTTTGAACAGTTCTCCTAGAAACATTTAGTAATTCAGAAATTGCTTGAACTTGTCTTCTATATGATAATTTCTTACTAGAAATTACAGTCATCAACGCTCTACATGCAGCACTTAAATCACTAGACCGACTCTTCTTTTCAATACATTTTAATGCTTCTTGCAGGTTTTCAACAATTGTTTGTTTTAAATATGATGAATTTTTCCTATTATCAACCCCTAACAACTCCAAAACAGGGGTCATTTCTTTTCGTCTAAATAACTTTGCAATTAACTGTGCTCTTCCAATTAAAGATTTCTCTTCAAAAAAATCATCCCATATTTTTTTAGAGTGTAATTTCAATGTGCTTTCAGATAACATATCTTCAGATGAAATATTATTGAAAAGAGAATCTTCATCCATCTCCATCAAATTTTCCATACCATAGTCCAAAACATTTATATTAGTATTAGGTTCAGTTTGTTCTTGTACCTATACGTCACCTTGATCATCAATATTTTCCATGGGTTGTTGTTCAGTAGATGTTCCTTCATCCACTTTTCTCTTTCTTTGTCTTACTCGTGTTCGTTCATACCTCCTCGATCTAGTCCTTCGATTTGCCATCACAAATTACACTCAAATTTGAATGATTGCCTACATAGAAATTTGTACACACAAGCTTTCCATGAAACATGTACATGTAATATAGCATAAATATTTTAAAAAACTTGTAACTAGATGCAAAACATAAAATATTTTTAATTGAATAATGAATATATTTCTACATATATTTATTTGATGTTAATATTTTAATAAAGAAAAAGTGAAAACAAACTTCAAATGCATTTTCAATAAAAAAACATAATCAATTAAATAAATTAAAGATCAACACACCTTAAAAATATTTCTCCTCTTCTCCAAATGCCTTTTTTTTCGTCGAAATACGTCTTGTAAATTGCCTTCCAAAATGTTGAAATAAAGCTTTTTTAATTGAAAATAGTTGAAATTTTTTTGAAATATTTTGTTATTTTCTAATTTTTTTAATTTGATAAATTGGGAAAAAAACAACTTTGTTTTATATCATTAATTTTCGGCCGAGTAGTTATCGACCGATAAGTTTTTGAGCGATTAGTTTTCGGCCGACCAGTTTTTAGGCCGATAGGGTTTCGGCCGAAACCTAGTCGGCCGAAAACGGGTCGGCCGAAAATGTCTAGTTGGCATCCTACATGGCAGCTTACTCATCATTTTTTAAATTTTTCTGAAACATTCATTTTTGGCAGAGTATTTCTCTAGTCAGATTGATGTTTTTGCAAAAAATAAAAATACCCTTTTGTAGAGCTTGAAGTGTAGAATCCAAATATAGAATTTTTATAATATTTTGATTAGTTTTGATATCTTTTATTATTAAAATAATGCAAGTAGGTTTTAAAAATTAAAAAAGAGGCTGATTTGATATTAAAAAAATGATAGTAAAATTTATTAAAATATTTTAAATATTATATGAGGCATAAGAGGAGAAAGTCTACTTCAAAAGGGTATATTTCTTTTTTTTAAAATGATTGAAAATTTTGAAATTAGTTGACGGTCCGTCAAAACTGTCAAATTCTGACATGTTTGACTTTAGAACGTTATTACGGGAAAAATATACATCAAAATGTGATTTTTTTTTTCCATGCACAGGATATTGAAATTACCTATTTGGAAAAAAAAAAAGGAGAAATGAAGTTTTTTTCATTTTATTTCTTGACGGTCCGTGAAGTCACTCTTTTATGAAATTTTCAGCATTCCAAAATTTGTCCTTAAATTGATAAAAACATAATAATTTTTTTTTTTTTAAATTTTAAAAATTACAGGAATAAACTACACCAAAAGTTCTACATTTTATTAGTTTACACCATTTTGAAATTCAAAACGTAAAGACCACTTTTATGTGGTCGAAGTTCAGAATTTTTTTTGCTGTTGGCCGATTCCTTTATAAAGTGTGACACAGGTTTGTGCTTTTACCCTCAAGTGAACCAATTAAATGCAAGGTCCCACCATTCTTGCCAAAAAACAAAAGGAATTTTTTTTTTGAAAGGGGGTTCGAATGAACCCCCGGTTTACCCAAACCCCCTTTTCCCACCTCACCCTCTGGCACCAAAAAAGTCTAGAATTTTGCACTTTGAAGCTCGAGTTGAGGATGAAAATTGAGGAGAATTCACAGACCCAACTGGATGATGGTAGTCCTTGGAACGAGCTATCCAACAAATATAATTTTAATATTTTTTGGTTTTATTATGTATTTGGTTTTTTAGTTTTATTAAACATAGGGTTTTCACTGAAAATCAAACTCTCTATTCTACACATGTGGAAAAATAACAAATTATCAATTTTTTTTTTTTGAATTTTGATAAATATAAAAAAAGTTATGCGTTATATGGTCCGCCTACATCTAAATTTTGTAATTGGTTTGACTTCAAAACTTGATTAAGGAAAAAGTATTTAATAAAACACTATCTAACCAATTGGAAGCATTAGATATCATAGTTACAAATAGAAATTCGAAAGAATTAGAATTTTATCCTTCATGGAAAAAAAGTTATACGTTATACGGTTAGCATCACTCCTTAAAAATGTTGTTTACTGAAAAAAAATAGTTTTCAAAGGAGATGGAAAAAGAACTGCAATATGATTCCAAAATTTTTGAAAAAAATATATTTAGAATCTAAAGACAAAATGTGAAAAATCACTAGTTTGCATCATCTTCAAATTCTTTACGGTTTAGCCGCTATAGGTGTCCAAAAGTGAAGATTTAGTTAGAAAAAATATTTCAGTGCCTAGTTTGGCAAAAAATTGTAAACCAGTATTGTGGGATCACCCCTATGCAATGGGGAAATATGTTAAGCTCATAACTATGATATAATAAATCTTTTATAATTTCACAACACATCCTATATCCACACTTTTTCTTTCTCCCTTCAAACCAAATTAAAAAAATAGAAATATGTACTCATACCCAAGCTCCTCCTTCTCAAAGGATGGAGTTTTCCCTATTGAAGGTTCAATCCTCATTCAAACCTTAAACTTGGGGTGCTCTCATCAAGTGGGAGAGAATACCCCATTAAAAACACACCCAAAATATACACATCATAACAAGGAGGACAACATAGAATGAAGATGCAAAATAAATCATGTATAAAATTAAACTATGCATTCACAATAAAAAATTAAATAATGAGGGATTAGGGCATACCTTCCCAAGACTTCCAAAGGTATGAAGTTTTTGTTGAAGAACTTGAAGCTTTCAATCTTGATATCCTTCCAATTTATTACCTCACAATCCATAAATTAAAAATAAAATAAATTGAATAACACCCCTATCCTCCTTAAAAGGATGATATATAGGAATTCATATTTTGAATTTATTGAATGGGGAAGTGACATTTTCACTCTCCCATTCATCTCTAGGGCACATCCTTCCACAAATGCTCATCATCTATGAGACCTTGGGAGGAATGGAGTGTACTTGTACACTTTCCCCATGAAAGCCTTACAAAGGTGGCTCACATGTGTGAGAGACCTTATGGGTTTTCCCAAGCTCATAAATCATCTTTGGAGAAGTAGGGTGAGATGTGACAAGCCAACTATCCCAATCCCCAACGCAGAAATTCATCAAACTTCATAAGGATCCCTTAAGAGGTGTCACATCTTGACCTAAGTCCAAGGTAATGGGTTAGAAAGGTGCCTAACCCATAGGTACCCCTCCTAAGGCTCTAAAGAATATAAAAAAGCATAAAATAAGACACTTTACAACCCTTTAAAATCCCAAAAAAGGCCAAATTTGAAAAATGGCCAACTAGGATGCCAACATGAAAATAAAATAAAATCCTAATGACCTATGATATAACTAAACTAAATAAAAACATTCTTAATCTACATTACCACATTTACATTATATTGAGATTATAGTCCCTCCAAATGGACTATAATATCTCATTACTAATATAGTCAGATTATGGTTCCTTGGAGACCTCTGATTCCATAGGCCATGAAAGTCAACCTACAAATTTAATTTCACAGGCTAGTAGATCTCATAAATCTAAGCAAAAAAATTGAAACATTCACATCCACACACATGTTCATAATTAAATTACCATGATCAATTTCAATAAGACATTTTAATATCATGCAATTACTCTAATTCCCATTTAAATGTAATTATCAATATTCATAATCATCAGAGTCACAAAGGAACATTAATTTGATTTATACAAGGTAAACATAAAATTTTATTACATAATTTTCATTTAAAAAATATTCATTTTAGTTATCATTATATTTAAATTCACCCAAGGATCATAACTCTAAATTTACCTTCAAGGATATATACTATTAAAGAATAATTGACTATTCTACAAATGCAATTTAATCATTGATTGCATCTATTAGTGAATCAATCCTTCAAAACATCATAAAATAAGTAATATCAATAAATTATATCAGCATAAATATAATCAAAATAGTGTAAGTGTCAAGTCCATCAAAAGGTAGGCCCCACATCCTCCCCCTTTAAGATTGAACTTCCTCTTGGAAGTCATCAAAGAGATGAGGATAAAGATCTATAAAAGGTGAGGTATCCTCCCATGTAGTTGCAACCTCATCATAGCTATCCCATTGGACCTTGACTTGGTCCAACTCTTACCCTTGAAGTGCTAGCATTCATCAAGCCAAAATGTGAATGGGATGATACAATGGATTCTCATCTGACTCCACCTACAAAGCACCCTAATCCATAGTTATCAAAGCTTAAAAGAATATTTTGCATGTCATGAATAATATCACTAAAAGTCCATCCCCCATTAGCCTTCCCCTCTAGCAAGTCTATTATGAGCTTGGAATCACCTTCAATCTGTAGGTTTTTATTCCCAAGGAGAGGGGAATTTTAACCTCCCATAGCATAGCCATTACTTTGAAGCCACATTGCTAGTTTTCACCCCCAATCGGCTAAGAAGCCAACAATGAATTCACCATTGGGATATCCAAGAATTCCTCCACCACTTGCCAGACCTAGGTTGCATTTAGCAATCCCATCAAAATCTAACTTTCCCCAATCCGCTGGGGAAGGTTTTCATTTAGTATTTTGGTGAGCAATATTTCTTGAATTGTTAAACCTAGAGGGGTCCAAGGGTATTCTCAACCTATTAAAAATTAAAATTTCTAGAGGTTTTTGGGGGCTACTTGGATTTTTTCATTTACTAATAGAGATATTTTCCACTAGAAGCTTTGAGAAAGCTAAAAACACCTCGTTAGCATTTCCTTTAGAGTTTCAAAAACTTATTTTGTTCCTTTCTTTCCTATGCCCCAACATATATGGGGGGAATCTAGTTCCATATTTGTTTAACCAAGGGGTGAGAGTAGGGATAGGTCCAATTCACAATACTCTTTTAGGCCATCATTCATTATTCATCTAAACCCCAAATTTTATAGTGCTAAACCAAAAATTTCCTCAAAGAAAGTACAATGAAGCAGCAAATGTGACACCATTTCCTGCTCTTTTTTCTATAAGACACACATATTAGGAATTTGGAAACCTCTTCTTTTTAAGTTGTCCTCAGTAAGAATTTTGTTGTGGGAAATTTTCCACCAAAAGAAGTTAACTTTGGGGGTGAGTTTATCATTCCATATGTTACTTCAAAACCTATTGTAGTTGTCACTATCTAACAACATAAATTATAAGAATATTTGATTGTAAAATTTTCTCTTCTATCCCTAGCCTAAAAAAGACCCATCCCCCTTTGGAAATAAAGGGATCCTTATCAAATAAAGTTTCTCTTGAAGGGTGTGAGCTTTCTAAATGAGTTCCGCATGGTCATTATAATAACCCTCAATATTTCTCCATTATTTAACACCATCAAAAAACATTAGGTAATGATGTAGGAACATCTTGGGTGAACAAGCAATCAACATCAACAAAAAAAGAATTGGTTTGGCTTTGTCGTTTTGGTTTTTCTTTCCATTCTCTATGGGAAGTTCAATTTTATTTATGTGGTCTTCGTTAGAGGTTGGTTGAAATTGTTGATATTGATTGTCAAAATGTTGTATGCTCAATTTTAACTTTGGATAAGTGTTTCTTCTTAATATTTGATAAATTTAATATTGTTCTCTATGTAAAGTTAATTAAATGTTATTGCTTCACTATCAAAAAGAGCTAAGAAATTGAAGGGTCAACAAGCAAACATAATGAATAATTGAATTTGAAGATTTAAATTAAAAGAGGTTGAAAAGGGGGACGATTCATATTCCAAGTAGAGGACTTGAGGGAGGGCCATCAATGCAGTTGATAAGGAAGACTATTTGAATAATCTCAACTGAAAATGAAAAGTGCAAAAGAGAGGGTACCAATAGAATTAAAAAGGAGAATCAACTAGTTTGGAAGGTTGTCACACACCTGTGCAGGAATATATGGACTGCACAAGAAAATGGCCCATAACCCATTTCAAATATAGAGAGCTATAGAAGGTAAGAAAAGTAATAGGGGCACAATTTGTTTATGTGATAACAATAAAGACAATGCCATTGAGCATGATATGTCAAGGAGAACTGTCGCCATATCAAATGGTAGTATAACTAAAAAAGTAAATGTATTTGTGGAGGTGCATAGTGGAAGAAAGGATGTGGCGTGAGGGGTTGTTGTGAAGGAAAGAGAGGCACATGGAGTAGAAGATCATAAAAAAAATAACAGTGAAAACATCATAGGCCGAGAGAAAACTAGAGTGAAGAAGGAGGTTACAAAATGACAAGAAAAAGAAACTAGTGAATAAGTGCAAGCCGAGCCACATAGAAGGTAGAATATGGAAAGTAACATGCATTTGAGATTAATAGTTCATTTTGTAGATAAAACTAACAAGGTTGTGCCAAAATTGTTGAGTGTTGGTAGACCAAATTATTGAACAAAGATTGTGCCATTTAGAATAAAGAAAAGCTATTGAAAATAAAGGAAAATAATAAAGATGCGTGAGAATAAGGAATTGTTGCTAGGAAGAAATTGGGGACTAAAAAGATGTGCACAATGGTAGTTTGAGGAAGAAATAGATGCACCAAGGAGGAGGAGTTATGTGAAGGAAATATGAGGTCAAGCTCTTTAGAGGAGATTTGAAAACAAAGGCAAAGCAATAAGGGTGATGCATAGAGACAAAGAAGAAGCATATAGAGAGTGGATTCATGAATGATTTGTGTAGAGTTAAGGATATAGATTGAGGCAAAAGGATGAGGGACTAGTAGATTGGAAAGTAGAGGAAGGAATGTAAATATAAATTATAATTTGAATAAATGAATTTAATTGATTTACTTTCAATTTGATTGTAATTGTGAATTGTTGTAAATTGACACAAGTAATTGCTCATTTTAAGTTTATTGTCATTGTAGTCTATTGTAATTTGAGTTTTACAATTTGGGTGAGAAATGGGATGAGTTTTTTCTCTCCTCATCAAATGGTATCAGAGCTAGTGGTCTTGAGCGTGTTGATAGATCACCGACCATGAGGCAATTGACACCAAGACCTGTGGGTGAAGAGGGAAGTGAGAGGAGGTTTTGAGGAAGCATGATTGAGGAGCTCAAAAGTATCATTGCAGGTGTGTGGAGTCCTGAGCGGTTGAGGGATGGAAAACACAAAGTAAGTTGTTGCGAAAGTAGCAAATTACAACAAACGAAGTGGAATCTTCATGAGGATCGGGGTATGATCACAATATGAAGAGGTTGCAAGGGTTGAGTGTAGTGAAGACATGCTAGATGAGGGCATGGAGAGAAGAAGAATAAATGTTTGATGGAGGAGGTCAGGCTATTTGGCAAAGGAGGTCAGAATTTTGGTTATGGATTTTGCTAGAGATTGTTCGTAGTCTTGAAGGATGATTCTATCACCTAATTCCACCTTTGTGAGCCTATGATCACAAATTTCTTACTTGACACGTCTGATGTAGGAGCATTCCGAGTGAACGAGCAATCAACATCAACAAAAAAAAAATGATTTGGCTTTGTCATTTTGGTTTTTCTTTCCATTCTTTGTGGGTAGTTCAATTTGATTTTTGTGGTCTTTGTCAGAGGTTGGTTGACATTGTTGACATTGATTGTCAAAATGGTGCATACTCAATTTTAACTTTAGGAAGCCATTTCTTCTTAATATTTGATAATATTAATCTTGTTATCCATATCGAGTTAATTAAATGGTGATGCTATTTATTTGCTATTGAAAAAATTTAAGAAACTAAAGGGTTAACAAGCAAACGAAATGAAAAATTGAATTTGAAGATTTAAATTAAAATAAATTGAAAAGAGGGATGATTCATATTCCAAGAAAAGGACTTGAGGGAGGGCCATCGATTCAATTGATAAGGAAGAGTATTTAAATTCCCTCAAATGGAAATGAAAAGTGTAAAGGAGAGGGTGCCAATAGAATTAAAAGGAGAACCGACTAGTTTGGAAGATTGTCAAGCACTCGTGTAGGAATATATGGACTGCACAAGAAAATGGCTTGCAACCCATTTCAGATATAGAGAGCCGCATAAGGTAAGAAAATTAATAGGGGTGCCATTTATTTATGTGATAACAACATAGACAGAGCCATCGATCATGATATGTCAAGGAGAACTGGCACCATATCAAATGGCAGTATAACTAAAAAAGTAAATGTATTTGTGGAGGTGCACGGTGGAAGAAAGGAGGTGGCATGAGGGGGTGTTGTGCAAGAAAGGGAGGTGCAAGGAGTAGAAGATCATAAAAAAAACTAACAGTGAAAGCATCACAGGCCGAGAGCAAACTAGAGTGAAGGAGGAGGCGACAAAATGACAAGAAAAAGAAACTAGTGAATAAGTGCAGGTCAAGGGCCACATAGAAGGTAGAATGTGGAAAGTAGGCGATAACATTGTGTAGAGAAAAATAACAAGGTCATGCCAAAATTGTTGAGTGTTGGTAGACCAAATTTTTGAATAGAGATCGTGCCATTTAGAATAAAGAAAAGCTCTTGAAAACAGAGGAAAAGAATAAAGATGCACGAGAATAAGGAATTGTTGCCAGGAAGAAATTGGAGACTAAAAAGAGGCGCACTGTGGTAGTTTGAAGGAGAAAATAGATGCGCCATGGAGGAGGAGTTATGCGAAGGCAATATGAGGTCAGGCTCTTTGGAGGAGATTTGAAAATAGAGGCAAAGCAATAAAGGTGATGCATAGAGATATACAATAAGCAGACATAGAGTGGGTTCATGAATGATCTGTGTAGAGTTAAGGAGATAAATCGAGGCCAAAAGATGAGGGACTAGCAGATTGTGTGTACGGTGAGAAAGCAAGGAAGGAATGTAAATGTAAATTGTAATTTGAATAAATAAATGTAATTGATTTACTTTCAGATTTGATTGTAATTGTGAATTGTTGTAAATTGACACAAGTAATTGTTGATTTTGAGTTTATTGTCATTGTAGTCTATTGTAATTTGAGTTTTGTGATTTGGGTGAGAAATGGGATGAGTTTTTTTCTCTCTTCATCAAATAATCAACAACCCACCCTCCAAACAAAATCTTTGCAGGACCATCCAAACCACTGAATAAATGAATATTTTTCAAAGGGTGATTTAAGACCTAGGAATCCTCCCAAAAAAAATTCTAAGGCCATTGCCTAACTTCCATTTTAGGCTATATTGGATAAGGTTTTTGAATTTGACAAAAAATTTCCAAATCAGAGAACCACTAGGAAACCCATATTTAGTAAGGTTCCTAGTAAACTGGGTGTTGTTTACGTATTTGGATTTGATAATTCTGCACAAATCCTTAGTATTCAAAATGAGGTCCCACCCAACCTTAGACATGAGTGCTTCATTGGTGAGGCAGGTCTTTCTAATTACCAAGTTCCCATAGCCTTAGGAAGATAAACTTTATCCCAGTTTATGAGAGCCATTATTTTATTTTCTTTCATGCCAAACCAAAGAAAATTCCTTTGAATTTTTTCAAATTTGTGAGAAACAAATTTAGGGATCTTGAACAAAGAGGAAATATATAGGAATACTTTGTAAATAAGCAACAATAAGTTGTAATTTTCTAGCATGACTTAGTTTACCTTTATAGCTTGCTAGTTTTTCTAGAGCCTCTCTAAAACTAAGTTCTAAAAGGATGGTACGACCTCTTTAACAATAAGTGGGAGCCCAAGACAAACACCTAGAAGAGAAGCAAAAGTTCACAACCTGGTATAGTTTTAACTTTCCTTTGTAACTCTAAGTTTATATTGAAAAAGTAAATCTTACTTTTCTCATAACTTATGCTTTGGCTAAAAATGACAACATAATTGTTTAAACATATCTTCCATCTCCTAGCTTCCACCATAGAGGCTTTTCCAAACAATGTAATATCATAAAAAAATTGGATGGTTGAAGGGCTAAGAGAGGTGGAAGGTTTAATTCGCTTAAGAGCACCATTAGGAAGTAATCTTAAAATATTTCTCCCCATGACTTCAACCATTACTATAAAAAGATAAGGAGAGATGCAATCTCCTTGTCTAATCCCTCTTTCAGAGTTGAAGAATCCTCTAGGGACTCCATTGGCAAGTATCAAGAACTTGACCATAAACAAACATTCTTGAATTAGGTTGATGATCCTCTAATGAAAGCAAAATTTTTTAGAACTTGGAATAATAAGTTCCAAGACACTCTATATCATAAAATTTAGAGATATCAAGTTTGAAAACCATTCCAAGGAAATTACTCCTATCCATGGAGTGAATTATTTTATGGGTGGAGATAGAAGCATCAAGGATTTTTTGACCTAGCATGAAGAATCTTTTACATCCAATGATCACTTTTCCCAATAAAGGTTTTATCCTATTCACAAGGATTTTAGAAAATATCTTATAAACAATATTACAAAGACTAATGGGTCTAAAGTTAAAAAAATTAGAGGGGTCAAGTGTTTTGGGAACAAGAGCAATAAAAGTATTATTGAGTTGATTCAACAGTTTTCTAGATCTACAGAAGTCCTTAGCCACCATATAAACATTAAACCCTACAATATCCTAAAATTCCTAGAAAAAGGCAAGGGGAAAACCATCTAGGCCTGCAACCATGTAAGCTCTCAAAGAGAAAGTAGCATTTCCAAATTCCTCTTTAGAAACATGGCTCAAAAGAAGAGAATTTTCTTCACAGGATAATATTGAAGGGATGTTATCTAACAACTAATCTTCAATCCCAATAGAGGGGTCAATAACCTATTCAGACATAGCCTATTGGAAGTACCTTGATGTAAGCTTTCCTAATTGTTCATTAGAAGGACCCACATACTATTTTCTCCAACATTTCTAGTTATAGTATTCCTCTTCTTGTGTCTCAAAGTAGATAAGTGGAAAAAAGAAGAGTTCCAATCTTTTAGCCACTAAATACTAGATTTATGCTTCTAGAAAGTCTCTTCTTTTTTAAGTTATTTATCCAATCTTGTCATAAGGAGTTCTCTAACTAGAAAGTTTCTTCAGCTATATCTCCTTTAGCCATTCTTGTCTAAATATCCTTTAGCTTAGTAGTTAGAACCTTATTTCACTCCAAAACATCCCTAAAGATGAACTTATTCCAGCCTTTGACTTTATTTTTAATAGTTTTGAGTTTCTAAGTCACTTTCGAATAGGGGTATTCCACCACTTGAAGATACATTCCCAAAAATTAGGATGATTAGACCAAATAATCTCATATATGAATGGGAAAGGACTAGAAGGAAGGTTATCTCTCCATTCCAAAAGTAGGGGGTTGTGGTTAGAAGCAATTCTCAGTAAAGAAGAAAGGTTAGAGTTGTTGTTGATGTCCTAGTTAGAAGAAACTAGAAATTGGTCAAGATTCACCTAGATGAGGTGGTCCCCTATCCTCCTATTAGTCCAAGTGAATTGTTGATCTTGAAGGTCAATATCCATAAGTCCAATAGAATAAAGAAGGTCAACTAGATCTACCATGTTGTGAGTGTAGTCAATTAATCCCCTAAGTTTCTTTGAGGGAAAAAGGGGGGATTGAAATTCCCTACCACCATCCATAGAGTATCCGTATTAGCTAGGATTTGAGATGCCACATCATCTAAGACCACGTTTCTAGAATTTATCACATTAGGGGCATATATATTTATTAAATTCCAAGCTAAAATTGTGGAAGTGAACCTAACTCCCAAACTAATTTTGGAGTGTGATAAGAGTACACTAGAATTTTTTTTTAGATTCTACATAGTGACAATACCCCTCGAAGCCCCAACATCTTCACACATAAAAAAGTTAGCAATAGGCAACAAATATTTATCAATAGCTGGAAAGTTGCTCTTAGTCATTTTAACTTTTGGAAGTAAGAGGATATCTATCTTATTCTCTAGAATGTAGTTTTTTAGGGAGAATTTTTTATGGCTATTAAGTCATCTGACATTCTAGTAGAGTATCTTCATTTACAGTTCTTTCTAGAGGACATATCCAATGCCCTTTTCCTTCTGTTAGAAATTTCTTTAGATGCTTATTTTTTTCTTGTCTCATGCTAAGAAGGCTTGTCAACCTTAGTCTCAACAATTACATTTGATTTTTTGTTTTTACCTTTCTTTTTGGGGGTTGACCATCCTTCTTGGTCAGAGGAATTTTGACTATCACTTGGATTGCTTGTATCTTCACCTAGAGAGAGAGAGAGAAAGGTGATCTTTCAATGGGTGTTGGATTTCACTGTCTTCATATCTGTTGAATGCTACATGACAACTTTAGGTTTAGGGAAGATATTTTTTGAGGCCTAAAATATATGGTACTCACTAGTGAGCTCCCATTATTCTTTTTCTTCTATTATAGGGGAGGGGGGACCCTATTCATAAAATGACTTGGTTGTAAGCTAATCAATTGTTCAACTCTTGACTCAATGCTTTCCTTCCTAACAAGAGTTTTTGCTTGAGTAGTCTTCTTCTAAGGGAGGTCATTCTTATCTCTAATAGGGTTGTGAAGTTTCAAAGGGGAGTTGAGGATATTTAGAATGTATTCTTTAAAAGGATAACCCTTTGACCCATCAGCTATTGTAGCCATATGCTCCTTTAGATTTTGATTCTGCTTCAAGGAGGCTTTGCACTCAGTGATTAAATGGCCCAATTTAGAGATTTTTTTACAAAAAATCATAACATTTTCATATAATATTGGTTGTGTCTACTTTCCAAATTTGCAATCAAGAATGATTATATTTGAAAGGGTTTTATGGATATCAATATTAACACAAAAATGAGAAAAAACTAACGTAGACTTATTCTTTGCGATATGGTCAATAGATATAAAGTGTCCAATGAAGTTTCCAATCCATATAAACACTTCTTTATCCCAAAACTTGAGAGGAAGCCTAGGAAACCTAACCCAAATGGGGTTTGCTTTGTTAAGGTATGCAATAGGGTTGAATCCCAATTTCCATCTACACAAAGATAGATTTTGCTTGTTGTTGATCCAAGGGCCAGTGGTGAGGACCAACAAGAGGTCATCCTTGGAAGTGGATATGAAGAGGAAAATGCCATTGACCATCACACTAACCTCTACACTTCCTTTCAACTTCCATTTAGTAGTTGTCCATCACCTTACCATGTCAATAGTGGGGCAGAAGGAAGAAAGAATCCCACCAAGAAATTCTCCATTAAGGAGATAAATCTTTCCACTGTAGAGTATAGATGCTTTATTTTAGTTCCTTCTTCAAACTCAATGAACACATGAATTCTAGTTCCCCACAGATAGTCACCTTGAGCCTCACCCACAAAAACACTTTTCTAGGCCTTGAGAATTGGAATCATAGAGGAATTCATGGGGTCTAGAGGGCCATCTAAAGGAGTGTTAGTAGTCGAAAGAGGGACCACCGAGACCTAAGGGTTAAGAAAAGTAGTAGCAATAGACATTTTTACTATCGAAGCATGCAAGGAGAGGGGAGGAGGGGGTCAAGGGGATCCTTATGACTATTGGAAGCCATGATCAAAGTGGATTCAAATAGAGATGTGGGAGAATTCACTAGTTTTCCAAAGTTTCACTTCAAAGTTTAGTAGTTACTATGTTTTGTTAAGTTATGTTATTATCTAGATAGTTTCATGTTACATTCAATGATTGTTACAAGATTTTAATGTATGTAGATAATATTTATACATTTGTATTGCATGGAGTGTGGCTTAACAATTTAATTTTATTAATATTGTACTAAAAAAATTCCCAACAACGAGAAGTTTGGATATAATTATTATGCTTAAGTGATTTGTTGTGTGTAAATTGATTAGACCTAGTTATAGAGTTGAATCAAGGCCAAGCTACCATAATGATTTTTGAATGTTATGATTGATGTATGTTTGAATGTTTTTTTGTGTAATTTGATTGAGCCTAATTAGAGAGTCATATTGGGTCAAGCCACTATTGTGCTCTTTAGATAACCTAGTTCATGCTATTGAGAATATTTTCTTAATTCTCATATATTTTATGTTATTTTTATTATTAGATGATTAAATGTTATATTGAATGATTGTTGTAAGAGATTTATGGTTTCCACATAATATTTATAAGTTTGGATTGCATAGAATATGATCTAATTAACAATTTGATTTTGGTAATATTATGGGAGAGGGGCCCATAGTAGGCCACCCTAACTTTGCGCTTCTCAATGTCCTATGTGAAAATTTCAAATCACTCCCAAATTTGTACAACAACTTATTTGGCAAGTCCCCTGCTTATAAAAATTGGTTTCAAGGCTACATCATCAAATATGATGCCACATCAACATGCTTTTTGTCAAGGTATCCAAAAAGGACCAAAAAAAGGTGAGACCGATAGTTGGTCACTAAGTCATGTATTATTGGTGCGTTGATGTGGCATCACATGATTTGTTAGTTTGTGTACTTTATGGATAAAAGTGTTTTGCAATTGGATATTAAGTGTAAGTTTATTGGATATTAAGCCTACCTACTATGGGGCCCACTCAGGCCTACTTCTATACCCACCATTGGACCACTACCCACTATGGGCCCCTTTCCCTTATAGTAAAAAGCTTCGATGTTATTATGAATGCCTACTCAAATGACTTGTGTGTAATTTGATTGAACCTAGTTATAAAGTCAAACCAGGACCAAGCCACCGTCATGCCCTCTACATGTCACTTAATAAATGCATGTAGCATGTCAAGTTGAACCCATTCAAAAACACTAATTATTTAAAAAAAAGAAATACATTATATTTTTTTTAGATGTAGTTTGAATGTTCATACATATTTTGAAAAGACTTTGATAATTTCATTTTGTTCCTAACTAATTCCTTGCTTGGACTCAACCATTAGAAGTTCCTTGCTTGACCTCAATCGTTAGAATTTAGTGGTTTTAATATCTAGATTTCACATGACCTTCTAGTCCGAACTCACCTCATAAAAAATAGTTGGCCATAGAGAGTCCCCGTCATGCTAGGAAAGGAGAGTTGGGTGCATTTCCTTGTGCAACTGACATGCCACTATTGCTGATTCTTCAATAGAAGTTTGTGAAAGTGCAAGTGTAGAGGGAATTGATAAGGCATTCATTACGTCACCCGCATCTTGCATCCCCATGTCATGGTTGAAGCTTTTTCAGACTGAGAGTCCACGATGTTCTTGACAATTAAACGAGTCTTCTGTTATCACACTTGAGTTTGATTTGCTTCATGCTTTCAAAGATGCCTTTGTACAGTAAGTCGTACATCCAATTTTTTTATCTCAATATTTAGAGTATTCTTTTGGATTGGGTCGAATAGTTCGGTGGGCCTTAGGAAAGACATAGGAACTGTATTCTTTCATTTTTCGGGTTGGGTCGAATAGCTAGGTGGGCCTTAGGAAAGACATAAGAATTGGATTTAAACTGGATTCTTTCATTTTTCCAATCTCAGAAGACCTATGAGGGAAAGTAAAGGTCCAAGGAAGTAGTTAAGTGGGTCAAGAACATCCTGGATTCTAAATGCATGGCCGCTATACAAGTCCCAAGTAAAGTCCATGATAATGGGAAAGGAAATGGTTTCATTTCATGCATGAAAAGTAAGTGAAGAAAAATTCCTAGAATATTAAAAACATCCAAGAAAATAGTTATCTTTGAACAGTCATGTAAGTCTATATAACTCAGAAGGGTTCCTTTATCTTCTTCAAGCTCAGCCCCGTTTCGTTTTTATCTCCTGAGTTGAAATAATTCGAAGGAGTTGGGGGAATTTAAGGGAAACTTCCATGGCTGAAGAGCAGTGTGTGAAGGGCATATTAGCATATCCAATTAAGAAGAATACGAATTACTATGTAAAAGCAATCCTTTTCTTTTCTCGCAAAATAATTGCGTTACAAAATCGAGTTAAGGATGATTTGGCCACCAAGATCCAACCCACGAAGAAACCGGTCAAGATCAATCCACTTCACAAAGCAGCATTAAAAGGGTATTGTATGTATTATGCATATTAGGAGAAGAAAGGATAGATCACAGTGGTTCTCAAATAAAATTAAAGAAAAGCTACTAAAATTTAAATATATTTTCAGTCGATATTTTCTTTCAACTGAATTCCGAGAATTTTGTTGCTTGCTTTTACCATGGTGTGCAGGACTGTTAAGCTGTTAAGAATGGTGAACTGGTCGACGACAAGTGCAACTGAAATTATACAAAAGATAAATGGGCTACTGACTGCTCCTCTCTTACATTTTGAAGGGGGCAGGAATCTTGTGAAGAAATTACCGTTCGGAGCAGCTACTATAGAACTATCCATAGCTGCCGGTAAGCATCTAATTGCTTATGGTCTTCCTAACACAATATTAAAATCTTATATTATTAAGTTGATAGAAGCTTCATATTTCTTTAAATACATCTCAAGAGTCATCTAAAAATAAGTTTCAGCTATGATAAATCAGCTGTTGTTTAATGGTAAATTAGCTGTCATTTAGTGGTAAAAGCTTCTAAAATCTCACTTATCACGTAAAAACCACATAAATATTGATTTCACAACTGGATGAGAACATTCTATTTCCATTTACAGTGTTTTTTGTCAATTTGATGACAACTTTCTTTTTTCATTTGCATTATTTTATGTTTTAGATATGTATGCAAATATTTCATAATTGTTGGAATATTAACCCTAACTGCTGCCGTCCCCGCCAACCACTGCCCACTATATCGCAATCAATAAATTAGCCATTGCGATACCGCGGGAGACTTCCGTAGTCTTTTTGTTTTATCAACCGCCTGTCGTCACCTCCAGCCAATGCCCGCTATATCGCAATCAATAAAATATTCATCGCGATATCACGGGAGACTCCGTAAAAGTTTGTTTTATTCTAACCGCCAGCCGTTTACTTTTGTTTACCGGGCCGTCAACTAACCGCTGCCCGCAATATCGCAATCAAGTTTTTAACCATCGCGATACCGCGGGGAACTATGGAGAAAGCCGCCACCGCCAGAAAGTTTCCGAGTACGAAGGAATTAATATTTAAGTTTTTATATTATGTAAAGGACATTGTATTAAATGCATTTTGACGGGGGAAAAGTTAGTTAGGTGATTTTGAATTTAAATTGTATTTTCGTTCCCTCTCATCCGTGAAAATCTTTCACGTGACTTTTTACCTTCTACATATATTTTGTAATTGTAATTTATTTTTGACAAGGAATGAGAATGAGAAGAAGAAGGTGAATGTGAGCAAACAGAAAATTACGAGCAGCAGCTCTGTGTGTTAGAAAATAATATTTTATATTTTAATTTTTACTGTGTGTGAAAACTTCCTCCTCTGCCTCTGGCCTTCACGTGGTATCAGAGCAAGTTCGAGTATCAGAGCAAATTGATTATCAGAATCAATTTTATCAAAGTAGATTATCTGGGTAAATTTCAAAAATGGCAGCAAGCACAAGCTTGACAAACCCACAAATTCCACAGTTTAATGGGAAGAATTATGAGTACTGGTCAATTACCATGAAAGCACTATTTAGTTCACAAGATATATGGGATTTAGTAGAGAATGGATTTGCAGAGCCAGCAGATGCAGTAGCATACAATGCTTTAACACAAGCAGAGAAAGACTTATTGAAGGACACAAGGAAGAAAGATTCAAAGGCTTTATTTTATCTGTTTCAAGCTGTACATGAGAGCATATTTCCAAGGATTTCAGCAGCAACAAAGTCCAAACAAGCATGGGACATACTTCAAACAGCCTATCAAGGCATGGCAAAAGTTAAAACAGCAAAGCTACAAATGCTGAGAAGAGATTTTGAAACAATATGTATGAAGGACAATGAATCTGTAGATTCATTCTACACCCAAGTCATTGGGGTGGTTAATCAAATTAGGTCTCATGGAGAGAATCTGGAAGATACCAGAGTTGTTGAAAAGATTTTAAGGAGTTTGCCCACAAAATTTCTACCGGTTGTAGTTGCTATAGAGGAGACAAAGGATCTCTCACAGTTCTCAGTTGATGAGCTGTATGCATCTCTAATTTCTCATGAACAAAGGCTGAAAAGGTCAGCAGATACATCACTGGAGCATGCTTTCAAAACTCAGGCTTCAGTCAGTCAAGGAAGAGGCAGAGGTAGATCAAGAGGAAGAGGAAGAAACTCTTACAGAGGTGAAAGATACAGTTTATCAAGCTCAAATGGAAGAGGCAACAATCAAGGCTCAAGCCAAAACTCAACACAGAATCAGTCACAAAATCAAAGGTATGATAAATCTCAAGTCCAATGTCACTACTGTAAAAAATATGGGCATTATATGAATGAGTGTAGAAAGAAGCAGTATGATAATAATAGACAAAATGCAAATTTTTCAAGAGAAGGTCAAAATCAGGATTCAGATAAGAGAACAATGTTTTTAGCTTGTAATGTTGCTCAAGCAAATGAAAAAGATGTATGGTTTTTAGATTCAGGCTGTAGCAATCATATGACAGGGAATCTAGAAATGTTTTCAAGTTTAAATGAGAATGTAAAGTCTGATGTTACATTGGGTAATGACAACAAAGTGTCAGTCAAAGGAAAAGGAGATGTCAATATTCTAACTAAACAGGGGGAGAAAAAGTATATTTCAGATGTGTATTTTGTGCCTGGTCTGAAACATAACTTAATGAGTGTAGGGCAACTGGTTCAAAAAGGGTATAGAGTAACCTTCAAGAATGGTCTGTGCACAATTTTAGACAAATACCCAAGCAACCAGCTTATTGCAAAAGTCAGAATGACAAACAACAAAATGTTTCCCTTAAAGATAAGGCCAATTTGAATATAAATTATGCTCAAGCACAACACTTAATGAATTCACAAGTGGGTAGAGAAGAAACTACAGCAGTAGTGCAGACAATCTTTCAAGCTGAGATAAAAGATGAAAACTGGTTATGGCACCTGAGATTTGGTCATCTCAACTTTGGAGGTTTAAATTTACTTCATAGGAAAGGCATGGTCAAGGGACTACCTTTAATAGAAAAACCAGAAAGGGTATGTGAAGGGTGCATTTTAGGAAAACAACATAGAGAATCATTTCCTGCAGGAAAGTCAACTAGAGCAAAAGCCCCTTTGGAAATTATACATTCAGATTTGTGTGGACCTATGCAAACACCTTCAATAGGTGATAGTTTTTACTTTCTGACATTCATTGATGATTATTCAAGAAAAACATGGGTTTATTTTCTAAAGCAGAAAAATGAAGTGTTTGATCTGTTTCGTCAGTTCAAGAATTTGGTTGAAAAACAGAGTGGTTATTATATTAAAGTGTTGAGAACAGATAGAGGTGGTGAATATATTTCAAGAGAATTCTTTAATTTTTGCAAAGATCATGGAATTCACAAGCAATTCACAACTAGATACACACCTCAACAAAATGGAGTAGCTGAAAGGAAAAATAGAACAATCATGGAAATGGCTAGAAGCATGTTGAAAGCCAAACACTTGTCAAATGAATACTAGGCAGAAATAATTTCTTGTGCAGCCTATATAATGAATAGGTGTCCAACAAAAAGTGTTATGAATATAGTACCTGAAGAAGCATGGACAAGAAGAAAACATAGTGTTACTCACATGAGAGTATTTGGATGTGTAGCATATGCACATGTGCCTGATGAATTGAGAAGGAAGCTAGATAACAAAGGAGAAAAATGTATATTTGTTGGCTACAGTGAAGAATCCAAAGCTTATAAGCTCTATAATCCAACAACAAAGAAAGTTATAATCAGCAGAGATGTACAATTTGTAGAAGATGAAGCATGGGATGGAAGTATAGAGAAGACAGTCAATATTTCAGCTAGTATACCTCAAGAAGAGAATGAAGTTCCAGCAACAACAAATGTTCCAGCTATTGTGACTCCTACCACTCCCATTCAAGCTCAACAAAGTGGTCCACAAGTGACACTAGCATCGATTGTAAGAACAGCCTCATGCATTCAAGGAAGCAGTCCAACAAGAGGACAGCAAACACCATCTACAGCAGGACCATCGGGTCCACATTCCACAAGTTCAAGTGATATGTCAAATCCTACATTGGCAAGTCTGAGAAGACAGAAAATCAGAAGCATAAGAGATATATATGAGCAAAATGAAGGTGAGAATAACTCAGATCAGATTTCTCTTTGTGCATTTTATTCTCAAATAGAAGATCCAGCTCATTTTGAAGATGCAGTCAAACATGATAAATGGGTAAGTGCTATGGATGAAGAAATTGAAGCAATTGAGAAGAATCAGACATGGGAACTAGTCAGTCTTCCAAAAGACAAAGATGTAATTGGAGTGAAATGGATTTATAAAACCAAATTGAATGAAAAAGATGAAGTTCAGAAGCTTAAAGCAAGATTGGTTGTAAAGGGCTATTCACAACAGCCTGGAATTGATTACAATGAGACATTTGCACCTGTAGCACGATTGGATACTATAAGAATGATTTTAGCATTAGTAGCTCAGAATAAGTGGTCTATATCTCAAATGGATGTAAAGTCAGCCTTTTTAAATGGTTATTTAGAAGAAGAAGTTTATGTGGATCAGCCACCTGGATATGAAATTCTGGGTCAGGAAGACAAAGTTTACAAATTGAAAAAGGCACTGTATGGATTGAAGCAAGCCCCAAGAGCTTGGTATAGCAGAATAGACAGTTATCTTTTGCTGAATGGATTTAATAGATGTAGTAGTGAGCCCACACTGTATACAAAAATGAATGAAGAAGGTGAAATACTAATAGTATGCTTATATGTGGATGATTTAATTTTTACTGGCAATTTGTCAATTGATCTGTTCAAGGCAGACATGAAGAAAGAATTTGAAATGACAGACTTAGGTCTGATGAAGTATTTTTTAGGCATTGAAGTAAATCAAAATGAAAATGGTATTTTTATTTCACAGTCAAAATATGCAAATGACATTTTGAAGAGGTTTAATATGATGAAGTGCAAACCAGCACCAACACCTACAGTGACAGGTCTAAAACTAAGCAAGGATGATAGAGGGTCTAATGTTGATCCAACTTTGTTTAAGAGGCTTGTTGGAAGAAAGTCTCATGTATCTCACGTACCACAAGGCCGACATTATGTATGAGTAAGTTTGATTTCAAGGTTTATGGAAACACCAAAAGACACCCATTGGAAAGCAGGGAAAAGAATTTTAAGGTATGTAAGTGGAACAAGAAATTTTGGCATTAAGTATTCAAGTTCAGATGAGTTCAAACTCATAGGATACACAGATAGTGACTGTGCTGGCAGCATTGATGACAGAAAAAGCATAGTTATGTATTTAATTTTGGGACAGGAGTTGTCTCATGGTCTTCAAAGAAGCAGCCAATAGTTTGTCTTTCATCACCGGCTAAGAGTATGTGGTGTTTTCACAAGGCAAAGATGTCAAGCGCTTTGATGAGAAGAATTTTGAAAGAATTGCAAAAATGAACAAATGGAGGCAACAAAAATTTACCGTGATAACACTCAGCCATTTCTCTTCGAAAATCCAGCCTTTCATAAGAGAAGCAAGCACATTGATACCTCGGGATATCATTTTATCGAGAATTAATTAACAATGGTGATATATTTTTGAGTATTGCGCATCTAAGAGCAAAGTGCGTATATTTTTACAAAGTCACTGGAAGAGATAATTTTATTTTTCAGTTGAACAGATTGGGCATGGTGGACGCCGCAGCTTACATGCTTATGGGGAGGTTGGAATATTAACCCTAACAATTTCGTCAGTCTCCCCAACCACCGCCATATCGCTAATCAATAAATTAGCCATTGCCGTAGTCTTTTTGTTTTATCGTCCCACTGTCGTCACCTCCAGCCAATGCCCGCTATATCGCAATCAATAAAATATTCATCGCGATATCACGGGAGACTCCGTAAAAGTTTGTTTTATTCTAACCGCCAGCCGTTTACTTTTGTTTATCGGGCCGTCAACTAACCGCTGCCTCGCAATATCGCAATCAAGTTTTTAACCATCGCGATACCGGGGGAACTATGGAGAAAGCCGCCACCGCCAGGGAATTAATATTTAAGTTTTAATATTATGAAAAGGACATTGTATTAAATGCATTTTGACGGGGGAAAAGTTAGTTAGGTGATTTTGAATTTAAATTGTATTTTCGTTCCCTCTCATCCTGAAAATATTTCACGTGACTTTTTACCTTCTACATATATTTTGTAATTGTAATTTATTTTTGACAAGGAATGAGAATGAGAAGAAGAAGGTGAATGTGAGAAAATAGAAAATTACGAGCAGCAGCTCTGTGTGTTAGAAAATAATATTTTAATTTTTAATTTTCTGTGTGAAAACTTCCTCCTCTCAAGCCTTCACCTAACTTGGTTGATGGTGGTGTGATTCCTATTTTTGGCATGTTTGGAAGACAGTTTGCGCGGATTATGGATTTAATTTAGAAGACTTCATAATAGTTACTTTGTATCTTTAGTTGAATATTAATGGGTAAATGATATATCCTGGAATGGTGAACAGATATAAGAATTTAACCATCACTTTAATGTTCTAGTTTATGGGGTGCTTATAGTTCTTAGTATTTTATGAAAAAATATTAATTAGTTTGACTTTCTGTTATGTAGTATCTTATATCTCATTATTCACTTGAATTTCTGGGAAGCACATCATTCACTTGTGAGATCAACAAAGAGTACAATACTCTCCTAGCATTAGCATCATGCCTCCCTTGAGAACCCAAGTTTGAAATGAATGCTCCAATTGCTTTTTTCAAATGAATGCTCTAATTCCAGTCTCATTTTTGTTCTCGCCTTGATTTCCACTTTCAATTTGAATCAGGAAAATAGCATAATAATACTGCAGTTGGTTTCAATGATATGTGTAAAGACAGCCCAATAACGCTCAGCTAATTATAAAAGACTATTGACGTATTCCTTGGAGCTCCCCTAGCTGCAAGTACTAGTATAATTCCTTTTGGAAAGACAAAAGCATAAGAGCCTCCATCAAAAGGGCCATTAAATCTTTTCGTAAGCATTTTCAAAATCTAGGAAGAGCATGCGAAAATTTTGATTTGGAATTCTTCCCCAATCCATTGCTTTCCAACTAGTTATAAGGTTTTCAAGGACGCATCTCCCTTTTATACAACCCATTTGTGTGCATTGAATAATTCATGGGAGAATATCCCTCAATCTTAAAGCAATTTTTTTTGCTAGGATATTAGAATACATTGAAGAGAGTTATTGACCTCTAATTTTTTATCAAGGTTTTATACCCTTCATTTGGAATTATTTTTATTATACCTTTGCTTATCACTTTTCCCATCGAGCCTTTATCTATAGCTTCATTAAAAACAAGTAATAAATCTTCAACAATCCAATTAATATTTTTTTATAAAATTCAATGGGCAGGCTACCAAGTCCCAAAGATTTATCATTGTTGAAGGTTTGAATTATGAGTTCAATTTCATTTCTAGTTATTTTTTCTTTTAATTTGATGATTGTAACTTAATTAATTT
Organism: Sequoia sempervirens; assembly: GCA_007258455.2. NCBI lineage: Eukaryota > Viridiplantae > Streptophyta > Pinopsida > Cupressales > Cupressaceae > Sequoia > Sequoia sempervirens. The sequence continues at coordinate 301,693 of VDFB02358162.1, forward strand.
GGGAATCGGTTTTTTCAACTAGATCTAGTTTTACATGAGAGGTCCCCTTGGTGTTTTGAGGAGAAAATATTTTTAATAATAGAGGCTAAACTGATTTAGCATATCTTCAGGTTAGAGAGTGGATTGTATCCATCCCAAACACATTCAATATTTTCGTTAATAATTTTTTTATTTAATTTAATTAAAAAATAATTTTGAGCCTTTATCCCCATTACTTAACCAATTCATTTTTTTCCATTTTCCTTGACCTTGAATTTTCCTAGTTTGAAGGCTTCTTAAGGAATTTTTGTAGAGAATTAATTCCTCATCCAGTTCTCCTTTTTCAAGGTTGTCTTGAAGGTTTGATTCTAGGTCAACGAAGTTTTCTTGGATGATATATTCTTTTTTTTTGAGATAAATTGATTTTTTCCCCGAAAATTTGAAAAAGTTAGTCCAAGCTTTAATATTTTGGTTCCATTTTTTAATTTAAGATTCATTTTTTAGTAACCATTTGTTAATTTCTCTTAGAGTAAAAATACCATTATCACAATCCTCATCTTTCAAAAGATTGGAGTTTAAGATGACTTTTGGACTTTAGCTCATTTTCTGGTTACTTTTCTTAGCTAATAAAATTTTAGAATTAATAGGATGATGATCTAAGTGTACAAGATAAAACTTTACCTTTGTTTCTTCCTCAATTTTGTTAAAAAAAAAATAATTCCCTATTTTCATAGAATTTATCTAATCAACATTAGATCCTTTTGTTACCCTTTTATGCATTACACTAGGTAAACTAGATAGCAAATTAGAAGTACTTTTTCCCCCTTCCTAGGGGTCATAAATCTTTAATTTTTATTTCATTTTATCCCAAAAATTATTCTCATTCTCTTTCCAATCTAAATCCAACCCACCAATTTTGTCTTGCGGATTTTCTACCATGTGAAATCTCCCTCTATCAGCCATGTGAAATCTCCCCCTATGAGCCAGGGGATATTAGGTAGATTATTGAGCCATTTCCATAGGTTAATTCTTTCCTTGTAATCATTGACTACATACATCTAGCACACACTAAATTTTTGGCTATATTTTCTATGACAACCCACACTACCCTAAAGCAAGGAGAGATAACCCACACTATCCTAAAGCAAGGAGAGACACTGGTCTTAATCACATATTTAGCCAACTGATTAGCTAACAAAATAGCCACACCACCCTTCCGCCTATCATTTTTTGAGAAATATGTGACATTTTTCCATAATAATTTTAGGTTATTTTCAAATGTGAAATTAGTAGCTTTAATTTCTTGTAAAAGGACAATATTTTTTTTTTTTTTTTTTAGAAATTCAAATATCTTCTTATTATGTATTTTCTATAGGAGATTCTAGACCCTCAATATTCCAACTTTTGCATTTAAGATGCATCATCTTCCATGTCTTGAGGCTCATATGAATTAATCTTAAAAGTATCAAATCATTTAGACCTAATTATTCTTCTTTTAGTTTGTTACTACTTTTATGGTAAGAGCCCCTTTCTATTTTTCTATATTACCTCTTCCTTTAACAACTTTATTTTGTTTCTTAGAGAATTCATCAAATTTGTCTAACCCTTCTTTTTATCTTTTTTAAATTTTTTATAGGATTTGATTCTATATTGGTATTAATATATGGGAAGGTGACAATTTAATCTCCGAAACTTTGTTCAAGCTTGACTTTGGATCATGAAGAGCCTCTTTCCTCGAGCTATCACATAAACCACCTCCCATGGTGTTCTCAACCATTTCAAGAAACTTTGAGCTATTGGAGGTGTTATCATAGTTGTGTTCCATTAAGGCTTATTTATCACCTTTTTTAATTGGCTCAATGTTTGGTTGAGCAAAAAAGTCCCCTCAACTAGATTTAGTGGGGAATTACTTTTGTCCATTTAAGGAGGCTCATCCTTCCTACCTAGGGAGGATAAGAAAGGATCTAAAATAACATTATCTTTTAAATTATTATTGTATGAAAAGACTTCCTTAGGCTCGACTGCTTAAATGACTTTTGTTTATATTTGTTTTTCTAATTTTTTGTTCGATTTTGTCTCAATTTTTATAAAGGAAACGACTAACACTAATTCAAATCTTAAACTTGAATCACTGGCATATATTTTTTGAAATATGATGTAATAAAATGTGTAGTTTTAGTAAATTTTGTGTTTATATTTTTTTGAAAAATTTAAAAACTTGTTTGAATATATTTTTTCTAAATTTAAACTATAATTTAGTTGCTGATAAAATGCTAAAAATGAAGTTACATGAGATTCCGATCTTTATAGTAAATTCTTTTTTTTCCTTCAAAATTTTTGTGTGTATTTATAATGTCAAACTTTAGTGCATGGATATATTTTTCTTCAATTTTGGTAATATATTTTTAAATAAATATTAAAATGTGTGTGTACTAAAACATAGTTGTTTCTTTTGTTGTTATAACCTTTGAGATAATTAATTGATGTAGAAAAATAAAAAAATATGACATGGGAAATCGAAGAGAAAAATTTCATAGAGCAGAAGGGTGGCAAAGCTGGCCCAAAGGAGTTTCCAGTAGAAATGGAAGAAAATGGAAATTGTGAAATTCCTACTAAAGGAATTATTTATAGCTATTTTTATTTTAGCAAAGGAGTGGGAGAAAGTACTTCAAGGTGGCCTCTAGTCGATGCATGGTTACTTGATCTATGTATAAAAGTGGTGCCCTAAATTTGATCCTATATGTAGACACTTAAAAATGACCTAGGCTACAAGCTCTATTTTTTGCATAATTCTTCCTAGCATAATTAAGACATTTTAATTATGGTCCACCTTCATCTCTTAGTTAAATAATTTATAATTATTTAATTAATTAATGTCTTTATTCTTCATGATTATTTACTTATTTAATATGTCACTAATGGTCTACTATCTTCCCACAATTAAATAAATTTCTTAGTTTATTTAATTATCTTTAGTTTATTTAATTATTAAATAAATGAATTTTATTTATTTATTTAATATGTCACTAATTCTCATAATTAAATAGATTATTAATTTATTTAATTATTAGTCACATTCTCTAAATTAAATAATTATCTTTAATTATTTAATTGTCTCATTTGAGATTTCCCTCATTTTAAATAAAATTAATTATTTAAAATGATTTCACATTTTAACTGACACTCCTTTTAGTAAATAATCTAAAAATCAATTATTTACTATCATGCAAATCCATATTTTTGAATTAATTTTAATTCAAAATTGGTAATCTTCTTCCATAAATCCAGTAATTGCTAAAATTTTTGATTTTCCAAATCTTATATTTCTATCAATCTTTATCCTCTTGATTTTCTAAATCTTTCATTTTCTATCCTCTTGTCACATTTATTCTCAACTATCAATTTGATTTTCTCAAATGACATCTTGGCCACTCATTTCATATTTTTTCCCTAACCCTAATTATGGGTTGTCAAATGCAATCTTGGCCACTGATGTTAGGCTTTCATCAAATTTTAATCTTGGTCATCCATCCAAAATTGCATTTTCTATAAAATGCCAATTATGCTCTTATTTTTGACTGACAATGCATATACTTAGACTTCTTAGCATTTTTGTATTCGATTTCTTTTCTTATTGAATCTTAGGCATTTCTTATCATAGGCATAGTCATAGTGGCATTATTTTGGCATAATTTAGAAATTCCTTTAATGTTTATCATTTGCATGATAGCATAGCATTTGTCATTCCAAATCCTTCAAACCTTGCTTTGGACATTGTCTTAGTAATAGTCATTGCTCACACACTAATTCTGAGGGCAACTATCACATATTTTTAGAAAGTTAGAAGGTTTTATGGAGGTGATTCATGGAGGCTTCGAGGATTATCTGGTATAATAATTTTTTTTTTATCTTTCCTTCTTTGTGATTTATAGCTTTCTTTGGGTTTTGTGCTTATGCTTTAATCATGCTAACCTTAGGAAAATTCCCATTGATACATTGGTGAACCCGACATTTTTTCTTCTGTAGTTTCCGTATGGTTTTTGGTTTTTTCTGTTATTTTTGTAGGCACATGTATGGAATGCCACATTTGATTCTTATCATGCCACATCTGTTGTGTCGTGACACATTCATAGGTTGAAATGACACAATAGCTCTATTGTGCCGCATATGCCATTCAGAAAGTCACATTTGATAGACCAAGCCGCATTCGACATCCCAAACAACGCATATGATATTCGCAATGCATCTACTCGTCAAACTCCAGAATGTAGAGCCAAGCCGCATTTGCTACACAAAGCAACGCATTCGCTCTACTGTGACGTATTTTCTTGGTAATAATTTCTTCCTTTTTGGATTCGGGTTTTCCACATTTCCTTTTACATTCTAGTTTTCTTTTCTGTAATCTGACTAGAATAGGTCTTTTCTGGTTACTAATAATTGTTTGTAGTGTTTGGAACTTAAATTTTGTGGGTCCAAGATAATTTGTTAAAACTACTAATCTGTGGTTTTGCAGATTCATTTGTCTAAGAAATATAAACTTGAAGCTTTGTGTTTGCGTATTTTTAGATTAGAAAACATTTCATTTAGTGCACTAAAATGAACATGTCTTTTATTCTGCTTGATTGTGCTTGAAGGGGGTAGGTGACTATGCTCTCACCTTGTGTAATCTAGGTGATCAGAAAGCCAAATCCACCTTATTTTTGTGTAACCTTGATGCAATAATTCAAGTATCCTCTCCCCTTGAACATTCATGCGATCCTGGGTGTAAGAGAAATGGTTATTGCCTCTAGAGCTTGGGCTTACCTTGGTGGGAAAAACTACTCACCCCAAGGCAACTCAAACCTGTAATGGAGCTAAATCCAAGCTACCCCCGACTAGTATATAAAAGTGAATCCTAAGGGAAAGCCTAGAATTACGAGTGCAGATGTTTCATACAGACCAAGTAGTACTCCCCAACACCCTATTGAGCATAACCTCTTTAGGCTAGAGTGCCTCCTAAATAGAGATTAATCTTGTGCCCCATGTATGGCCACTCGAATGGGGGTCCTAAAATAAATACTCTTGTATAGTAGCCAAAAACCTTCTATCTGCTAGCATAACAAGAGTCATTGTGAAGGCATCCACATCTTCACAGTCTTTAGTAGAGGTGATCAATCTACCATGGGAGTTTCATGGGGGTTGCAAGCTTGGTTGGCCTGAGAAGAGAGTGTACTGTAAGGGGGAGCCTATGTAACTAAGCTTCTAAATTCACACACTAAGGATATGTGTTTGGGGAAACCCATGTGTAATCTAGCAGAGATTGTCATGGCCTAACCATAAGATTGTGCTTGTCTTATTTTTATTTGTTTACAATCAAAATATCATTTGTGCCAAGTGTTTTCTGGATACTGAAACAAAGCAAACAACATTCACACATCTTGAAAAAAAAAACCAAACTTCAAACAATTCATATTTTTGACAAAACATTAGAAAAATTAGACTTTTGCATTCTGCACCGCAATTGCTAAAATGCATTTGCTGTTTTGCATTGCATTTGACAGTCTATGCAACACATCTGCTCTATTGAAACACATTTTCCTATAGTGCACCGCATTTTCTGTTCAAAAACCCACATTCGACATACTAAGCCGCAATTGCTATATGTAGAGCCGCATTTGATAAATTGAACCGCATTTTATACACTGTATCGTATTTTCTACCTCATGCGATGCATTTTCTTGGTAGAAACAAAGTCTTGTCATAGACCAGAATTCAAAGTCCACACATTTTTTCCTATTGTCAAATGTGTTTTTCTTAAAAGTCACTATCAGAAACCAAAACTAAAATTTCTCAAACTCTTCATCATTTGCATCCACTAGCTTGCATTTTAATCATAGGGTTTAATTCTCCAAATTTTAGTTGTATTCCCTAGGCTTCATAATCATCATTTCTAGCATAAATTTGTCCTTAGGTTTCATCTTTGTAGACTTTGGAGTAGTCCAACTCACTATACTTTGCAAAATCACTATTTTCAAAAGTAGGTTATCTTGGGACTTAGTCATCATTACCCTTTTCAGTCATTGTCCTTTTTGTGAGAACTTCAAACTCAATAGTCTAGTTAGGAAGGATCACTCGTCATTTTGACCTTGTCACTTATTCCCCTTAGCAATTCCTTTGATAACCAAAATTGAGACATAGGTCAAGCTTAGAGTGGTTAGGCAAACCTTTCTCCAAATTTCATTTATCCTAGTCCTCATTTTGCACCTAGACTTTACATTAATTCTAGTCCTCATTTGGCAATTTTGCTTTGACATCCTTATCACCTTGCATTAAGTCATCTTCCTAGGAAAAACGTCATTATCACCTTGCTTTGACATCCTTTATTCCCAAAAATACAAAAAAAAATAGTGTCATAACTTGTCATCCTAGTTTTTCATTATCCTTTAGCATTAGTCATTTCCTTTAGACAAAATTGTCATATTGCATCCCTTATTAAAAAAATAAAATAAAAATCCAAAAACATAGTCTTGCATTGTCATCCTTTATCACAAAAGGACCAAAACATAGGCTAGTGTCATCCTTGCATTTAGTTGTCATTATCCTCATTTGAGCAATTTCCTTTTATGGTGGAAACTAGACTTCAAAGAAAGAAAAGACAAATGGAAAACTTTGGACAAGATTTCAATTCCAACATCAACAAAAAAATTTGGGACATAAACCAAAACTGGACTTTTTCTTACCCATTTATCAATGTGAACATATAATATTCCACGATCATGCCATATTTATGACATAATCCACTCAAACCATTCATACAAAGACATCAACATGGACATGTATATGCAAAGGACTTAAAAGCTATAGCGCAAAATACTGAAGTAGCCAATTTCATTGAAGACTTAGTCTTACATGACCCTCAAAGGTATCTAGCCATGCTTTTGGACCAAGGGGTTGAGTTACCACGTGGCTTTGACATGAATAATTTGAGACCAACATCACCTGACCATAATGTCAACAATACCAACAACATGTCCAATAATAGTCAACCTCAAGACAACATAAGCAATAGTTTTGTTGGTGCCACTTCACAAACTATCACAAGCACCATTAGTGCTACCTCCAATCATCATAACAATCCTAATACTATCAACGCAATATCCATTGGATAAATACAACCCATCTCACAATTAGTGCCAACAACGTCCACAATATCATCATAATCGGTTGGAGCCACCTTTGGGTCCTCAGTAATGTGGGAAAGTTATTCCAATCCTCCATTTACCACTTCGGTTAGTGCCATGGGTGCATCATCAAGCCATTTAAATCCTCTATTCACAACAACATCTAGTACAATGAGTGCATCCTCATCAAACCCTCTCATGGGTACATCATTCAACCCCTTGGGAGGAAGTAAACGACATGCATTTATTCAAGGACCACAACCCAATGTTAACACATCAACATAGTTTAATACCAATCCCTCCCAAGGATAAAACACAAATATTTCCCTTGGAAAATTTCAACATTTGGGACAAGGAAATTAGAACACGCAACATATGGCATCATTCGGACACCAAAACATTCATGGTCACCATATTCCCCAAATTTTGACTCAAATAACTAGAAGACACATTCTGACATACTCATCCCATATTCACACCCATCAACACGTCCCCAATCCAAACTTTCAACACCAACAACACAGAAACCAAAACACATCATACACACAACAACACATCCCACAACAAAACACCAACATCTCTTCACAAAAAATGGGGACCCATTCTTTACTGATCACTCCAATGTATGGTCCAACAAATAATCCTACAATTGATGCCTTGAAAGCCCATGTGGCTCAATTACAAAAGACTATAGAATATATGCAAATATTCGACAAGAAATCACAAGTGTCATATGACATATGTGTATATCCTTTTGACACAAATCTATACATGCTGCCATTTGCTTTGGGAAATGTGTCACCAAAATTTACCAAATACAGAGGAAAGATAAATCCTATTGAACATGTTCAAGAATTCGCAACCCACTATATGGACATTGCCTATGAACACATGTACTTAATGAGACTCTTCTCCAAAATTCTTGTAGGGCCTGCCCTTGAATGGTTCTCCACTCAAAAAGGGATACAAACATGGGATGAACTTAAACACAAATTCATAAAAAATTATGCGTATAACATTGACATGGAAACCTCCATCACTAGATTATTCACTCTCACACAAGAAGATGCTGGTGAAAATTTTATCCCATTCTTCCAAAGATGGAGAAGTCTGGCAAGCTGTTGCCACATCGACATACCTGAAAAAGAAAAGGTTCCATGTTTGTTCAAACACTTCTAGGTCCCTTGAAATATGGATTGCAAGTTCATTGCTGCACAACTTTCACAGACCTAGTCGAAAAGGGTGTCCAGGTTAAGAAAGATCTTATTGCAAAAGGAGAGCTAAAATATGGTCCTAATAACACAAACACAAACCGACCCGCCGAAAAGAATAAGTATTGGGTAAAAAATAAACATGTTACCAATGATGGTGTGGTCGATGATAAAGTTGTAAATACCATGGGTCCGGTACTTAATCTAAAAGGGGTTCAACCAAAAAACAAACTAATGACAATATTGACACCCCCCACCAATGTCACTTCAAACAACCAAAATGGTCAAAATAGTTAAAATAAAGGACAATCTCACTAGACAAGACAATTCCTGAAATGACATACACTGCTTTGGGAGAACCAATTGAGGATGTCCTTAAGAAACTCCTCCAAAACGGTATCATCACACTTGAGGAACCCAAGCTGTATGATCTAGGGAAGCTTAAACCATCATGGTGGGATGATAATGCTTTATGTGATTACCACCGGGCTAAGGGGCATAAGACGTCCTCTTGTCAACAACTAAGAAATATTGTGCAAGATCTTATTGAAAGTCTAATTATTGAATTGGGTGGGCCACAATTTGCATCAAATGCTGACCATACCATTCATAAGAACCCACTACAAGACCATGGTTCTGATCAAGCTTCAACATTAGGTCCTGAGACTAATAATAATCAAGCCAATTAAGCCTGCGCCACATATGACTATTCTGGTGGACCTATTGTTAACAATGTCCAAATTAATGATGAGTGCATCAATAAATCACAATCAAAAGAGCAGCTCAATGCAACGTCACCACTGAAAGTGGCAAGGTCACCATAGCTGGTTCACCTCCTGCTAGATAGCCAAAAATCACAATACTTGGTCCAGTTAAGCAATCTCAATCTGGCTTGTCCATAAAGAAATGGCAACCTAAGTCACTTTAACCTTATAGACCAGCTCAGATAAACCCCTGCACAGATTTCCATACTCGAGTTGCTTCACATCTCTCCCGCCCAAAAGCTATACTTGACAAAACCTTGCAAGAGTCCTCCATCCCGCAAGACATTAATGTCAACTGATTTGAGACCATGGTGGGATACCTCACTACCCATCACCATGTAACATTTTCTGATCAAGATTATTCATCCCCAAGACAAAGGTCATAACGACACACTACACATCAAAAATTTCATCCATAAGCACAAGGTCAAGAGAGTTTTAGTAGATGGCAGAGCAGTATTGAACATATGCTCCTTAAAATTGGTTAAGGCTCTAGGATTTTATGATGCTTGTGTGGATGCAATAAAGAGCATAGTCATAAAAGCATATGATGACGAAGAACATTCTTCTCGAGGCATTATTTCCCTTCATATCAGAGTGGGACCAGTCATTATGGACACAACTTGCCAACTCCTGGATCTTGAATTACCTTATAACATCTTACTCGGTCATCTATGGATTTACACCCTCAAATCTATTCCCTCCACATATAACCAATATTTGAAATTTCCCTTTGATGGCACAAAAATCACCATATATGGAGACCCTGACCCTTTTCAATATTGCGCCAATCTTAGGGGTATTTCTGAACATCGAGTGCCCATCAATCAAGAAGCATCAAGCCCTTCTTCTTCCAAATACATTGATCCATCCAAACTCGCATCATCAACTTCCACTTCTTCTAGATCTTCTATCACACCATCATCTACCTCGCTTCCTAAGGTTGAGGCCAATGTCAAGATCTAGGACCTAGGTTGTGGAGAATTCAAACTGAATATGACATATAGCATCACAACAATACCCAAGTCTCCGAAGGTCTATGGATGACCATGTTTTAGAATGGAACCTAAAGAAATCTTCAAAGTTCTACCAAAGATAGTTTTCATAAAATGGGGAGACATGAATAATGAAAACATTGTCGACATAATAGGATGGCTTTATAAAGAACTAGAAGACTTACCCCCATTACCCATTAAGATATATGAAAAAGGATACAATGGAACTAGTGGCCTTGGTAGAATTCAAACTAGGAAAAGAGAGCCCATAGAGCCTTCCAAACGACCAAAGTATCTTGGATTAGGGTATGGATTTTCCGACAATGACGATCGATGTACCAATGGACTTTCGAGTGAGCGCATGAATGCTTCGGAAAGTGTCAAGACCATTAAGGAATCCCTTACAGAAACTGACTCCCATGAGTGGGAATTTGGCTCCCAACGATCTCTAAGTGACTGTTTCCTTGATGATTTGTTCCTTGAACTTGGGGAACTTACCTCCGAACAAAGATTTTGGAAAATGTTCAAAATTGATCTGGCCTCTAATAGACCTTTCTTCCCAAGGAACAATGACAAGCTAGAATCCTCCTCTAATCCCATTAACCCTCATCCTGACATACCTGTCCAACCATCTGAACCAAATAACCATCATTCAGATCCATTCGAATTGCCACATGACACTGATGACCATGTCTCTAATTCCTTCATCCCCTACTCTTCTGATGAGTATGAGACAAGTGAAGGGGAATATTGGATAGAGTCTAATGTGGAATTGGATGATGACAATTTCATTTTCAATGTCTCTGAATTTGTATGTCAACATTCTTTCTGCATCCTCCCCACAATTCACCAATGCTAATAATGGCATTTCCTTAGTCTATCCACAATTAATCGATTGGAACCAGCAAGGCCCGCCAGTCATGGAAATCTTTCAAAATGATGAGGCCATTGCATAATTCATGGGACTCTGTGAGGGCATACCTAGTGGTGATCATAAAGCTAGATTGTGTAGCTTACTTCGTGGAGACTGCTCCGTCCTCGAGTCACAAAATGAAAAGTAAAAATAAGACAAAAAATGAAACGTCTTTAGGTGAAAACTGAAAGGCAACTTCTGATGACAAAAAAGTAAAAATAAAGGACGTATTTGTGGGTGAAAACCTCTCTGAGGCACCCAAAGATGGAGGACTAGAATTTCTACTCATAACACAAGAAAACTTAGCCATGCTCATAGAGGACACTATAGAAGTAAACATATCTACAACAGAAGATCCTAAGATAGTCCTATTTGCAGCATCCTTGATTGAAGAAGAGAAACCAAAATTTCACAAATTCTTTGCAGAGCATAAAATTAACTTTGCATGGTCCTATGTTGACATGCTTGGGTTAGATCTAGAACTTGTCTTGCACCACTTGCTATTATTTCCATACGTCAAGCCAGTGAAACAAAAGCTATGAAAGATGCACCCACAAATTGCATTATTAGTCAAAGCAAAACTTAAAAAATTGTTAGATGTGGGATTCATACGGTGCATAGATTATGCTGAATGGATATCAAATCTTGCACCTATCACAAAGCCAAATGGTTATATTCACATCTACATAGATTTTTGGAACCTAGATAAAGCATGTCCAATGGATGACTTTCCCTTGCCAAACATAGACACCATAGTGGATCTCACGATAGGATATGAGATGATGTCCCTCATGGATGGATTTTTAGGATATAATCAGATTTGGATTTCCCCAGAAGACCAACATAAAACAAGATTCACTTGTCCTTGGGGTACATACTGCTGAAATGTCATGCCTTTTGGTCTTAAGAATGCACGTACCATGTATCAGAGAGCTATGACCACAATATTTCATGAAATGATGCACAAAATAATGGAAGATTACGTGGATGACCTTTTGGCTAAATCATTGACAAGAAAAGATCATTTGAAGGTGTTAGACACAATTTTTAAAAGAATGGAAGAATATAAAGTCTGACTAAATCCTAAGAAATGCATCTTCGGTGTGACATCTGGAAATTTTTTGGGGTACATTATTTCTCGCAGAGGCATTGAAGTCAATCCAGCCAAAGTGAAAGCCATCACATAAATGCCTCCTCCCAAAGGAATAAGTGAACTCAGGACATTGCAAGGCAGGTTACAATCTATTTGATGCTTCATAGCACAATTGGCCAACAAGTGTCAACCATTTCAGTATCCTTTGTGCAAAATTATCCCTTTTGTGTGGACAAATAAATGTTAAGAGGCCTTTCAACTAATAAAAGACTACCTTTTGTCACAACCAATTCTTATGCCTCCCATTAAAGGAAAACCTTTAATCTTATACATATTTGCAATGACTTCAACACTGGGGGCATTACTAGAACATAACAACCATGATGAGAAAGAAAGGGCCATATATTATATCAATTAAACAATGGTCGGGTATGAGCTAAATTACACATCAATTGAATGTGCTTGTCTAGTAGTTACGTTTGCGGATCAGAAGCTAAGACACTATATGTTGAGTCATGGGACACAGTTGGTAGCAAAGATTGACCCCCTGAAATATCTATTGAGTCACACGACATTGACAAGACATCTGACAAAATGGGTAATGATCTTGAGTGAGTATGATATCTAGTACGTGGTAAGAAAAAGCAATGAAGGGACAAGTAATAGTAGACCAATTGGCAGAGGCACCTATGCAAAGTGATCATCCCTTAGTGGCAGATTTCTAGGTTGATTCGATATCTCATATAGAACCTAAGTCACCTTGGAGGCTATATTTTGATGGGTCTCATACTAATCATGGCTCGTGGGTAGGCATATTGTTTATCACCCCTCAAGGAGACTCCATCCCTAATTATTTTTGCATAGCTTTCCCATGTACAAATAATGTGGTGGAATACGAGGCACTTGTCATAGGACTTATAATGGCAATAAAATGGAAAATCAGAACACTTCATGTCTACGAAGATTCTCAATTAGTCATTAACCAAGTTAACAACTATGATACTAAGGATGAGAAATTGATGCCTTATAAAAGAATAATTGACAGTTTCTAGACATATTTTCACATGGTGAATTTTGAATAGGTTTCTAGAACACAAAACAAGGTAGCAGTTGCAATGGGTACGATCAGCTCTCTCCTAGACATTCCAAGCAATATGCCTCAATTGGAATTCTTGGTAGAACAACTTCTAGTCCCTGCCTATGATATTCTCAAATTAGAGATGGTCTGTGAGCTTGTTGGTCCCGATTCTCCCTGGTATTAGGATATTTATGACTACCTCAAAACACAAACCCTTCCCACCAACTTGTCTAATAACCAAAGAAATTCCTTTATCCAAAAAGCTACCAAATACTCCATCATCAGAAACACCCTCTATCGCTGAAGCTTTGGTGACACCCTCCTTAGATATCTCGACAATAATGAAGCATGCACAATCTTATGCGAGGTACATGAGGGTATATGCAGGTCTCATTCAAGTGGTCCTACTCTGGCCAAGAAGACAATGAGACTTGGGTACTACTAGTCGACCATTGAGAAAGATGCACTTGAATATGTCAGGGCTTGTTGCCAATGTCAGATACATAGTGACTTGATTCATGCTCTAGCACAAGAACTTTGACCGATTACTTTTCTTTGGCCCTTCACACAATGGGGACTCGATCTCATGGGAAAAATTCATCCTACTACGTCCAATGGCCACAAATTCATCATCACCACCACTGAGTACTTTACAAAGTGGATCAAAGCCATACCCCTCACATACATAACCAACAGAAAATTTCCAAATTCATTCTTAACTACATCATTTGCTGGTATGGTATTCTGTTGTCCATAATCACAGACAATGGGTGTCCATTCAAAAATCAAGACGTTCATGAGTTATGTGAGCGATTCCATATCCAACATCATTTTTCCATGCCATATTACCCACAAGGAAATGATCAAGCTGAGGCATCCAATAAAACCATCCTTAAAATTCTCAAAAATACTATCAATGATGCTGGCCGTGACTGGCACATCCAACTTAACCCTGCTCTGTGGGCCTACTGCACTAGCATTCGCATGCCTATGGGAGCCACTCCATTTGCCCTAGTCTTTGGAGCTGAGGCCATATTTCCCATTGAGGTTGAAATTCCTTCCTTACGAGTCTCCATGAAGGGTCTGACTGATGATGAGGAGTATAGACAGTCATGCTTGCATGAGTTGGAGATGTTAGAGGAAAGAAGACATAATTCCCTGAACCATCTACATGCATATCAGAACCATATTTTTTGCAATTACAACAAGAGAGTCATGGTTAGGAAGTTTGACATTGGAGATTTACTCCTCATACAAAATCTAAAGAATCAGGTTGACAGAGAGAAACCTAGCAAGTTCAAACCAAATTGGCTGGGTCCTTATGTCATCATATCCTCTTTTGGTTATGGAGCTTATCAACTAGCTACTCTAGATGGGGAACAACTAACAGAGCTTATCAACAGTCTTCATCTTCCCAAGTTCTATGCATAGCATCAGAAAGTCGAGCTAAAAAACTTAAAAAATACAAAAGAAGTAAAAAACATAAAAAAATCATCACCCTAATGAAAACCTGGCAAACAAGCATCTTGGTGACACCAAAATAAAAAATAAAAAATTACAAAAATAGTAAAGAGAAATAATTCATCCAAAAGTGAAAACCTAGCAAATAGGCACTTTGGATAGGTACCTTAGTGAAACTTAGCAAATGGGTGCCATGTGTAGTCAATCATTGCTTTGCCATCTACTATCACTTTATTTTCCTTGGTCCATAATGAAACAAATCTTTCCGCCACCACCATGACACTTGCCATGACATTGCACCCTTCCTTTCATGGTTGGTAAATAGTTGACATCAAGTCTGATAGACTACCTGTCAATCATCCCATGCATATCCTTTTCATGTCCTTCAAATTGGCTAAGTCCTGGGCCTGACTAGGGGCAAACTTTTATCATGTGACTATAGTGGGCATCATACATGGTCTCAACAATTGTAAAAGTCCTAAAAAGGACAAAATTTTTATAAAAGTCCTAAAAAAAGACAAACACATCATAAAAGTCCTGAAAAATACAAAAACATCATAAAAGTCCTAAAAAAGAGACAAAAACATCATAAAAAGTCCTAAAAAGGACAAAAACTTTGAAAAATGTAATGAAGAAAGACCTAAACATTGAAAAACATCCTAAAGAAATCCAAAATAAAATAAAAATCAAAACATGGTAAGAAACACAAAAACATCCAAATAATGCTTCAAATTTCCAAAAAACAGAGTCACATTTTGTCATGTCAATCATATTAGTCAAGTCTTTGTCATATGTCTAAACTATGTCGTCTCTGTCCATTTGCTACATAGGCAAGACTCATTTGTGAGTCCCCAAGACATTAGGTCAGTCCTCTTAGGTTTGTGAAAATAAAAATCATGATTCAATCTTTGGTCATCAAGACAAAGTAATTCATCATGTTCGACTACAAGGTCTCTGAGTGAATGACATAGGCAAGGCCATCTGTCAATGAGCCCCCGAGGCCACACTAGGTTAGTCCATCAAGGTTCATGGCACTACATTGGCACACACATCAAAAGTCTTCAAGTCAAGACAAATCATTTTCTAAATAGACAAACTTCTAAAACAAATAATGGCAATCATTTATTCAACATGACAATCACATTAGCATGTCAACATCGACATGTAGTCAACATAAGTCAATTCAGTCACCTTTAGTCAACCTCAGTCAAAATAAGAAAAAATATCTAAACCTATCAAACTGTCAAATTTTTTGTTATTCTTCAGATGTGTCCTTATGAAGAACAACCTCTGACATTTATGCCTTAGGATGTGTCCTTCCTAGGCATCATCACTCTCATCTTGCATTTTGAGGGATCCTGTTGACATTTAAGGATCAATCCTCTCGACAACAAAATCATTCAGTTTGTTTCCTTCCTGAATTTTGCAATCTTTGGCATTCGTCATATCGACATCATCAAAATTTGACACCCAATATCTCGACATTTAAAACACTTGACATTCAGACACACTTGGCACACACTTGGAAAAAACTTGGAAAACACTTGGAAAATGTTGTCTTGAAATTTTGTATTTTGATTTTTCATCATGTTACTAGTTTCTCAATGATGTCCTGACAATGAGATTTAGAGAAGTAGTGACATATCATGATGATTGTCTTGTCTTGTATTTTTGAAAATCATGTTACTAGTTTCTCAGTGATGTCCTGACAATGAGATTTAGAGAAGCAACAACCTATCATTATGTTTGTCTTGTCTTGTCTTTTTGATAGTCATGATTACTAGTTTCTCAGTGATTAACTGATAACATGATTTAGAGAAGTAGTGATGTATCATGATGATTGGCTTGTTTTGTCTTTTTCAGGCAGTCATGTTGCTAGTTCCTCAAGGATTTCCTGGCAACATGATTTAGATGAGCAACGATGTTTCATGATTTGTCTTTATTGTCTTTCTTGTCTTTTTATGCTTGTGGTTGGTTATGATGAAAATACTAGGGCAATTGTGCTCTTAGTATGAGTCATGATCATCCTTGTCTATGACTGCTTGTCTTATGTGATGGTACAACCTTGCACACCTTGATCTATGTCATATCATGGTGTTTATTGGCCATTACAATAATCCACTGAATGATGATTAAGAGCAATAAATATTAAAGTCCTATGGTAATATGTTTAAGGATTTGGTGTAGGAACTAACATGCATCTCCTTCTGTCTTGTCATCTTCTTCTGCCCATCTCACGATGATATCCTGTGACATACAGAAACATAAGTGCATATAGGAATTGCATTAGGTCCATACATCATAATTTATATCATCAAAAATCATATACATTGCATCACATATGGCATCATACATTAACATTCTCATAAATATGGCATCCATTCAAATAAATACATTATGCATATCATCATCATCCATGGCATAACATCATCATGACATAAATAAACATCGCATTATCATGGCATCACATTACATATAACCATCATAAATGCATACATGACATGGCATATAAATGACATCATCATGGGAATCATAAATGCATAATTCACATAGGCATCACATGGTACTCATATCTACATCATCATCACATAGACATACATCAAAAGGTATATATCACATCACGTCATATAAACACATATATAGGCCACATCAAAACTGCATGATATATATATCATATCATCTAAAAAATAATAATGTCACAGGATAGAGTCACAAGAGATCCCAAAAATAAGAGCTTGTAGGCTCGGTGGTCAAATAAAAATATCATAACATAAAGTGTCTGAATTCAAGATAATAATAAAATATGGCTATGTCGAGCTCTCCTCATCCCCTCGAGGAGAAGATCTAGGAGATTAATGCTCTATCAAAGGAATCGATGCCACTATGGGTACTGTAACCTATGCCTAGGAGGCTAAGGGATTTGTCACTATAGCTTGTCTGAGAAACTGATGGAACTGTTGTTGATGGCATCATCTCAACTGTAACATGCATCTGGGATGACAGTGCTACCTGAGTCTGAGAGACCGAAGGGTTTGTCATTGGCGACTGGTTGTGTGTGGACTTGTGCTATGATCCAGATGATCTGTGGCTATGCCCTAACTTGTGACTAGAGGTATACTTGTGGGAATGGCTGGACCTGTGCCCAGATGACTGCTCGAAGGAAGTCGATCCCCCTGCACTGCTCTGACTCTGGTTGCCACTACCATTCCTTGACCTGTTGTCACTACATTTACTTGTCTATGTCCATGTCATAGTAGGGTCTCTCCTCTTGGGTGGCACCGCCTACTCATATAATAATCAGTACCAACCAAGACATGCGCTAACCCTAGAAAACTCTTGTGCCATGTCTGCTAATGGTCCTCTACATGAGCGTGCAAACTTTGTGCACCACTACATCGACTCTTGCTGGTGGATCACTTCCTAATCCAGCTCTACCCTTGCCACCTCTAGCTTAGCCTGGAGAGCCCTGACTTGTGATGTACTCTCATCCAATCTTTGCTGCAAGTCTGCCACCCTTTGATCTGTGGTCGTGTCATGTGGTAGTGGTGATCCTGAGGGTATCTCCTCCTTCCCCTCTACCATGTTACACCTCAGTAGCTGCTCAACCTTATCAATGGCTTGATCAACATCCCCAACATCATCATCCTCCCCCCATGTCCTCCTCTCCTCCAACTCCCTCCTCCTATGAAATTTCAACCTCCATCTCAGTCTCCTGTTGGACCTCCTCCTGTCCAACCTCCTGCTCCTCTCTAGCCTCCTCCTCAGTGACATGTTGCTCATGTCTCTCCTCCTCCTGCTCTTGCCTTAGCCATTCCTCCTCTCTCTCATCCTCCTTGGCTGCCTCTAGGATAACATCTAGTGCTCCTTTGGCCACATGCTATCGTACCCTCCTCCTGCCACCATCTCCTCCTCGCCTCCTCCTCCTGTCATCTCCCTCGTCATCTCCATCATCTCTATCTCTCCCTCCACCCCTGCCTCTGTCTCTGCATTTGTCTCTCCCCCGACCTCTGACTCTCCCCATATCTCTAACTCTACCTTTTCGGACACCTCATGGCACATGTGGTATAACTGATCTCCTCTCAATCGGTGCTGGCCCATCTGGATCTGTCAATGGCACTAGACGATGAGTTTTCCACCATAAATCATGATCAACAGTAGTCCCCAGATCTACAACTCCACTACTCCATCCCCATCGCTAGGCTACTAAACCATCAATCTGCTACATGGAAAATGACACAAAAATAGGTGGACCCTAGGCTGACTCTTTGGATGACCTGGCATACTCGACTATCCCTATAGGAACACCCTACTGCTCACCAAACTATCACAAAACGCTTTGTGGTAGATACATCTCAATGATCAGTTGACTCTGCACCATCCTACCAATAAAGGATCAAAACTATATGCAAAAATGAAAGTTATCATCCTCACCCTCCCACTAGTTGCAATCGCTATATGGCCTCCGAATGAATGATATCATGGTATCGATCTGATGATGCCACCATCCTATCTCCCCAACTCTAGTTTTCTATAAGGTGTCAGCATAATAATAAATGCATGACATGCCATCTACCAGCTATGGTCTCTGGATCAGAGGTTAGAAGATAACAACATGCTACCATGCCCAAATCATTAGGAGCATCGTCCCACACCCAATGCTTTGTGCTCTCCCATAGGCTACCTCATGTAGTTGATGATATAGCATACCAAGTAAGCAAGGGCCCAGGTATAAATGATCCTATCATTTTGCATCCTGACAAGAACATCTCCCCAGGAAATGGGAAATCTGTGTCCCCAACGGTCTGAAACGAGTATGCCCCCAATTAGTGTAGCTAAGAGTGCCTCAAATCACCCATAGTGCTCGACCATAAACTCCTAGCGAATCTTGTAACCCTTGATCCCTAGCCCTACACCCTGATCATGATAGTAGGCTATGAAAGTTTGATGACCATGTTGTGGGTCGTATATGATCCACTCTCCTTGGATCATCAGGTGCATAATATAGTATATGTCCTTGAGAGTCATAGTAGCCTCTCCTATTGGCAAGTGGAAAGAACATGTCTCTGAATGCCATCTCTCACACAATGCAGTCAACAGTCCCCTATTTTCCTAGATAATGGGCAAATAGCTGACATAGTAAAGACCAAGCCACATCAACTGTCATCACTCTCTATCATTCATCTAGTCTAAGAATCTGTAGGTCGATCACTAATACATTTGACTACAAAATACGATGAAACTGTCCAACGAAATATGTAAAATTCGATGTTCATTGGGTGCTTGTAAAATTTGATGTGTAATTTCCAATTTTTTGAAAGTTTATCCCTGACGTTCGTCAAAATTTTGACAAACCTGGGGTTTGTTGAAATGTCGGCTATCATTTTCGTTGAATTTTTGACAAACATGAAAAATTAAAAAAATCAAATTGTGGCCGACATAAAGAAAAGTGAGTTCACGCCTGATTTATTGCGACAGTGTTTTGCTCTACTTGAGACAGTTTGTGGAGAACTAAGGACGATTTTCTTGGGAAAAATAAAAAAAATTCAAGAAGATATCGCTAGGTTGAGGGTAGTCATTGTCTTTTTGCAAAATTCATTTGTGAAGTCAGATTTGTAGTTCCAGGTTTGAAAATCATATTTTAAAGTAACATCTCATCAGATTTCATTTTTTGAGGTTAAGGGTTTTTAGAATTTCATGTCTAAATTTTGTTGTTTGGAATCACCATAAGATCACAACTGAGGAACATATTCTTGTGATTGTAATTATGTGGTCCATAACTCTATTGGTCATGTGGCACAGCTGTGCAATAACAAATACAGGATGCATTCATGTGTGACCCAAGTTTAATGTGGCTATGTTGTGATAGAAATGGAGGCACTCATATAATTTAGTTAATTCAAGTTGTATAATGTAGGTGTCAATCATCATTGGGTACATTCAGGTTGTCTCAAGTTTAACAGGTTAGGATGTAATTATAGCATGATCGAAGAGTGATTACCTCTTGCTGCAATAAAGAGCCTATAACTCTGGTTGATATGAGTGGTTGTGTTATATCAATTATGTAGTGCATTCAAGCACAACCCATGTTTAATGGTATTCTAGAGTGATCAATATTTTCTAAACCTTATGAATGTTACTTGACATATATTTGCATAATATCAAATTCCTTCAGAGGCTTTTGAAGTATCAATGTATCCTATATAGGGTTTAGAATGATTTCTTTTAATTAAAAAAATAAATAAATGATGTATTTCCCTGTAATTAGATAATGTGGAGATCTCCTAAATCTGCCCCAGCACACTATCCTCTTTGGCACTGTATTCATTACTCCAGCTACTAGGTTTTTGCATGTGACATCTTTAATATCTTCATGACCATGGCTTTTAAATAGATCTCAGTCTTTGCTTTAATCCTTTTCATGGTAACCCTTGAGTTCCATAATCCACCTTCAATCTCTTCTAAGAACGTTGTCTTAAGCTAGACTACATAGTATGCATATAAAGCAAGTCCTTCATACCTGCCATTGTTCCAAACAACCACTCACTACCTTGCTTAAAATGTTCCCTCCATAAGCACAATAGCATGTTTTAAAATCATGGTTGCTAGTGATTGACCATTAAGGTCACAACTTTCATCATGAAGATACAATGAGATTTTTGTCTTCAAACTCAAGGCATTATGTAAGATAATATTGTAGGTGTTTTTTGTGAATACGATTCAATGGTGCACATTTATTGCTTTGCTAACTTCCTTTAAGATTGGGTATTACACCTCAATTTTACCAATCTCAAACAACTCACTCACTATCACTTGAAGATTTATTTCATGAGCATCCTTCTATAAAATCAAACTATGCGCTATAGACTACCTACTTACTACAGGGGACTCATTGTTTCATGGTATTGTAGTTCTTAAGATCCTTCAACCTTATTGACACTACTTCATAGTCCACAAAGTATTATTCACTACTCAAAACACTGTTCAAACATGCAATCCACTACCTCCATTATACAATATTAATGGCTAAGAAGAAACATTGAACCTATGATTACCACTATTACTTCATTTGGACAGTCATTCCTTGATTGCATTTACCTTGTCTAACACTACCAAAATCATTTGAAAAACCCTTAAGGTCAGCAAGGGGGTAAGGAAACTCACTGTTAAAATCTCCACTTTACTATGCAAGGTTTGAGCTTTATTATCTTGTCACTGCTTAGCCTATTTTTGACTATCACATCTGAAGTGACTATCATTCTTCTTACCGTAGATTGCATTTATAAATGTCACTAAGCTACATAGTGTGCTTGTTATTAGCTACAATCTTTAGATTGCAAGATGTTATTATCTACAATGTCTCAATCTTTTTGGTATTGCAATCTCACTAATCTTCTATAGATATTGTTTATGTTTCTATGGAGGCCTAGGGTTTGTACCCTAATCATGCTCTTACCAATGCTTCTGTTGTTTTTTATTAGGGCTCTCTCAATGTTGAGGGCCCTAGGGATAAGCTTGTCATAAGAAGTGACACATTGCATCTTTAATTAAAAGGATAAATCTGTATTGACATTAGCATGATGATTTCGACTTGTTGCTCCTTAGGAATGGGTCACTTGCTCTTACTAGCTCACTACCTCCATTGTTGTAGAAATTTTGTGATCAAGTTTAATATTTTGATTTTAGGAGTCTTAACGGTTGGAAATCATAGTAAAATCAGAATTTAATAAGTTTTGGAATTAGCATTGTAAAGTGTTTTTTGGGGTCATTAACTTCAGACTATCTTCTCTTTTGCAGGGGTGGTTGCATGCCAAAAATTTTTGTTGGCAAAATCTCGAATTATTAGATTATGTTACTGTCATGAATAAAATTTGACAGATTGAGTTTGTTGATGTTTTTTAGAAGATCTAAATAGTCAAGCAGTAAAAAGAAAATCATGGAATAATATTAGTCAGAATAAGTGAAGAAGAAACTTGGTAGATTGTGGGCTAATTGAAAAGAAAGGGTGATGAGAAATGTTATTGTCCTTGCAATAATTGCAAAGGCTTAAAGACGAGATGATTTTTAATCACAATAGCTGAGAAACATTGTAGGCAGCATGGTCACATTGAAAGGGGGCATGATTATCGTCCATTAGTAAGTTGTTCATTATATGTGTTTATATTGATTGAATTTGTAAATGTTTATATTGTTTTAACATTTTACATATATATAATCACTTGATCATGATCATGGTTTATTTGTGTCTATCATTATTATAAAGGTGGGGCACCCTAGGGAAAATGATATGGATTATCATGGCCCAAAGAATGTGATTTTGCAAGCAGACCAACATGGAGCTATGAATATTGAAGATGAAGTCAATGATCCTATGGAAGAAGATGATCATGTGCCAAAAAAAATAGTTGAAGATGATGGTACGAATACATTGATCCATGACACATTTAGTGGCAGAGCTGATCATGATGATCAAGATGACTTTGATGATGTTCATGATTTACTTGTACTTGATAAGGCATACAAGCCCCTTTATAAAGGCTCTGAAACAACTATTCTCTCTACTTATTGTTGCCATTGAAATTGAAGGTTATGAATGGTTTATCAAACATAACAATCTCACAAATGTTAAGGTATGTCAAATATGTCATCTTTTTTTATCTATTTTAATTGTTGTTAGTTCATCACTAGTAAATAAAGGATGAAATATGTGCCATTAATATTCTTTATATGAAAAAATTATTTTTTGTTGTAGATTGATTGGTGAATTGTTGTTACCACCATGAAATATTTTACCTCGCTCATACTGAGATTTATGTGCCATTATGAAAGATATCAGAATGGAGTATCAAGCAATAGATGCATATCCCAATGATCATATTATATATCATAAACAACAAGAATTTGCAATAGAATGCCCGGAATGCCATATCAATAGATATCGAATAGATCAACTAACAAAAAAGGTGCCTCCCAAGGTTCTTCATTATATTCCCATTATTCCATGTATGTAATGATTATTTAGGTACAAAAGCTTAGCACAATTGATGGATTACCATGCACGGAATAGAAGTGGAGATGACATTCTTCGAATGCCTGCGGATGGTTTTTCATTTAGGGATATGGAGGAAAAATGGCCACACTTTAAAAAAGAACCTCGTAATCTTTGGCTTTCATTGGGAGTGGACGGTGTCAATCCATTTGGAGAACTGAGATCTATTTACTTAGTGTGGCCTGTTTTTGTTATCAACAATAACATTCCTCCATGGATGTCAATAAAGAGGGAGCACATAATGTTGTCAATGATTATTCCAGGTATTTGTTTACATCAATTTTCTTTAATGTAGTAGCATCTCATTTGTCTTATTTGTTGCATAATGACATATTTTCATTCGTGTGTACATTAATTTATATATATATTGTAGTAAAATGGTTATAATAATTATGTAATGTTTATGTTCATTCAACTAGGTAAGTACCAAGTTAAAGATATGAATGTATATATCAAGCCTCTTATCGACGAGTTACTAAAGTTATGGAATAGCATCACTATGTATGACGTCTCCAGACCAATATGACAAAGACAATTTCAATTCCATGCAATGCTTGTATGGACAATTCATGATGCCATTGGGCTAACACATTTTTGTGGTATGTTATAACATTTGACTACACTTTAACAATATTTAATTTGATGAAGTATATATCATGAATGTTTTTAAAATAATCTATTCATTATATATAATTATAAAAATTGACATATTTAATCCAATTATATATCATCTTGCAGGTCTTCAAACAAAGGGAAAATTTGCATGTCCAATTTATGGTCCAAAGATGAAATCTCGTCGTTCAACAAGTTTAGGAAAGCAGGTGTTTGATGAGTATAGACACTTCCTCCATAGAAATCATAAGTATCGAACTACTGAAAAACATCTTTTCAATAGGAAAGAAAAGACTACATCAAAACCATGAAGAATGACACCTTGCCTATGGAAGTTGGAATATAATAGAATTAATCGTCAAGGTTATACATCGGATCAAATTGTTTATCTATCATATATGATATGTTTTGAATTTATATTTTTATATTGTGTTGTGTTTATTCATGTTGTAATTGACAATGATTGTCGTTGTTAATTTGTTTAACTTATATGCTTCATGAAAGTTGTCAAGGCATTAATGGCCGACTTCCACAGGGACTGAAAAGTTATTCCAGACAATTTAGTAGGTTGCCCTACTATGAGCAGCTACAAATTTAATAATTTTGATACAATGCATATCAAAAAAGAATATAATAAGCGTTATGAGAAAATATTGGATGGAAGGCATCACCAAAGAAAAAATTGTCAAAATTTAATGGTGACATTGGGGAAGCCAATCATGCAATGAAAAATGTCATTCAATTAATGAGTGATGGAGACCAAATTAATATAAAATTGCCCTTCCTTGGTTATTAACAAGCAACAAACCAATGCTATAAAAGAAAGTCCTTCAAAATTTGATTTCCCACAGGATTTGCTGTGAACATAAACAATATAATAACAAAGAAAGGTGAATTTGAGTTAGGGATGAAAACACATGATTGGCATACCTTCATTAAGGTAATTATTCTGGTATATTATATACACTTGTATAATGCATGTACTTTTAGTGTATTGTGTTTACTACTTTTGGAAAAATAATGAAAACATCATTTTATAATTGTTGCAGTACATTCTACCTCTATCTCTCCCAGACAACTTTGACAACAATGTGAAGCAAGTTATATATGATCTTGGAAAATACATGAGGTAAGTAGCGAGATTTGTTCAATTCACTATATACATCTTATAATTTCTATTTGTTTTACTTGTTATGTAATATATTATATATTTTTGTTAAATATCATTAATATATTTAACATGTGGAATCCTTGTAGATGAAACATCATCTAAAAATCCATAAGAATATAAAATTATTGGAAGAAAAATTCCTTGTCTAATGTGTAGAAATGCAAAGTGTCTACCTTCAGCAACATTTTAAATGCACAAGAACTGCTACCTCATACACCAAGTTGAGGAGGGTGAATTGTGGATTTTGTACCTGAGGTCAATGTGTATGGTTGAGAGGCACTTGAAATTTTTGAAGGCTTTGGTTAGACAAAGAGCACATCTTGAGGGTTCTATGGTTGAGGGATATATGGTATACCAAACCATGGTGTACATTAGTGAATATCTTCCTAAGTTTGCAGCAAAGATCCATGTAGATCTTAACTCCATTAACAAATTTAAAGGGGAGTACCTGTTGGGGAAAGGTAGATTGAGGAAAGTGAGAGGTAATTATAAGATGGTCATGGAGATTAATAGGAATGCATTTTACATATGGTTTTTATGTATATTGTACTTATTTAATTTTTAATCTTCAATATACATCAATTATAAATTAAGGTCGTATACTATGGTATTAAACTAATTATACATCGTTTGTGAATTTCAAATTTTTTTGGTATAGTTGGTCGAGAGCGGGATGCACTACATTTGTACATCACCAACAATCTTGATTGGATGACGTTATGGTTTGAATGATGTCAACAATCTGGTCGCGCATTAACATGGGAAGGTGTGGCTTCATTGGTTAAAGAAGCTCATCGTAATGGAGATTCCAATGTTACACAAAGGGAAATTGATTTAGCATATGGTTTAAGAGATAAACAAGTACGTATAAATATATTAATCACCCATATTATTTAATTATTTTCAATTATATTGATGTATATATATGTTGAGATTGTTTCTTTGCATACATTCGGCCAAGAATAAATATGTTTATCAACTGACGATATTGCAATAATTTTTACATGTTTGACATATTGCAGGTGAAACACCACAAGGCTATGTGGTGCAATGGTTGTAAAATTTGAATCAAAATGTTGGATGACATGAAGAAAACTTGTGATTCTTGTATAACTGCAGTCTTTCAAGTGACTATTGTTTCATCTAGAAGCAACATACGTCCATAAGTCTCAGAAAATCGATACTATGGGATTTTGGATGATATAATTGAGTGTGACTTTAAGTCCTTCAAATTAATTTTGTTTGTCATCCTATGGTACAGGCTACGATTGAATGAAAATGATCTTGAGAGAACTGTTATGGGTAAGTGCAAGAAGATGAGTCCATGAAATGTGGAAGTTTTTTCCTTAGGCAAAAAAATTAATTCGGCTTGCAAAAAATGAGATCTTGCTTTTTAATAAATGGGATCCCATTTTTAAAAAGCGAGATCCCATTTTTAAAAAGTGGGATCCTGTTTAGCTTCGGGATCCCGAGCCTAGGAGAATTTAAAAAGGGATCGTTCTTCCAAAATAGGATCCGGATTTTTATTTCTGTT
This sequence comes from Sequoia sempervirens, assembly GCA_007258455.2. NCBI lineage: Eukaryota > Viridiplantae > Streptophyta > Pinopsida > Cupressales > Cupressaceae > Sequoia > Sequoia sempervirens. Next base: position 328,710 of record VDFB02358162.1, read on the forward strand.
TTTTGGAAAATTTTAACTTGAATCCCATTTTAAAAAAATACCAAAAGCGAAAATTTCCAAAAATGGAAATTTTTCAAAGCAGGATCCCATTTTGAGAACTTTCTATATTTGGAAACTTCCAATGTTTGAAAAATTTCCATTTTTGGAAAGTTTTCAAAACGAGATCCTGTTTTGAAAACTTTTCGAAAATGGAAATTTTCATTTTTGGACCATTTTACAAAACAGGATCCCATTTCATAGAACCATAAAAAATGGTTTTTTTATGAAACATGATCCCGTTTTGAAATGGGATCCCATTTTGAAGCATCAAGATCAGTTTTTAGTGCGAATTTTTAGGCAGATTTTGCATTTTTGGTTGAGAGGAAATGGCTTGGACGTTCAAGCTTTCAGAACTTAGTTTGACCTACAACTTGAAGGTCATGTCAATGACACAAGAAAATAGTGACTTTGGACATAAGTCTGAAGACCTTTTTTGAAGAATTTTTTGATGAAACTAAAACCCATTATAGATGAGGCAGTGTAGGTTCCAAATATGTAATTTTTTTTACAATTGGATTATTTTTTTATTTTCAATTAATTTCTAATGAAGCAGTCCATAAACTTGAATTGCTCAGGGTTTTAGTATTTTAATAACTTTTGATCAACATTTTGTGAATGGATTGCACAAGACAAACTTTAGACAATTCTTGGTTTAAAAACAATTCAAAAATGAAATAAGTTAGGGTCATCTTAGTATGCATTACTAGCGGTTTTCAAAATGACAAATATGCTAAGTATTAAACAACGGTTTTTCAAAATGACAAATATGCCTAGTAAAAATTTTATTAAAAAAAAAAATCAATAAAAAATTACAAAAAAATATCGAAAACAAGCTTTAGTGAGTCACAAATCTTTTCCCAAAAGGCTTTTGAAAAATATGATAATTTAGGTCAAAATATGGATGTCGTACATGTTCATGGTATGGTATAAAAAAGTGACTTTTAAACAGTGGTTTTTGGAAATGCCTATTGAAACTCAATTTTTATAATCTGGGTATTGAAATAAATTACGTATTTGAAAACTAGACTCCGAGTACTACATTTTATGATTAGTGACTTTTTTGAAGATTCCATCTCGAAGTGCTTCAAATTTTAAGGTCAATGTGTCAAATTTTGAAAATCAGGGAAAACACTTCCACTTTTTGGCCAAAAAGTGGACTCAACTTCTTGCACACACCCTTATTGAACAGGATAATGGATTTACCATGTTTAATACAAGGTTGATCAAGCAAGCTGGAAATGAGCCCTATGTTCTTCCAAGCCAATGTGAGCAAGTATTTTACTCAAAGGTTCCAGGTAAACCGGGTTGGTCATTTGTTGTTAGACATGATCCAAGAGGAAGGCCGGTAAAGTATAATGTGGTGGAAGAAGAAGATACCAAAGAACTAGAAGATGATGTAGATGATGATCAAGATCAATGGTTAGTTGATGATGTCCTTGACGAAGATGTCAAAGAGGAGGAACTAGATGATGATGTGGAGTTAATGTTCATGAAGATGACATCCGTGTGGATGATGACATTATCGAAACTGATATCGATGGCGATGATGATGATATGACCAATCCTTACAATGTCGAATCTGGATTGGATGATCTGACAAAGAGTTGGATGAAGAAGAAGATCAATGACATTGAAATGTATAAGTTATGTGATTATATTATCTATTTGATATTAATTTATTGATAGAATTATAATTGACTTATGTGGTTACATAATTAATTCATGATGTTTTTAATTTTTATGCCATTACATAATTAATTTAATGATGTACTTTTTAATGTTTGAAAGGTCAAAAAATTAAAACATTTCAATAGTGATAACAACCTTGAAATTAGTGTGTTTTATGTTTCATGTGATCATAAAAGATTAAAAATTCAGTTGTAGAGGTGGTTGTTCAGTGGTTGACGTGTATGTTGGTTCTTTTTACAATGTAACCAGGTTTGTCTTCTAATATACCTATGGAATTGCCAATTCCAATCAAAGGCAGCTTGAAGGACCTGGACCAACTGATGAGGACTTTAAAAGGCTTGTGTTAGCTCTCAAAAATGCAGGTAAGAATACCGCAAGATGTTGCCAATCTCTTGGAACGTTTTAGGGTAATAGACAAAGACAAATGGTTTAAGCTTTCTAATCTTTAGGTGCTGCTAGACCTAGGCGGGTGTACCTATGTGAATTGGGTAGACACACATGTGACTTTTGATCTTCTCTCTTGCAGTGATTTGTCCACGATGGCAGATGGAAGTGGACAAATGAAATAAAATTTGGTATGGATCGTATAGCAATATTCAAAACTAAATCCTAATATGCTTAGTTAACAGATGTAAAGAAAAAGGAATGAATCTTAATAATGAAAATGCAGAGACTAGTGCCGTATTGGGTATGCGGAGTCAAGAGAAATCTGAAACAAGTACTTCATTCTGGCAAACATTCAAGTTGTTTAGCATTTGATTTAGTTTATAACTTGTATAAACATGCAAGGTTATGATTATCGAGTTCTTATTAGTGATCCAATTAACATTCTCTAATTACTACGATCAATTTAAAGGGTTTAATCTTTATTGGAAAGAACCAATCAATTAACCATACAGATGTAGCAAATATGCACTGACAAACTGAATGTAAACTTGTTACACCAATTTAAATAACCAAAAAACACCATATTGGAGACAACTTTAATAATACTTTCAACAAACACCATAAACAACTGATACTAGAAACAACTGCACCATATTATTAGATTTCAATTGATATCTCCATGATTCAAAACATGCAGCATAGTCTCATATTGGCAAAACATTGTATTACACTCTATATTTTCTACCCTCTAACCTATTCTACTTATCGCTCCTTCATTTCATTTTCAAAATGGATATTTATACATTGAGAATATGAAAGGACGCGTCCTTTTGAAAAACAAAATGTCACATGTTTACAAAACAAAAGATTAGAGGATAATTAAGCTCTATTAAGCCACAAGTGAGTTTTAGCAAGATGATCCAAATAATCTCGGTGCTCGTATGTATCCGCATCTCCAATTGCATTCCGGATCGTGATTTCCATCTTGAAAATTTTCTAATTTTGCTTGCTCACTTCTTCTAACGTTGTATTCTTCGCAGAAGCTATCCTCATGACTTCATTTAAAAATGATTCACTTTAATTCTTCCATCTAGCAGCTTCTTTCAGTTCCCCTTTGTCATTAGAGAATTGAATCAATGTTTTCTTGGTAGCATTTATCAAACCTTGTTAATCCCCTTGCAACTCATTGTAGAAGTTTTGATGTCGATTTATAATATGATTTGCAGCTTCAATTGCTGCATTGTTAGAAGCATCTCTTTGATCTATCTCATGAAACTTATCTATAATCTATCCATCCATCCTTTCATGCTCCTTTAATGCAGCAAGAGTATGTGAATGTTTTCCCAAAAGTTTATTCAACCAAGGTTTTAAACTATCCTTCCTTTTCTTGATTATTGCAACAATTGCATCATGCTTTCCTTGGGAATAAGCACTTGATCCAACCCAATGATCCTTTTTCTAAGAGCTTTCTCCTTGAGTGAGCATCATGGGTGTCTTCATTGTAACACCAACTAAATCCTTTAGTCTATCATTTTATCTCAACATTCTTTCATTATTTTCTTTGTACATCTCCCTTTCCTTTATCAACATCTGAATTTGGGCCTTGTTCAATTTTGTAATATTCACTCCAATTTCTGCAGTAGCCACAGGACCAGCTTCCCCAACCTTTAGGTTCATGACATGGCCAAATGCCTTTTTAGTGTCAATGACCACTAATTTCCTATGGCGTGGGTATAAGGCCCAGATCATCAATGACCCTTCATCAGTATTGTATTTTGATCCAACATACACCTCTGTTAAACTTTCTTTGTCAAGCTTATGTGTAGCATTGCTGTCCCTCAAGAAACTATCAAAAACAAGGGCTGAATTGAGATCTAGCCTAGGAAAGATAATGACACCAACATCTTGCAACATTTTTCTCCCCTTTTTAGGGGTCATATTTTTCATTTCATCATCCAAAAATTTCCTCGATTCATTCAATAATTGTTCTTCATTTCCTTCAATGACATCATCAGCCTTTTCTCTTATTTCCTTCCCCTTCTGTTTATACAAAAATACTTTGAATTATAGGGAGTTTATGAACTCATCATCTGAAAAAAATGATCTATACTCAATATTCTTTGCATCTGCATCACCACTCTCAACACTCAACTCTCTAGTTGGGCAAACATACTGCTGAGTTCTCAATTTGGATACCTTTTCTAGTTGGCTTTGTGGCACATTATCTTGTGGTGGGGTTTGATTGTTTAGCAGGAGATGGGGTGGGGTTTCCTTACCTTCACTACTAACTACCTTCACTACTGGGGTATGGTTGGTTGGATGGTCAGAGGGATTGATCAGTGGAAGGGCACCCCTTACAATCGGGACGCTCTTGGGAGGGTCCCTATCTTTGGGGCGAGCCAGCCAAGGTTGGATGGATGGGTCGGGCCGGAGACCAATGGCCAGTCTTGATTGTCGGAGGGAGGGGCCGGGCCAGATGGAAGGATAACCATCCCTACCCACCTACCTTCACTACCAACCAAACAACTCTTCCCCTAAAGAAAATTGCTCTGCATCATGCAACCCTTGGTTATATCTTTCAACCACCATCTCAGCTTCATCTTCCTCTAGATTTTGAATCATTTCATCAAAGGGATAGGGCACATGCTGATACTTTCCAAAGTGTATCTTCTCTTTGGCATAATTGATATATCCTTCTGGGTCAAAGCTCTTCCTTGGTGGTCCTCTCTTCATGTTGTACTGAAGCAATTTTTTAAGGATCAAATTGTATCCTTCCTTGGCCAACACAGTGAAATCACCAAAGCACAATGAGATAGGAATAAAAGCCTGCTTCCCAAAAGAACTAAAATTCATTACACTGCAATAATCCATCTACCTGATAATCTCTAGATATGTAATCTTGTTTAGAACTATCTTTGGAAAAATGAAAGGGGCCTCTTCAAACCCATAGACTCTGATCATTGTAGCTCCCTCCAAATAATACCAATCTCCCCAGTTATGATCAATTGGCCCATTGAAATCTTTTGGACAAAGAAATCTCTTAATCTCATTTGATAATGAATAATTATAGGGATATTTATACAATCTGTACAATGTTTTCACAAAATATTCTTCAAAATCAATGAAACTAGCATTAGCAAACCTACTATCCCAAATAGCAGTCCATAATTGAACAAGTAATGCTTCACCATCTTTACCAAGCTGAGAAATTCTCATTTATGGAGGCCATACTCCCAACTCCTATCCAAAATATAGTACCAGGTGCATCAATAATGAATAATGCTTGAGATAAAAAGTAGATGATCCACCTTTTATAGCCATCAGTCTTGAATCAAGCCCCCTAGAAATGTATGAGGCATAGTCAAATGGCCGAGAATTATGATACTAGATATCTGCTATGATAATCATGGGCACAACTGACATATACTCCAGGGCATCCATTCCCAATACCTGACACACTAAAAAATAGGTGTATTTCATATAAGGTTCAAAAAAGTCCACATGATAAGCAAGGCCCTCACTATCCTGCAGAGGATCTGGCTTGCTGCCTTGTTTAAGTCTATGAATTGGTAACCTCCAACCCTTATAGATAGTATCCATTCTTGAGAATTCCTTCTCCAATTCCTCGTGTATGATCTCCTCATTGCAAAACCCTTCTAAATTGAAAACCTGCCCAATTGCCTCTTTTGACAGACATATTTGTGGCTTTCCAGATGGGTCACATATAGCTTTATGCTTTGGGTCATAGTTATCAGCCAACAATTTTACCAGTTCAGTATTCACAAACATGTTAGGGCACACCAATTTTCCAAAATTCAGATCCATGGGGTGCAAACTAGTTGAAAATGACTTCTTCTATGATAATGGAAATTGAACAATTCATACCCCCTTATGGTAGTCCAGACATCTCCTATGAATTTGCATTTGTCATCTAGTTTATCAATCTCTGCCCTAACTTGTGCAAAACTTCTGGCTCTAGGCCCTGAACCAAGCAACTGATCAATGAGATCCTGGTTTAATCTCTGTTTAGTGCCCTCATGTTCTATATCAATTTTCTATTTTGTCCCTTTTGATTGACTACTTTCACCCTGTTTTCTACATTTGAATTTTCCAGAACCAGGGGACTCCATTCTTCAAATTTTAGAAGTTAAAATTTAGAAGGCTAAGATGCAGTCACTTACAGTGTATTGCTCAAGCTCCTTAGGCTGGAAGATGTCCTAGTTCTCTGTTTGCACTACTGACTCTTCTGCAATCAATTCAACACAAATGTGTTTGATTACACTTACCCTATTATATCCCATCATGCCATTAATATGTTAGCTGAAGCACAGATGAAGAGTTATTTGAAACTTGCACTGTCACATCAAATGTCTTGTTGGTGAGAGATTTTCAAATCTGGGGCAAAATCCTTTTTGCAATGTTCATTAGATCTTTCGCTGAAACATCTTGTAGTCACACTGAAGGCCAATGTCTCATCGAAAATCATCCTTTAGTTCTTTGTGTTTCACTGTGACCTTTAGAGTTGGGGAGAAGTCTCACAGACAATACTTTGTCTTACCAAAATGTATTCTTTTGTCTCATGTGGGTTGATGTAATATTTTGTTGTTGGGGAGACATCCCATAGATATCCTATGTCTCATCGAAAAATCTCCTTAATCTTACTTCTTTTCGCCATGACAATATCATTCTCTTACCAATGAAAACAATCTTACTAATGAAATAAATTTCATAGGCAAGTCTTACGAATCTTCAAAAAGACTCATACCGATGCCAAATGTCTCACCGAACCTGTTCCTCCAAATTACTTTATTCGGTGAGACTCTCCTTGAAGTATTCTTTCGGTGTAACCTTCAATTTTTGACAGAACTCACACTGAAGAATTATTCTCTCACCGATGTGATTCTCTATCGGTGTGACATTTGAGTTAGCAAGACTACACAACTTCTTCTTGATAGCTTTTTGATGAAACCCCCTTGCCCCTTATTGACAAGACCCAACATCCTTGGTAAGACATCATTCCGATAACCTTTTGTTTGGCCGATACATCATTCCCCACGCTGGTCGGTGAGACATACATGAGTTTGTTATGACTCATCCCGATAACAATTCTCTTGCTGATATGACTCTCCTATTGCCAAAATAATAGATGTGTCCCACCGATAATTTGCAACAAGCATACATTAGTGAAAAATATAGGTCGGGGAGACCTTCACCTTGTCTTACCGATATGGTTAATACAATGAAATATCAAAGACTAGATGGACTCAAATGAATCATATGACAAAATATAAGCAAGATGCCATAAGGAGGGAACTTTATGCTTATGATGAGGAATCAATTTGGAAACTCATGAATGTAGTTGACTGTGAAAAATTCAAAATTTTATAGTTCCAACATCTCGTACACTTTGGGCTCTGCAAGACCCAGGAGGGTGATCCCTTAATGTGTTTACAACCTTTGCACCATTATTATAAAAAATATTAACAATAGTAGATGATCTCACTTAATATCTCAACATGATAAGATAATAACTAGAATTGGCTGTTCATAGAGAATATCAACTAGATGGAGCGTGAGATAACTAAACACAATCCATTGTATAAGATATTCAATGATTTGCAATTTGTAGCAAGCTCTAGGAAAAGACAAACAAATACTAAACTACATGAATAATTACAACTTAGATCAGTGCCATATATCCATTGTAGGAGTCAAATTCATAAGCATCTAGAGGTTTATAACAGATTTAATACATCGCATATAAGATCCCTGACAATATTGCATTGCAATTTCATTAGTGTGCATTCTAACCTAGGACTACTTATGAAATCCTTATACAACACATATCCGCCTATAATCCCATTCAAGCATTTTGATTAATTCCTTGAATTAAAGCTAAAATAGAATCATACACACCACAACAGCAAGATGGATAAAACAACCCTTAGTTATTTCATTGAAAGTTCAGATATGCAGGTACAATGGAGAGACATGAGCTCGAATTTTCATTTCAACTCAAATGCTAGTACTGCTATACAACATTAAATCTCTATGAACTCAAAACCTATTACATAATGACTCAAAACCTAAATTTCATTTCTCTAAAACCATCGGACTTTACAATTCGCTCTACAACTTCACCTAGACTTGACAAAAAATATCTAATTTGCTAACTCGTACTTCTGGCCTTGAAATCCTTCTTATAGAAAATGAAGGAGCAAACAAGCACTGGGCCAAAAAAGTACACCTGTCACCAGTCAATTTGAGCACCTGGTGATATTCCAAAATTTGTTACAATAGCCACCACCTTAAAAAATATTCTTGTTCAAAAATCGTTACAACAACAATCATCTTGGAGCATATTCTCATTCATCATGTCGGTGGAGGAAGGTTGATGCAATAACAAAAAACCACACGAAACCCATGCCAAGAAAGTCATCCACACAAAACTGGAAACGCTATAACCTCAACATCTAATTTGCCACCTATCGCTAGCCCACTCTTTTTACTCATCATTATTCAAATACTTAGCCACCCACTTCTGGTATTCTTCGTCAGTTGGCCAGTCAAAATTAATCGCCTCTTTTACCTTTGTACTATAAGGAAAATACTTTACCGCTACCTGATTAGCATCTCTTTCAAAAGATTCCAAAAATGAGCTAGTACCAATAATCTTATCCATATAATTTGCCAACAAATCATCATTTGAGTCATCACAAATTATTTTAATTTGATTATTGATGACTTCACTTGCTTGATCCTGCCATTGCTGGAGTGTTCTAATTCCCCCTGCTTATTAGTTATATCAGGTAACAGTGTGTTACCCCAATCATTGAAGTTTTTTACCAATTCCCTAATCTTCCTACTTAGATCATTTGGAGAGGTCTGAAAACCTTGCAATGATTTAACTAATATATAAGTAAGCTTCAATGATTGGGGCCTGTTATTTACATCAAACCTTGAGGCTTTATTCATAACATCTAGATTATTTTCCCTAGGGATCCAATTTTGAATTATTGGAATCACTATCCCTTGATCCCTATCAATATTATTTATTGCTTCAAATAACAAAGAATACAAAGAATGTACAGAGGGTATTTTATTATCCACCTTTTCATTTAAATGCTCCAAAACAAGAGTAACAATTTCTTTTTTTTTTTGAAAGAAAACCCTCCTCTTTTACCCATAGTGATGTTTGTAATTGATCAATTTTCTCCATGAGCCGCCTCTTTGTTGGATCAATAGAGCACTTTGTTTCTTCATCAACTTGTTCTAGAGGAGGGGTAAGAGCAGGATTTTGAATGGGAGACCCTAGTGTAGAAACATTTGGAGAAGCAGGAGGCATTGACCCTATTGTGGGAGGTGATGTGCTAGTTCCTGGAGTATTGTATGTTTCCCTAGTATGTCTATACTTGAACCTTTATACTTTAGTTTGTAGCTCAACATTCCTTTGTTACGTTTTACTATATTCTTGAATTAAAATGTTATACTTCTCTATTAGGCTCTTTCTTTCAGCCTCCTCCCTTTCAGAAGTATTTTGGAAAAACTTGGCCACATTCACAGTTAAACTAGTGGCTTCGGTTGTTGTAGTCTCTAAAGCCCTCTTTATTATTAATCCTCCATTGAAATTTGGATTAATATCAACAATGTCTGGCTTTCTTCCTTGTGGAGCCAATGCCAAAATTTCCAAGGTCTCATATTATTCATTGAAGGTATCTAGAGTTTTGTAATGTTGCCTTAACTTCTTCTTCAGAATCTTGAAAAGGATTCTTGGAATTCATAATGGCATTGCAAGCCACTGCATCTGTGATGTCCCATTCAAAAAAAATCAAAACATCAGCCTGATTCACTAGTTGTCTTCCTTCTTCAGGAGTGATGTTTTTGAACTCTTCCATTAGTTTAGCTTTCACTTCTTCATCATTCTCTTGATCTGACCTATCAGGCCTTAGTTCTCTTCTCTCCTTGCATTTATTTTGATATTCCTCAAATTTCATCCTCCATGCCAATTGCAAGAATACAAGAGTCTTTACAAATGCATTGTCATCTAAGAACTCCTTGCAAGCCTCCATTATTGCATCCTACACACTTTTACCCTTCATATCCAAATCAAATAGAACCAATTCAGCTAACCTAGGAGGGGATGGCATACCAACCTGCATGTCTTGATCAAAAACAATAATTTCATTTGTGAGATCCTCATGTAGGTGATCAGTTTTTTGCCTCTTAGGGCTTGGCTCAGGTGGTGATGATGGGGGACTGTGCTCTAGTGAAGATTTTAATTCAATGATTTTGACAGCCCTAAGTACTTTGAATTTTGAGCCTGGTCGTGAAGGTGCCTTCATTATTTTCTTCCCTTTTCTATCTACTTCATCCTCATCACTACTAGTATCCCTTTTCCTCCTATAGATAGGCCACCTTTCTGTAGGTTGACATATTGACCTTGTTTCAATTGGCATATCACTTTTTCCTTGCATATCTAGAATTAGCCTTAAATTTATCTTTTTGGCTGTCAAGGTGTCCATTATCTCCTTGAAATTCTTCATTAAAAAATCAATTCTCTTGTGGTATGGAGTGAATTCCATCAATGGATCATATGTCGGATCCATTTCATGCATAATATCTAGTAGCTTACTATAAGCTATCCACTTTTTCTTGTTCAATTCCTATCTATTTAAATCAAATTCATTCCTGATCAGGTCCTCATGGAAATTGAACTCATGTGCAAATTTTTCACCTTTTATTCTTTGTCTAAAAAGAGCAAAGAAACCTTCAAGATCATGTTGTCACCTTGGACCAAATCTCAAATGGTAATCAACAAAGAATTTGTCAAAATGTGTCCAGCCTCCCTTTGAAAATGTAAAGTCAGACACTACTATATAATTAGGGAATAATGTTCCCTTCCCCTTTCCAGTTAGGTTATCTTCATGAATACACCCCATCTACCACACAACTTCTGCAAACCCTAGTCTTGGTGGCATATTGTATGGCAGTATGTGAGGGGTTCCTTGAAATCCATATATTCTCAGGATAGTGCTGATTGGATATGGGATAATGTCACCCCAGTTATGTAAAACCCTCAATTCTGGTTTCCTTTGCTTCAGCCTAAGGAAATAATGCACTTCCTAAGGGATCCTAGGTACATTTACCATTAATCTAGCCCTCAATCTTGCAACAAAAAAATTATCAAATTGCACATAACTGGTGCTTTCCTTATTACAGGATAAATCTACAGCCCATATCTCTACTGACAATCTTTCTCTATTAACTGATTGTCTTAAGTTCATCTTCTTAGCAAAGAAATCAGCATTCCTAAACAAGAACATATGCATCAACATGGAATACAAAAAAAATTGAGTACCAGTATCACCATTCTGTAGTTTCAACAGTCCTTCATCTATCCTCTCCACCAAAAATGAAGCAAAGTCATATGTTACAGAGAAGTTAGGATGTTGTATTTGCACCCCTATGAACATGTATGCAATTGACATTACTGCACCAGGGCTGAAACCAAAATTTGACATAGTGAATAGAAAGTAGCCAGGAAAGACTTTCTAAAACAATTCAATTTGAAGGGTTCCTGGTCACTAGGGTTGATGTGAAATTGTGAACCCCCTACCTTAACCAGATGAGGTGGAAGCAGCTTAACCCTAAAAAGAGATTTCAATTTTGTATACTCCTGCTTCATTTCTTCAAGATTAATAGGAACCAAGTCATCACTTGGCTCACTCAAATCAAAAGTTTGTTGGATAATATCTTTGTTAATTTCTAATAGAACCCCTCCATCATTATCTCTGATTACCCGTGTGATAGGGTCATATCTTTTGGCCACTGCTCTAAGTAAGTCCACATCAGGGAACACATTTGGAACAACTAGCTTTCCCATGTCATACATCCATCCATTTGAAAAAGGATGAGGCAAATTCCTCTGCCCATACCATAATCTGAATATTTCTAAGCCTGTGAGTGGAACCCTAGCATCAACAATGTTGGAATTATTACACACCAACCCCTCCCCTAGGATTTTCCCTTGAATCAACACCAAACCTTTCCTTCTCTCATTTGTTGATAATGGAAATTGATCTAGGAAATCATTCTACAAGTTTCTTTTCAAATACTCAATGTGGCCAGAGTGCTGCTTGGTTGGTGCCATTTTAGACAAACTAGGGCCTCACTACAATGTTACACTTCAAGTGGCTATGACTAAGCAGAGATAGGAAATTACAAAGTAAAAATACCACAATTCCTCACAATTTATGATTAAACAATAGCCCTAACAAAAGATTTTAATGAGCTCGGTGACAAGCATAACAGACCCCCCTTTCCCAAATTTAGGTGCAGAATGACTAGGAAATAGAGAAAATTAACTCACGGCTTTTTTTGCACAAACTCCAATTTTTGGCTATAGTTGCTCAAAATTTCACCTTTGGCTCTAAAATTGTTTTCACGAAATACTTGGATGCTTTGTGATACAAATGAGATGAGTAAATTGATTTTATGTCAATCAAATCCTGCCAGTAGATTTCTCATCTGCCATTAAAGCCCACTCGCAGGCTGTACGAAGGACTCCAACCATAATTTGATACATATTTAAATTTGAGCTGTTGATCCTTTAGTTTGATCAATTCATCAATGACCATCTTAAAAATAGGCTGACATAATCGCCAACATGGCAATAAAGGGGCCCACTATGTCATACACCGTGAAGGAATGCCACGTGGTGGTTTCCTGTGATATCGCAATCCTTTGATTTACCATCGCAGGATGGCGGGCACCGTCGATCTTTTTACCATAAATCTTGCTCCTTCAAAAATGGTCACCGTCCTTTTCGTTTAATTGTTGAGCAGCTTTTCCCTTAAAATCATAACATCTGCATTGAAATAAAACACGTGCATCTTACAAGTGCATTAGTAATCCACCTTGTAATATATTTAAAACTGGCGAACACTTTCTTCACTCCTTAAGCTTCATTGGATAAGACACGTGGTAGGTACCCATGACATTGTGATCCCAAAATTCCCAATTGCGAAATGGCGGGCACCGTCAATCTTGAAGAGAAAGCTCATCAATGGTCATGTAGATTTCATCCTTTAGGGAGGGAATGTGGCACCCACCCATGATATCATGATCCCTATAATCCCTGATCGCAGGATAGCGGGCATCATTAATCATTTTTTCTTTGTTAGGGTTCAGATAAGAATTTAACGGGGCCAACCGAGACTTAGGAAATAAAACCCTACGGAGGAAATAAAGTATTAAAATCAAAGTTGGGTTTTAATTTTAATCTAGTGACGTAAGCCTAAGCCATTAACTCTAGTGGTCATGTTGCCGATGGCTTAGCCAAAACCTTTCATTAAATACTAACTGTGCAATGTGTAGGTTTTCCAGATTCGAAGATATGGGAGATCTCGATCGTACACCACCAACTTGTAGACCTAAGGTGTCACCCTGTTATTTGGCGCGAGGTCAGTAAAAGGTAGATTTATGTCTTGTATGGAATGTGGGGCCCAATCTCCACTATTTAGCTCATAACGCATGTTTTAAACCAACAACCAAGATAAAAAGATAATGTAAATCTCTACTATTCCCTGCTAGCTCGCAGGAGGAAGATGAAGGTTGGTGAAGCATTAATGAATTATTCCTTGCTTGTGTAGTCACGTCAATCTCAATATGTGTGAAGATGTTGTTGTTGGAAATTATGAAGGGTGATCTTTGGATTCTCATCCAACTCTAGTTAAATGGTGACAGTACATACGCCACCAAATTGCCATGTTTGCACATGCATATTTACTAAGCATTGATGAAGGTTGCCATTACCTCACACAATAAATACAAGAGGAATTAACTACTAATAGTGTCATTCTTGTAGCATTTAGAGTGCTTTGTGGGCTGAGTCTAATCAAGTTTGAGTGCTTGTCTGAGAAGAGAAAATGAGTAAGTCAGTAAGGAGGTTTGTTCGTTTGAGCTCACAAAAGCTCGGTCCTACTATTCAGGAAGGTGCTTTGGTTGAGCAGCAAGGTCCTGGAATTGCAACCTTCTACTACTTTGGTTGCAGTAGAATGTTGGAATTCCAATACATTACTGTTCAACTGGTAGATGAAAAAGGCAAGCAGTCGGTGTGCTCTAGATGCGGCCAACACTCACCCATTGACCTTATGGGAAACACTTTTGATGATGTAACCGAGACTGACTCGGACTACTATCGATATTTAAGTCGCTTTAATCACTGTCTGTCCTCTGATGAGGAAATGATATATGTGGGAATATCAACTGTTAAAACCCCAAGCGGATGGACTAGAACCATATTGGGCAAGGACAAGAAAGAAGAGGAGGCTGAGGGTCTACCGTATTGGGCAACAACTAGAAGCGGGTGTGTATACTAGGGTCTGAGTGTTGGTAAGGGTAGGGTGGTAGGTAAATAAGAAGTTGTTGTGGTGCCTTCATGGCAATTTGGTTACCTGGTTTTTTTGCGTGGATAGCGACAAGGGGATTTTGATGACAATTTGTGTTCCCTATTCTTTTATGCTACCCAATTCATGCACTATATATGTTTTGCAGATTCAACATGTGGGAAGTTTTGTAATGAAAGTCAAATGCAATGGAGATTTTGTTCAAATGAAAATTTGTGGTGAAATTACATTTGAGCCCGAAGCTTGTTGCTCTCTTGTCATATAAAAGGGAATTCAAGGCTCATTTGTATGGAGAGAATTGATGAAAGCTCTAGCTAGGTTTTGAGTTGAATATATGGGTAGAATGATATCTGTCGTCTGATGAGGAAGTGATATCTGTGGTGCCATTGGTTGTTAAAACCCCAAGCGGATGAAATAGAATAGATATCCTATTTTTAGTTTTGGATGAATATATGCAAATTATCTTAAATTGTATGCAAGTATGACTTATAAGCATGAATAAACATATAATTCTAATATATTTTCTCTCCTTATGTGGATTTGAGTGAATTTTGAATGAAATGTTAATTAAGTTGTCATTCTTCTTTTGAGAATTTGTTCAATTGTGTGTCTATGTTTTTGCTTTGATTCAAGAAAATTAATTAAATGCTTAAATGGAGTCATAAATTTACAATTATTTACAAAGGATTTAATAAGTAGTAATATATCAAAGAATTGAGCTCCATAATGCAAGGTATTATATGAGTAGTCTATTCTATTAAATTCTTGTGTCATTTTTGCTAACAGTAAATGGGTAACTAAATATTTAACTGACGAAGAATAAAAGAATAATATGTAAATGGGTCACTCACTCACTCCCTCTATCTCTCTCCCCTTAACCCTAAACCTTTAACCCTTAAACTCTAAATCCTTAATATTAGGTGTGTATTAAAAACATTATAAAAGTATAAATTTTTGGAGTTCTATTAGGAATTGAATGATAAATGACGATGAATGGGAAAATCTAAGGCACTTTAATATTTTCAACTAAAAAGTTAAGAGTTCAATTAGGATGAGTTTTCACTTAGGGTTAGGTTTAGGGTTCAATTAATGTTCAATTTGGGTTAGGATTGAGGATGAGGTTGGGGTTTAATTAAGGTTATGAATTCAATAAGAGTTCAAATAGGGTCAAGGTTAAGATTACGGTTGGGTTTAAGTTTCAATTAGGATAAGAATTAGTGTTAGGGTTAGGATTAGAGTTCAACTATAGTTCAAAGTTAGGGTTATGGTACAATTAGGACTACTATTCAATAAATGTTCCCTTAGGGTTATGATTAGAGTTATGAATCTACAATTAGGTTCAATTAGGGTTATGATTGGAGCTATGGTTTCTACAATTAGGGTTCAATTAATGTTCACTTAGGGTTTCTTTCTTGGGAGAAGTTTATTGTATGGTAAGTGTATTTTATAAAATTAATATGTCAAGAATTACTTGTAGATAATACTACATGTGATTTTTCATATGGTATTAAATTGTAGATTAAAATTGATAATAGATTTCCTTCCTTCTTTTGCATTGTAAGCTACCATAATATATGGCCTTAAAATCCTATTCATATTTTGAGCTTTTCTAAACTATACAACACGACATCCAACAAAAAAAATTGTTATGCATTTTTTCCAAGCACAAATCTTTAGAATTCTTAATGTGTTACTTAGGTTAATTCTTTATTGCAATAAATAAATACACACTAATATATATATTATGGATTTGAGGGAAAATATTAAAATATTTATATATATAGAAAAATTTAAATGCAAGGGATTCAAGTACATACCTTTGCTTTTGTTAATGTTGATGAAGATACAAATCTTGATGAAGTGCCAAATTTGATGACATGATGATATAAAAAATTGGAATATCTTTGCTCTAGCGGGAACCCTGAAATTTTCTAACAAAACTATAACTAACTCTACATCACCAGGACTTTAGACCTATTTGCATCAATAAATATGATCTTGGACAGATGCCTCCTAATCTAGCATACAATATGTACTTAAATGCTCAAAAATAGTTGGGAGTAGTGTTGAGATTGGTGGATCTTTGGGAAGCTGTCCAATGCTTCACCTTGTATCTCCCTATAGATAGAGGTAGAGATGAATATGAACAGAGAGACAAAGGATAAAAATAGATAGAGATATAGAGAGAGATAGAGGGAGAAATAA
Organism: Sequoia sempervirens; assembly: GCA_007258455.2. NCBI lineage: Eukaryota > Viridiplantae > Streptophyta > Pinopsida > Cupressales > Cupressaceae > Sequoia > Sequoia sempervirens. Next base: position 345,437 of record VDFB02358162.1, read on the forward strand.
ATATATAGAGAGATAGATAGAGAGGATATATATATATATATAGAGAGAGAGAGATGGCAAGATAGACATAAGCAGATATGAGAGGGGGAGAGAGAGAAAGATATTAATATTTATTTTTTGAAAAAATATGTACTTTAACCATTTTCCTATATATTTAGTATTAATATTTTTACATCTTTTAACAATTCAATATATAATACAAATAAAATATAGTTAATAATTTAATTAACTAGCATACCTAGATTAATTAATAATATATGTAAAACACGCCGAGAGTTATCTTTATCAAGATGCCTATTGACTTGAAAAAATGCTTACATTTTCATGAAAATGAATTTGGAAAGCAATCAATTTGATTTCATTATTGTTTGTGTCATTGTTTATCTCAATTCCCATATATAAGGGTACACATTGAAATTTGAAATCATGCCAACTTGTCTATAACAATAATCAACCAAGAACAATAAATTTAAAAGCAAAAATATTCATCAATCATTAGATTTAGTATTGACAACATCAAAGAAGTATATCATGACAAAATGGCATTAACTAACTTAGATATATCTATTGAAAAGGACCTTTTGTATAATGTGTGAAAACTTAACATCACCTTGTTTTTCATGCTTCAAAATGCTCAATTCTTTTGTTGTTACACCCATAATTTCTTTTGCCACTTCTTCAAAAGTTGTAATCCAAGTGAATGAAGTATGATCTTCCACTTTGCATTGAAGTATATATTTATAATCACATTCAAGGAAAGTTTTATCACATCTTCCACAATACCACTAACCATTTTCATTAGTGTTTGCCTTCTTCTTGCAGTGCATATCTCCAATTTTCAAGGGGCATGTTGTATAACAATTTTTTTCTACCTTAATGAAAGATAAGGTAGCTTTTATTACTATCCAATAAGGTTTACCAGAGTTGGGAAGGTCTTGATCCTATATTTGTGAGATACTAGGGTTAGGAACAAATAGGGTTAGGGTTGGGGTTCAATTACAGCTAGAGTTTAATTAGGGTTAGATTTCAATCAGGGCTAGAGTTTAATTAGGGTTAGGGTTCACTAGGGTTAGGGCTAAGGCTGGAATAGGATAAGTGTTCACTTAGGGTTATTGTTAGGCTTAAGATTGGGCTTAAAATTTACTTATATAGTATTTTGGATAATAGAAACAATTTTGATTGATTTAATATTTTCTAAATTCATTATTGAATTTAAATCTTATAATTTATTCTCCAAATTCATTATAGAAACAATGTATGAGAATTTATTCTATTGATTGTGTGGGTGAAAGTGTGGCTACATAGGGTTTCTATACATAGTATTTGTAAGAGAATGGTATCTCTATTTTGAATTATTCTAAACCTTGTTTCTATGTAGTAGTTTTAAAATTCATTTTGTTGTTATATTGTATAATTAATAGTTTATATATTGTACTCTCTCTATACATGATTTTTAGCAAGATCGGGGACACTAATAGAACCTTTGCTTATTTTTTAAAAAAGACTAAGAAATGTATGAAAATTTGACAACATGAAAACCATGAAAATAAAAGTGAAAATAAAAATTTAACATAGTAAAAATGGACAATCATGTGCCAAAAATGAAAAGAACCATTTGTTGTTACTCTAATATTTCAACCACATACTAAATTACCAAGTGCATTTTATAAATGTATCATGCAAGGAGCACAATATTGGGAACCAATGTGAATGATTCTCATCAAGAAATTAGACAAGCTTTGAGATTGAAGGACCCAAGCCTTTTGTAGGTTTTCAATGAAGATTTAATTAGCCACTAATAGGAACAATAAGAAAAATAGATAAATGTGAAAATAAATCCTAATCTCTAAGAGTGTTGCGCTAAGAATTACATACACATCTCATAAATTTCAATAGAGACATGAGACACATTTATAGAAATAAAGGAAAGAAAGAGCTATTTAGATAGTTATTAATCTACAAAAGATTAGGATGACTTCAAGAGATTAATAAAAATAAGTTTTTATTTATAATTTTTAAATTTGATAATTTTGAAATTATCATAGATGTAAAGTAAAGATAAAATATTTTTCAACAAAACAAATAAAAATGATAAACAAATAATGTGATTAATCAAGAATAACATGATATTGCAAAAAATATAATAAATAAAAGAATATGCATAATTGTACATAAGCCATCAAAAGTCTAAATATACCTATTATTAAAACTTATTAAGCTCCATGAAAAAACACTATCTTCCGTATAAAGAGTCTACAACATGATACTTATAGAAAACAAATTATGTAGGATACCAAAAAATTGTTAAAAAGATAAAGATAAAATTATATATGAAATTAATCATATTAATTTCATAGTTAAAAAAGATAATTCTATGGATCTTTAAATATACATATATAATAATCTTTAAATCTTTATTTAAAAAATATATATTATATTTTATAAACTTATACATTAAATTTTTTAATATTTAAGTTATACTAAAATCTAAGATGTTCAATATTCATTATTATTTTTAAATTATAATATTGATTAAAGGTATATAATTATATTTATAAGATTTAAAATCAATAATGAACTTAGAAAATATTAAATCAATCAAAATTGTTTCTATTATCCAAAATACTATATAAGTAAAATATAAACTATTATAATATAATATTTAAATTTTAACAAATGTTAAATAATTCTAATATTAAATTTTTATAATTATAAACTTACCTTTTAATGATGTTAGTAAGTGTTGACATGTGTCTTAGCACAACAACATGCAAACAAAATATTGAGCTACTCTATTTCTCTTGAAAGAGAAAGACAACACATGGATGCCTTAGGTCCCAAGGTCTTTGTAGTTGGGTCTCAATTATGCTAATGTCCCTCAGTAGTCATTCGTTTGAAGTCTCCCCGATTTCCTCTTGTTCTCATCGAGCTCCTTTTGCTTCGGTGTGACCTTCGCTCTTCAGCAAGACATTATACCAAAAGGGGAACCCTTCGGTGAACCTCTTGGCACACATCTTTCTTCTCCACGAGGGGATACCCTATTGGTGTGACACTTCTTAGTCACCAAGACCTCCTGGCAAGAGTCTAGATCTTCCCCAAAAACCCTTGGAGAACCTTTGTCAGCAAGACTTATAGTGATATCTCCTTCATGTCACTGGGACCTCAGTGTGTCGGCCAGACTTCATGCCGAAGGTGAACCACTCTCCCCAAAGACAAACCTTCCTTGGAGTGACTTCCTTCATTCGGCCAGACATTATACCAAAACAACAAACTTTTTCTGGCCCATGTTGTCACCAAAACCTCCCTTTAGTCACACCGATATACATCCTTTCATCTGACATGTGTCACTGTAACATCCTCTTATCAAGTTGATGTCCTATAGTCACCTTTTGTTTCGTTGAGGAATCTTCATAGGTTCACTTTTTTGGTCGTCGTGACAAAATGGGTCCACAAGACTGCAAGACCTCTCATCGATAGACCCCCTTTTGGTGCCTTGTCGGTGAAACTTCAAGATTTTGCCGAGACATCTCTCCACCATGATAGTTTCTCACCTAAAGGTATATCTTTATTGGTGGTTGATGAGACATGAGGCTTTCGGCAAGATCACATACCGAAGATACAACTCTTGCCGAAGTGTTAACCCAGTCTGCGGTAGTCGGTGAGACATAAAAAATTTGCTGAGGCTTCACCCCCAAGTCAAAATCTCCCACCAATATGCTTTCTCCTTGTCGCCGGTTGGTGAGACATAAAGATCTCGCTGAGACCTTTCTTTGAAGGAAACTTTCATGCCAATGGGAAACTACAAGTCACCGGGATGATGACCGATGTCCTACTGACATGTGTTTGCATATGAACTCCACTCGTCGTGACATCCTCGAGGTCTTGCCGATAGGCAACACAGACGCCTACTAAAAAAATGCACTAGTAGTCGGCAAGACATCTATAAGGTCTTGCCGACTTTATTTTTAGAGGAAAATTATGACCAATTGGATTGAGGAATGTCTTCCAACTAAGTTGCCTTGGGAAACATCACCATGTGTGTGATTTAATCCTACAAATTTGATCAAAGGATAGTTGATGAATAGTCGTGCAAATTTGATCCCTAGATGGGACATGTGTCACTCGTCCTTGATATTGCCATCCTACAATTCCTAATCATGGGATGGCGGGCAACCGTTGATCTTGAAGGAATTTTGATTGACTACAACATGAATTTCATCCTTCTAAAAAATAAAACATTCATTAAAGGGAAAGGCGATAGTACTAGGTGGATGGAAAATTTCCTCGAGCCCCACCTTGTACAGTCCACGTGGTAGCCGCCCATGATTTCACAATCAACCAGAGCACCATCGTGGGATGGTGGGGAACTACTTAGATCAAAGGATAGTTGATGAACAGTTGTGTAAATTTGATCCACAGATGGGACATGTGTCACCCACCCGCAATATCACCATCCTACAATTCCCGATCATAGGATGGTGGGCAACCGTTGATCTTGAAGGAATTTTGATCGACGAAAACACCAATTTCATCCTTCTAAAAAATAAAACGTTCATTAAAGGGAAAGGGGACATTACTATGCGGATGGAAAACAATGACATAAGTTTTTTTAAAACCATTCAGCACAGGGCCAACCAGGACTTAGGAAAATAAAATATTAAGACCAAAGGGACCAGGCCTAGATGGAACGATGGGCATAAGATGTTTTTAAAACCCTTCAAAAAAGGTAATGGTGAAATAGATCCCGACCAAGGCATTACATAAACACAAGGGTTTAAGAAATGAAATGAAATATTTTAATGATGTCCATGAGGCCAAAGATGAAGAAAAAGCTAAAACCCCAGCCCTAAGAAATTTTCCAACACCATGAAAGGCCAGTGACATAAGGTAGGGCATGAGTGAAACATTATGAACAAAATTTGAAGTTCCATCAATACAAGCATTGGATAATTTTATATTAATAGTTTTTCCTATTACAAATATAAAAGGTGAGCACAATAAATAACATGTATTTTCCCATTAAATGTGAAGGGTTTTCAAAAAGTTATAGTGTTCAATTATTGGTCCATTTTTGTTCAATATAAGTTGTATTTTAAATCATTATGTGTTGTTTTTATAACAACAAATAGATTTTGTGTTCAACTATTAGTCCATATGTGTTGTTTTTATAAAATAAAACACAGAGAACAAAACTTTGAAGTTCCATCACTACCCCATAACCCTAAACCTAAACCATTAACCTTTAACCTTTAAACCCCAAACCCTTAAACCCTCTACTCTCTCTC